>VUYV01000551.1:0-164087 GCA_008711295.1 Anarhynchus alexandrinus
TTTTTTTTTGATAACTGTAAGAGATTTGCTTGATGATTGTTTGGATGAGTCAATAAATAGCAAACCCAGGAATTTCTCTGCTTCAGGACAGCACTAACATACCCCACATAAACAGTATTATTGCACTATGCTGACAAGACTTTCAAAGGTACTTATGGGGGACCTAGACATCCAAGTTATTTGAAAATTGGGCCTCATCTCTCCCTCCTTTCCTGATCCCTCGGCAAACATGCTTTTAGGTGGCAGCACAAAGGATGGAAAGCTCCTGTAGGAGCATTAGACACACCTGAATTAAATTATTGAGTAATAACAATTCCACCTGTTGACCACTGACACAGCTAGTAACATGCAAGGGGGGGACATATCCTCTTTTTTTTTCCCCAGAGTTTTAATTGCTCCCAGTGTTCTCACATCTTGCTTTATGCATCTTTTCCCCTCTAGTTCAATTTGGTAAAGCTATGGATAACTTAAAAATGGCCAGTATACACAGAACTTCATCTAAAAATGAATAGTGTGGGAAACTAAAGCTTTTTACCAGAATTTGTTTGTGAACTGCTATCACTAAGAGAAGAAAACAGATTAGGTGTAGTTTTTTCCTTGCAGAGTCTTAGAAAGTCCAGAAGCTGCTTTTATGTCTCAGAAATATGTGGAGATGTTGAAATGCCTGGACCAATATGAAGATCAGACTTACTGTGAATGGAAAGTTCAGGTGGATGAAATTTGTCAGTTTAATTTAGACCAACCTCTAATTAAGCATAATCCCAAAGATGGCCTCCTGAGTGTGAATTTTGATCCTAAGGTATGTATGTATAATTGTAACTAAATCTGTATCTTACATTTCTCTTTGACTTCATAAAATAACAGCAATATTCTAGGGCATGCGTAACCCTTAAAATCTTAAATCTTACTTATTTTGTTGTCTTTGTTTTCCAGTTGGGAAATCTAGTTGCCTTATACCTGCTCAGGGGAAAGTTCTTACTTTAAACAGTAAAGAAAATTATTACAGTAGTAGATGTCTCCCCAGAGGCACATGGAGGAGTATAATGATGACAGTTAGCTCTTACCCTGTAAAATGCAGTGGTTCTTTAAGTTACCAAACTTCAAAAAGCCCTTAAGTCCCTACCCTTAAATTGCTGAATACTAATTAACAGATGTCTCTTGTATACTTTCTTGTACTCCAGTCATCAAAAAGGTATTCTAATGCCTTAGTATCTGAGATTAAATGCAAAGTAAACAAAAAGTCATTGTGTTGATGCTTCTGAAAGGGTAAATATAAGATAAAACTGTTTCTTTCCTTCTTCTAGGTAGTGGCTTTATTGAGAGAGGTGAAGTATCCCTTGGTGCTGAACCAAAACAGCATTCCAGATTCTGCTTTAGCTATATATGAGAAAAGGAACAATTTTGCAAAGGTTGGTGATGGTGGGATATCTTAGCAAAGCATGTTTTGGTTTTTCTTCTTTCTNGTCCATTTGTCAAATCCATGTCTCTCCAATTTAGAGACCAGGTTTCTTTCCTTCTTCTAGGTAGTGGCTTTATTGAGAGAGGTGAAATATCTCTTGGTGCTGAACCAAAACAGCATTCCAGATTCTGCTTTAGCTATATATGAGAAAAGGAACAATTTTGCAAAGGTTGGTGATGGTGGGATATCTTAGCAAAGCATGTTTTGGTTTTTCTTCTTTCTTCCCCCCAGTCCATTGCAACTTATATGTGTGTGTCTGAGCATGTACCTGGCTCTAACTGTCCTGTTGTTGAAAGGAAATATCGCATCTTTGTCGAACAGAATCCCACCTCCCACTTACGCTTCAGCTTGCAGTGCTGGCCTCAGCTCAGCATTAGATACCTGGCGGCACTGCCAGTCTGGACCTTCCAGACTGTGGATCCAGTTGCCTTCCCAAAGCTTGTCTTCTACCTGGCAGTCTGGTCTGGTTTGAGATGTTCAAGGTCTACATGGTTTCCCTTTCAGAGTCTGTAGACCTTCCTCGAATAGCTGTTCTGCCCAGGAGAACACGTGTGGGACGTTTTGGGGATTTCATCCTGTGCGTGTTTTTCCCATGACCTTGAACTTGTCACTGAGCTGTACAACAGACTAATGCAGACTGCTCTGGAGGTAGAATATCCTCTGATTGAAAAAAGAGCCGAGAACTATTGATGGCCTGCTAAAAGAAGCAGACGAAATATGCACATGGCAGGTGACAACCTGCTGGGACTGCATCAAACAAGTGAAAATGGCAGTGCGTGATTTGGAGCAGAGAGTTCAGCAATCAAAGGATGACGTCAGATCAATCCAGGGAATTATGAACGCTTGGATGGAATATGCCCTCTTTTCCAGGAAAGGTAAAAGAGAAGCTCTATTATACCTGCATGACAAAGGAGAAAGAGTAGCTAAAATATACAAAAAGCTGCAAGATAGCTACCAGATCCGTCATCTTGTTGAGGTGATGGCCAAGTGAGCTGTATTTTCATGTGGTGATAGGGGTGTTAAATATTTGAATATTAATACGTGGTCACCTGTATGGTTTTGTTCAATTATTTGTGTAATTGCACAAACTACGTAAAAGTTCATTAAGACTGACATTTGAAGACAAATAGGGAGAAGAGAGAACAATTTTGGCAACATTTGAAAAGAACATTAGCACTTTTAAAAGTTGGTGGGTTGGGAATGACTGGCAGGCTGCAGTCATGACGGAGCTGCTGTCTCAGTTTTGTTGCCCTGAGCTATGTTGTTCCTGTGATCCCCACGGGTAAAGTGATTTCTGCAGCTCGAGAAATTGTCCTGAAACACTTTTTTGCACTAGAGATATTGTGAAATAATTCTGATTTGAAATGTGACTATTGTTCCGTTATATGTGTAATTAAAAATATACAACAGATAATTCACCAGTTTACTTATGAATGCTAAACCTGATTATAATATTCTTAAATATGAACTGCTGCGTTACATGACTACAAGTGACAGAGTTGAAGGAATTTGAATAAGACATGAATGCAGAAGCAGGGATTTTTTTTGTCTCTTTGCCCCATTTTTGCTAATATTTTGGGGGACCTGCCTCTGTGTCTACTGCAACAAATTTTTGTGTCCATTATCAACGTTAACCTTAGTGTTACCATCTGAAGACTACCTTTTAGTTCAGTTTCACACCTAATTTTATTTGTATTATTGTCTGTACTATAGATATTTATTTTAAAACATCAAAATAAGGGTGGGGTTTTTTTAATGTTTAGTTAACTATAACAAGGGTTGATACTGCAATGCAGAACAAAGATGCAGAAGTATTCTTACAAAATGTGGATATTCCATCAAAATTAGTGTGTTGTATGACAGTTTCCTGCCAACCTGTAGTCTTTTCAGTGCAGGGATATCTTCACCCCTGCACTGAGTTTTTCTGGTGTAAATGCGATGTCAAGGAGGTTCAGGACTCTTCTACACTGACCAAAGTACAGTCCAGGAGCATACAAGAAATATTAGAGTGTTGTTTTGCGATATACATCAATTATATAAAATAATACTGAAACAAGGAGGTATATTGAGTTGAAGATATACATTAACACAACCATTTATTAAAGTGTTTTTCAGTTGTTTTTTTTCTTTGCTTCCTTATTTAAGGCAATTAAAAGCTCTTCAAAGCAGATTCCTCCTCAGCTTCTCGGAAGATTTATATAGAGTATATTGATGACATTGTGGTCGATGGTTTATATAACACCATAATGTGTTCTTTAGACTTATTTTTTGAGAACACAGAAGAAAGTTTGAAGCCGTCTCCACTTTTTCAAGCACAAATGATGACAGAGATTGGATTTAAACCTTCTCTAGAGAAAAAGGCTGGTGATGCCTTTTACGATCTAGTAGATGGACTCCTGGGTGGTGTTTTCTGAACGTCTGCCCAGGTGAAAAGGGTAGCAGCACACGTGGGATCAGAACATAACCATGTACAGCTGCTTCTCTTGTTTTGGTGTGGGAAAATAACGGAAGATTGGCGAGGAGGATTGTAAACACGCTCAAGTGACTCACACCTGGGGTGCTGGACAACAACACAGATCACACTAATTGTTGTTCAGCCTTGTGTGCTCGCAAGTAGAACATCTGCACTTAGATAACATAAGCCCGGGATGGACTCAGGGACACCTTATCTAGCATACATGAGATCAGCGCCTTGTTGTGGAAGAAGATCAAAGCAAAGTGGAAAACTACGTCTGCTTGAACCCTTGAAAGCAGGTGAGAACAGCAAGTTGGAGCTCACACGGTCCTGCTAACAAGGACTTTCTTCTGCTCTGCGGTGCCTGCATGCCCTGCTCGCCTCCCTCTGCCCGGGTGTTGCTTCGGAGATTCCCTGATTTGTGAGGTATTGAGATTAAATTTGTTCTTTGTCTTTCATCCATGGTTTTGTGGTTGTTCCCGTGTCCTGCCCGAGTCAGCTCACACAGTTGGGAAATAATGAATCCAATTAATTGTAAGCTGCAAGAAGTTTATTTTTAGTTGCAAACTCATTTAATAGCATCAATCTTCAAATCCTGAGCCTCATCTCTTCTCTCAGTTGTGCAGTTTCTAGAGGCGTAGTCCCACTAATTTCTGAAGGCTTACTGGTGCTTTCACCCACTTCTGCATCCGTCAGCAGCAGAATGGAGTTGTCCATTTTACACAAAGCTAATTTAGGTTAGCTGAATATTTATTTCTCTGTTCCTATGCTGTGAGCTTCCACCTTGGGTGCCATGGTGAAGTCTGTAAATTGGCACGTAGCAGAAACTTAAGCTCTTAGGCAAGTAAAGGAGTATCCACTAAACTGGTGATCAGAATTATATATAGTCCATGAAAAGTTCAGCTTTGAATAACTTGCAAAGGATATGTATCCAGTTTGGTTTTATGTGTTCATGTAATGAAATGTAAACCCAAAATAGGAACAGCTGAGTGAATTGTAATTTTTCTTGTTAATAGATCTCTGGGGAAAAGGGGTGGAACTCCAATCTTTCATCTGCATCTAAATTTAACCAATTGGTATTACTGTCTCACTTACAGAAATAACAAAACTTTTCTTTTGATGCCTAGAATGATATGGACATGTTTGATCTGTCTGAAATCAGGCAGGAGATTATGGAGAGAGTGGCAAATGTTACCAACAAGGCCCTGGAGGACAGGAGATCTCTTGGTAGCTGTGTCTCTCTGGCTGGAGAACAGGTCTGAGTTCATGAAGCAATTCCTTCTCCGTGGTCACGCTTTGGCATCCACAAAGATGCCTCTTACTGACAAAGTCTCTCAACAGCCTCCCACTATTAAACCGTTTAAAGAGCAGGCAAGAAAGCCACTGGTCTTAGTAATTGGTTATTTAGCGCAGGGGGGAAGTTGGAGGAGCATATGCATTTATTTCTTTGCCTTCAAACTTGATTGATTTCATTTATTTCTCTCTCTTCTGCTCTAGATTGACATCAGTGAAAATCTTTATGCTCAGATAAGCTACTCTGAAGACTCGAAAATTTTTGAAAGGTGGTTCAAAATGCAAACTCTCCAGTACCAGTGAATTTTCCAGTCAATAGTGGAATTTCTGTTTCTGTGTCTGTCTGGTCCAAACCGGATGAAGGGGTTGGCTGGGAAAATAAATGTAGGATTTTTGATGTATACCTTAAACTGGTCTTCTAGTTACTTTGAATTGACTTGGCTTCAGGCTTCTCTTTCTTGTACTTTCTTTTGACGCAGACCAAAAAAAAAAATCTGTCAAGGAATTTTTTGTCATCGTGATGGAATGGGTTTTTCCGAATGGTTTACTGACTGGTTTTTCTAGAGATCTCTGAGAGATTTGTAGAATGAGAAAGCTATTTCCAGTTCAGCTTTATATACTTGAAAATACATTAAGTATTAAGGCAGCAGGAGTGGAGCTCTCTATTTTACTGTGTGGAAGATTCCCCAGTATTTTTGAAAAAGTTTTATGTGATCATACATAAAATAACTGAGTTCATTAAGTTCAAGTAGTTCATGATTACCAACGATCCATAAAAGTAATTATTTCACAGTTGACAAAAATTCTAGTAAAAGCTGTGACGCAGAGTATAGTTTGTGGTTAAATAAATCCACGACTATAATTTCTTATTTCTAGGCAGGTGTTGGGGTATCCTCACTGTTAATGTACAAACTTTATTGATGTACTTCTGCTGTGTGTGATGTTTTTCCTCCAAGGTATTTTTTACTCTGTTAAATAGGAAATGGCTGGAAAATGGAATGCTGTTAAGAAGAGAGCTGTGTCAGTAAAGCAAAAAATAAGTCCTCTTCAGGCATCTAAGGTTACAGTTATCAGAAGGAAATGCACTTAATCTGATGTACGTTGGATTCTGTGATCAGTCTTTTTTTATTTGTGGGGGTTTTTTTTTAATGAGAACATGATCAGTGACATGTGTCATTACCTGTGTTTTGTCAGAGGAAGCAGATGGAATTCAGAGAAAGATTTAAAATGGAAGCTCCCTTTCAGTTTGACACTGAAAATGCATATTCTCGTCTCGATAAGGTAATGGGGAATCTCAGAAAAACATATTTGCTTATTATCTTTCAGTACTAAATGTAGTGATACTTTGAGGTACATATTAAAATATTTGTGGTTTGTGGGTTGGGGTGGGGTGTTTTGTTTGGGTTTTTTTTTGATTGTTTTTAAGAAGCTGTTATAATTCTAGCAGTTAAATATCAAGGGCTAAATTTTAAAAATCACCACCAAATCTAAGTTTCCCTTGTTTCTCTTCCAATGGTGCATATGCTTACTGATAAAATAAAAAAATTCACAATTCTTGCACATGTTCTTTATTCATGTTCTTTTAAATAGTCACCATAATGTGCTCTTGAATAGAGAGTCTGTAGTGGAATATTTAGTGGATCTTTTTAAACCATAGTGAAGGGACTTTGTTAGCATTTATACAACTTTAAAGTAAGGAGAAGTGATTTAATAAGTCAAGAGAATCAACTGCAGTTTTTCTTTTTATGGTTCAAACGTAGAGTGCCTTTTGGGTGCTTTCATAGACAATGCAAATGTAGCTTTTTAACTTCTTTGCAGTAATGACTCTCAGCTTTTCTTATATTGAATCATGTATACAGGTTGTATAGATTTCACTGCCAGGTTTAGGTAAGCCCAATATACCCTATAACTGTACTTTACTGAATGCTTTTTTGCTCTTTAAGGCAAATCAAGAGCTTGAGATGGTGGAAAAGGAAATATCACTAATGCAGGAATCTGCAAAACTATTTGAAGTAGCTATTCCAGACTACAAGCAAAGGAAACAATGTTGAAAAGAAGTGCAATTGCTCAAGAAAGTTTGGGATATTAGTGTTTATATTAATGTAAGATGATCTTTTTATAAAAGGTATTATAAAGTTAGAATATATTCTGTGTTATACTCTTAATTTGATCCTAGAACTGCTTATAGTTTTGATTAACAAAAAAACCTGAAGATTTTCATATTCCTTTTTGTCTTTGAAATTAGGATATGTTTTAGAATACGCAGAGTAAGAAATCTCTGTTCTCAAGTTAACCAATTTCAAGATTATCCCAAAGCAAAACAAGATCTGTAGTTTCCTTTTGAGCTTTTTTAATACCAGTAACTTCCTTGAATGATTAAAATAATTGAGTAAAAATTCAGAAAGCCAGAAAATTCCACTTCAGAACCGAGGATTGTACATTAGAAAGCTGCAGAAGGCTGGAAGCAGGAGTCCAGGAAAGTCAGTGTACAGACCTGTATGGGAAATCAGCCTTGAAAAGTTCTGTTTACCTCAAGAAGTTGTTTTTCATAGGCAAGGTTAAAAATATATGTGCTAGATTTTCTTTCCGTTATTGTTTGCCTAGCAAATTTGTTTTGCCAGGAGGGTGTGGAGGGCAGTTTCCCCCACATCTCCCGGGTGCATCTGTATGTTATCAGTGGAAATAGGTGCGTGTTTAATAGCACAAGAATGGTATGTATGTATACCTCTCAGAAACTGAAGTATTTATATTTATAACTGTTTAAATGCTTGGCTTTTGGGTTGAATTTTGAGAAGATGGGTTATTTTGTGTGCTTTCCAGGTAGTGGTGGTGGAGGGTTGGAAAAAATAAGGTCCAGGCAGTGTGATGGGCTTTCCCCTGCATCCATTTATCTGTTATATAGCAGAAGCTCGTCTTTACCAAATGTTGTTGACACTTTTATCTGTACATTCTGTTTCAGAGCAGCATTGATGATTGGGCTGAAACCCAGTGGAGACAGATTAATGTGGAACAGATGGGATGTGGAGCTCAGAAGGTTTGCCAAGGCAGGTTCCGTAGCTGTCTCTTTCTGCAATTTATCTGTCCCAGTGCCGCCCCTTCCTCACTCTTCCCACCCACTATGACGTTCCAGTGGATTTGTTACTCGGGTCCAAACTGAATGTACTGGAAAATGGTTTGGTTTGGGGGCTTTTCTTTAAAAATTTATTCTCCTGGGTAAGTTTCCAGTCCTCGTGGAGGTACGTGGTCAAACCGTGCTGTCGCTTCTCTGAATTGAGGCAGTATGTGAAAGAATAAAGAAGGTGGGGTTTTATGACAGAAGAAAGTCACTATTTTTAGAGACAGGTGGAATTTGCAGAGATTTATCTGCTCTGCTCTTAGACATAGCTCTAGAGCACTGGCAGTTGCAGCAAAGATGCTCTTTTTTAAAGGGAGGGTACTTTCTTTGCTTGAAGTATGCTTAATGTTTTGTTGATGGTAGTCCTGCAGAAGACAGTTCCAACAGGACAAGCGAAGTATGAAGCAAAAGTAGCAACAAAGGCCCCCAGACTATATGCAGTCTCCCTTACCCCTATGAGTGGTGGCTTTGAATATATTAAATTTATGGATACTTTTATCTGCAGTAAAATAATTAATAATAAAACTAGACTTAAATCGTCAGGGCTGTGGTAAAGTAAATGGCTCAGGTCCAACTGTAGTCATAAAATCACTGTGTAAATGCAGTGTTAATACACTTCCATTACTTAAAGTGCCATACTGGAAAGTACATTTCCGGAGCCTTTGCTTTATCTGCCACATAAACCAATGACCCTAATAAAATCTTTTCTAGACTTGTGCCAACTACAACTCTCCCACACATCCACAGGATGTGAAACAGGAAAATAGAGTTTTCTGACGAAACTCCTAAATGTTTCTTAAAGTTATCAACAAGGTGGTTGGTAATGGCAAGTAATTATTACAATTATTTTAATCCTATTCCTTAGGAAATGTGGTCTTCGGATGAAAAAGTTCATTCCTGGGATGTATATAGGGGCTTGGAGTTAAAGATGAAGAATCTGATGTCATTGCTGAGAACAATATTGGAGTTGCCAAATCCTGCAATCGGAGAGAGACACTGGTACCAGGTCATGAAGGTGACAAGAGTAAGTATTCAGCCAAAGAAACCCCAGTGACGGTTTTTCATGCTCTACCCATAGATGCAGCAGTACCATCAGGCGTGTTGTAGAGCCACTGCTGCCAACTATTCAACATGTAAGTGGAGCAGAGGTTTAGGTTTCAGACAAAGGTATCTTGTGGGTTGAGAAGTAAATTTGTGGTCTGTGCTCAGACAAATGGACCCAAATGTCTGAAGGCAGACTTGGTTTGCTAAATTACAGGGTTCTTCCATACCTGGCTCTCTCCCTGTGGAGCCTGAAAGTAACGCTAAGCTTGAAAGGTTCTCTGTCTTGTCTGGGATGGAAGAATACTTCCCAGTAATAATTTCTATTAAATATTTATAAGAAAACCAAGCAATATGGCTAGATACTTTCCTGGATAGCAAAAGAGAACGGTTCTTAATAGTGAACAGAGGAAATGATGGGCAGAGGGAAATGGAAGGTGAGGAAAGAAAGGCCACCTGAAATATCAGCCTATTTGCATATTTTTAAAGAATTATTACAGAGGGATACTGTTGACCTGACAGTAGTTAAAAAAAAAAAGAAAGTGTGGTGTCAGAAGGGGGAGAGATGTATACGTTTTACCCAACTGTTGATCATATAGCTGGAAAACCAAAGAAGGTCATATGAACAACAACAACAAAAAAAGTAGTTAGTTTAATTTCTCAAAGAGAATCCCAGTGGTTTGGTTCCTAGGGTATAACGTGGACCAGTCGTTAGTTTTCAAAATTTGAATAAAATGTTTTTTAACTCTTTTGAGAAAAAAAAAATAAATTGAAGTTCAATTTTCAGTCATTTTTTAAAATGAAGAAAACTGGAAAGCTGAAAGAAAAACACAGGAGAGAGTGAGCATAATAGAATGTTTCTATTCCAATATACCAGGCATTTTTCACAGACAGTTTTAATAAAAGCACATTTTAAATTATTTTTAATGCAGAAAGCTCCTAGACAGGCCTAGCACAAAACTTTTGTAATTTTTTTAACAACAAATAAAAAAAAAAAAAACTGTTGTCTTTTCAAAACCAAGCCTTGATTAAAAATTTAATTTTTTTTTTTTAATCGATGTCTTACAAAGCTGTAACAAAATATGGTAAATACCCCCACCACTCCCCAAGTTTTCTAGTGTGCAAATACTGTTTCTGTAACTTACATTAACTTCAATGGCAGCTGTGCAAATAAACATGCCTTTTAGTGTTATGATACACAATATGCCACAGTACAAGACAAAACAACGAAAACTAGTGACAGCATCAAGAAATACTTCATCTAGGCAGATCAAGTTTAGAGTTCTGGTGCAAACCTGAAAGTATATCCAGTATTTAGAGTTCATACAACTTCATTGTTTTTTACTTGGATTCCATTTGAACAGTTTGTTATATGCTTATGTCTGATTTTTCTTATTCATTTACTTATTTTGCTCTCTGCTGTTTCTTTGCTTTGTAGGTCAGGCTTTTACTAGCAGAAGATACTACCTTGGCAGACCTTCTGGGACTCCAGCTTCATAAAGTAGAAGATGAAGTCCAAAGTATAGTTGACAATGCTGTGGAAGAGTTGAGTACTGAAAAGGTGAGAGATGCCTGTTCTTCCCTTCTGTTTTTGCAAAATAGTATGTAACAAGCTATTTGTTTGACAAAGTTTTGTTTCAAGAAAGTAATGATAGAAGTGAATATTTTCATATGACTCGATTTAGGGAGCAAAATTCACAGCCTAGTGAAACTCACTTCTTGTCTGTGGTGTAGTTTACCATCACTGTGAATTAAATGTAATTTAAATAAAGTTCTCAACTCAAAATATGAAATGTGATATGTATGGAAAGATGTTATTTTACTCTTCTTGTTCCCAGATTTTGGCAGAAATCAGCCAAACATGGGCTGCCATGGAATTTTCTTACAAAGAGCATCACAGGAATGGACCTCCTTTTAATAAAGCCAGGTGAACAGCAGCTTGAAACTTTAGATAACAATCAAGTAAGGATTTAATTAATAGAAATACTATTAGTACATCAATATTGTTCACTCCTTAATACACTTGGGTAGTTAAAACTCTTTTACTGAATCTTTATTGTGAGTTATGTTTTCTCCAGATGTTAGTCCTGGGAAATTATATGTATGAGATGTAACTATACATACTCTAAAAATATTCCTGTCTCCATGTAGGAGTTTACAAAATTACAGCTTTCTAAGCTTGTACTTTCTTAGATTTTTTAAAAATCATTTAATAATATGCTGTCCATTTGCAGTGTTTAAAGATGTCTTCTGTTATGATATGTGATAATACCAAGTTACAGAAGAATTTGTTAAACTCTTATTAGCTCTAGCTCCTCTGTTTGATAAATTATTTTGCGTACTGAATTTTTTCCGTTTCTCGTTTTTCTAGGTTCAGCTGCAAATGATTCTGAAAAGTAAATATGTGGCATATTTCATTGAAGGAGTGAAAGGTTGGCATAATAAATTCAAATGGAAATGACGGAATATGCCATGTTTGATGGAAGTTCAATGCACATGGTCTCATCTAGAAGGTATTTTTTGCTGGCTTTGAAGATATCAAAGTCAGCTACCTGAAGATGCAAACAGATTTGATGAAATCAGTAGAAAATTCAAAGCTAGTAGAGTTAGTGTTTTATGTCCATTTATATCTTGCATTTTAATTATTTAGAGTAGGTAATTAAATAGATTTTTTTTTAAAATAATACCATATTGACAGTTTAGTTTGAGTATTTCTTTGATAAGCTTGTTTCTAACCCACTGGATTAATGTTATTACAAGAATCTTGGGCTTACTTGGGAGAATAGCGGAAGTGGATTTTGCTTTCTTTATTATTAAAATCTAATTAATTATTTGCCTCGTTTTCCTTTTGTGTGGACTGGCAGCTGCTGGTTGATGCATTGTCACAAAACATGATTTGTTAAAAAGTCCTGCAGGTCATGACTTTAATATCTTCTTCTATTTGCACTTTGTTAGCTTTTTAACCTCCTGCAGTCACATAGCGATAAAACACTTCTGAGTTACAGAAATCTTTTCTGCCAAATGCCATATCCTTTAGAACAGTGATAGCTGAAATACAAATTTATGGTCCCTTATTTATTATTGGCCAAAGTTAATTACAGCAATCAATGTAAACATTTGAACTTGCACAAAATATCGTGTCTTAATTGTTCATTCTGAGCAAAAAAAGTCACTGAACCCTTGCTTAGTAAAGAGGATGACTCGTGTGTGATCAATATATTTATAATTCAATCCACGTATGCCAGGGAAAGTTCTCGTTGTGTCAAGTTCTGAAAAGCTAAGGCATGATAATGTTCCATGTTTAAAATTTCTAATAAATTTCTAATTGGTTTAAGTCTGCAATTTAAACAATGTGGGCGGCAGCATGTCTAACTATATGCCAAAAAAAAAAAAATAATCTATATTCACACCTTTGCATGAGTTGAGAACCCTGTTAAGAACAATGAAATTATTCATGACGTTTGACATGCATGAGTTTCTTCATGGTCCATGTTGAAAAAGGAATTGGGCTTGCACACATGAGCTGAATTATTGTACAAGTTTATGCTTCTCTTACGATCTGTCATTTTTATCTTCTTAGAAGAGATCTAATAGTATAATCAGTGGTATTTGCTTTCTTCCAGTGCAGTTGTCTCTGTTCACTTTACATTTCCTTCATGTTCAGTCTAAACACTGTCAAAATAGGTGTTTGTGATTTTTTTTTTCATTTGCTGTTTAAGAAATAGAACCTAAACCAAGCTGGCGAGGTGCTTTCTTCCAGCTCTCTTCCCCGGTGCCTTCCTTGTCCCAGTATAACAAACAGTATGAAATAGAAAAAAAATCTGAGGGGAATTCCACATGTTGCAATAACTTCTTTGCACTTCTGTACAGTGGTTGGTGAGTGACATAGCAAATATAAAAAATGTGATGGAAGGTGCAACCAAGCCAAAGGTGTATGAAAAACCTGAAGCTTTGCAGCACAGGTAAAATTTCCAGTATGATTATTAATTGTTCTAAAGTGTAATTCTGGAACAGTAAGGAAATGAGAGCTGTAAAGTCACATTTGCTTTTTATATAGGCGTGAGATGATCTGATGATAATATTTTTGTCATTTGTTTCTATTTGACATATTGGACTTTCAGTGCTTTTTATATGGTCGGTTACGTTTGAGGCGTTGGTTCATTATTAATGGATTGCATGATGTAAAAATTGTCAAAGGTCTTAAAAAATATGTTCAGTTTGGATCAAATTAATTTCCTCCCCATCCACAACCTGGGAGCTGGGTGTCTTCCATGCAGGCTTAGAGCAGGAGATAGGGGATTGTGTACAGCGGAGGTACCTCCTTCAACACACTTAAAGGTCCGCCTTGAACCTCCCACTGAGGCTCACCCTTACTGCCTGTAGGGGCAGTGATGTTTGGAGTCACAGCCTGTTTCTCCTTGCAGAAAAAGGTTATATAGGAAGTTTTAAAAAACAAACAAACAAAAAACTAAACAAAACAAAAAAAAGCCCTGTTTTTTGATATGTAACTTTTGTTATGAGAGATACCAAGCTAATAGCTGAAGTGCATCAGTCACATATAAATAAATGTGTTGGTTTTTTCCTCTCCAAATAGGCATGTCATTGAGTATTTTGACTCTTTAAGCTTTTTGTGTCAATAACAAACATGAAAACACATGATGGTGTCCTTCATACGCAAAAGAAAATGTGTGCATCTTAAGAAAAGTGGTTACTTTTCTCCCCCACTAGACTGATTCTTAGCTTTTGGGTTGGATTTTTTTTGTTGTTCTTGTTTGTTTAGTTTTAAATTCTTTTACCTGCAAATAACTGTCGTGTCAAGTAAGAAATTTTTGTTCTTGTCCCTTACTTTCTAAGGCTGGACTCTGCAAGGTTGAAGGGGAGTTTCTGCTTAGACAAACACATCTTTTCAGGGGCTTTTCTGGCACAATTCTGTTCTCTTGGGTTCCTTGGTCTGAATGAGTAAAAAGAGCATGTTCTGTTTCAGTTTCTAGAAAGGAAATGTGTAAGGTTTGCCACTTTCTCTGTTCCTTACAGCTGTATTCATTATTATAATTTTAAATTAAAAGTGGATTGTATTGTTCTGTTTTACTGTTTGCTCTGATTTCTTCTCTAACTGGGAGCGAATTCTTGGTGTTAGGGTGATTAAATGTGTGTGTCATTAAAATCTGTCTTCTTTTCAGGTTTTCTCTTTGTGAAAAAGCTCTGGCTGAATATTTAGAAATTTAGAAAGCACATTGCTTTTCCTCACTTCTGTTTCATTTCTTCAGCAGATTTGCTAGACATCCTTTCAAAAGAAACACAGCCAAAACAGGTGAACTTCCTTACATGCTATTGTACTTCATTTTGTCTACAGAAAAGCAAGTTTTCCAGCTAACCATGTGAGGAGAACTGCACCTTTGTTTCTGAGTGTTAATTTACTTTACAAATAGGAACACTTTGTGTAAGGAAGATAGTAAACATTTTTCCCCCAGCTAGGACAAGTACAAGGTGTTCAGCAAGGAGAGATGAAACCATCGTTCTGAGAAGTGTTACAAATCCTGTGGTGTCTCTTGCTGGAAAGTTAGCCGTGTGCAATTTGCGTTTATTTGGATTTTGGGATTGTAGGTTTGCAGGAATTAGAAAGGGAAAAGGTCAATGAGATCATCAAATGTATTCTCCTTCTGGCACAGACTGATCAAATTTCAGGCAGGCTATGCGTAGTGATGATAAGTAAGAATGACTGAGCTGCTGGCCATTGTACGAGGAATGTTTTTGTAGCTATNAAGATCTATGGTCTCTGTTAGGCTGTTACTGACTGAGCTGCTGACCATTGTACGAGGAATGTTTTTGTAGCTATCCTTCTGTTTTCCTCCCTTGAACAAATAATCTGCTAGGTTTTGTGACACTTTGAGACCAATTTGTGTAAAAACACAGGCACTTTGATGTATTTCAGAAGCTTTATGCTGTTATCTACACGCCAGATGATACTCCTGGCCTCAGTGACTATCCAGCCACGGCCATTAATTCCCTGAGTGCTAGAGTTATTGGTGTGTCTCAGGCGAAGCCTTTTTAGATGTGATGTGACATGAAACAGAAGAACTGATACTTTCCAAGATGAAGGGCTTGTGAGGCTTGAGCACTGTGCCTTTTCAGACATGATGACAGAGTCTCGTGGCTTCTTCACATAACTAACTCTCAGTGAGTTGTTTCATCCACACATTGCTCTATGCCACATGTAAGAAGAGCAACCAAACAATTCTTCCCTTCTAGTTGTCAGGAGTAGAGCATGCTGAAGACGGTGATCTTCAACCCCCATGGTCTTTGGAGAGGTGTGCAGTTACACAAGGCATTTAGACCTGAATCAACAATTTGTGAAATAAGCACTAGCCATAATTAATAACAATTTCAAGACTTCTCAGTTTTATATTGAGCCATCTTCATCCTTCAGACTCTTCTGATAACTGACAAGTAGTGAATAGAGTTAATTACACTATTTATCTGTGACCATTTTCCCCCAGCTTTTACCATAAAAACCTCCTGTGTAGTGATCATGCGACAGTCAGATAGCATCGCCGTGTCCGTCTGCACCACCGAGGAAATCAGAAGTACTCTTATTATTTGTTCAATTGGCAGAAGTGTTCTAATATTGCGGGAAAAACTTGGGTTTTAATTTTTTTATTGTCTTTAAAACGTAAGAATGAAATGTTGATTAATCACCTGGTGATTCAGTGCATCTTACCTGCTAAGATCAATGGAAGATTGTGCTGAAAGCATTAGGATAAGAAACACAGTAGTAAGATTAGTGCAAGGACTTCGTGTTACCCAGTTAGTTGCTAAAAACTGTGTTGAATTTTGCTGAACCACAAAATCTTATTGTGTGTAACAAATGGTAGTCATCCACTTTCAATGACTACATGCCTTAAAGTAGTGTGATTGATGCAAATCGAAAGTAAATGATTTCCTTATATGTCTGGTACTTTTGGGTGCAGGTGGCCCATCGCATCTTATGAAACTTTTTGACAACATTGCTGATGTTAATTTTCAAGACAACATAGAGGAATCTGTGAATATTGCCCTTGAGATGTACAGCAGAGGAGAGGAGCGTGTTGCCTTCTACGAAGGGTGTGGATGCAGAGGTCAGGTATGCTGAGTTATGTGAAATTGCCTTCACAGATTTTGCCCTGTTTGGGATGTAGTTTAAATAGACACTTTAAATGGCATGAAATACTGCTTTTAAAAATGTAAATTTAGAAAAATAACAATTAAAAAATCTTTAGAATCATTTTTCCAAATTTCAAAACATTTTGTGGCCCAAAACTGTGTAATAAACTAATAATTTAATAAATTTTCTAGCTGCCCCTTGTATGTAGGTTGGGGTTTTTTTTAAGAAGTGTAGTGAGTTAAGTGTTAAAGAGCAATGAAAAAGAAAAAAAATGTACTAAAACCCACAGAACTGATGAAGCCTATGGTTGAATGCTGCATTTCTCATACTTCCTCTCTTCTTCTGCCCTTCTATTTCATCTTCCGTTATACTTTCAGATCCCTTCCTCTCTTATCCTTTAGCGCACGCCTCTCCAGACCTCCAGCTCTCTCCCATGTCCCCTATCAGCCGAACAGGGTTTTAGCTGTTTTTGAACCTCGTATTTGCTAATTGGCCAGCCAGTGGGCGTGCTAACTGGGTAGTGGCAGGTCAGAAAGAACACATCAGCAGCTTCTGAGACAATAACTTATTGTTCTCAGAACAGCGCCGAATGGATAAGCATTCACATTGCATAAAATCAATGTCGCATGTGGTTCTAATGATTGATTGTCTCAGCAGGGAGGCCCCAGACTGAATGGGCAAATATGTGCAGCTTGCCTCTTAGAGATAGTTTCTCCAAGATACGGCTATATTTGAGTGCGTAGAGACGTAGGAAAGACTGTGTTTTCTGTGTTTTCTGTTCTGCAGACACGAGTTAAAACTTCAGACTTTCGCATTTGGAGCTCTAAGACAGTATGTCTGTGTGTTTAAGTCAAATGGATATGTAAACCAAACCAATGTCTGGCATCTCAGTAGTTGGGAAGGGCTCCTCTGAACTAAATCCCGCTGAAGAGGCAGTAGGAGAGAGAAAATGGAAGGAAAAAACCCCCACTCTCAGTTCAAGTTTGTAAATCTTTGTAACGATTAATGAGATGAGCTTCCTATGTTGGTACCATTTAAGTTTCATGCATAAATTTATTTTTATTAATATATTCATATTTATTCATATTTATTCATATATTATTACTCAGTTTAGGTTTTTTGCTCCAAAAGGTAGAGTCTTGGTTGCAACACCCTGAGGAAACTGTACACCAAAGAGCGCACTTCTGCATCATGGAGGCGATACCGGCCTATGAAGAGATGCAGAGAGAAGAGCGAGGTTTTGACTACGCAGCCCAGGTTGCACTTAATGGTTCACAAATCTGGTGGGTTTCAGATGTTGCGATGGCATTTGGCAGGCTGGAAGAGGGCTTGGCATCAGCCCTGAAGGCTTGCCACAAGAAGCAGGTATGGATATCTTCTTTTTGTTTAATTCAGTGAAAATAAGTACAGAGTGAGAATGGTCTCATAAAAAGAGATGAGTGGCATATCTAGTAATTTTAGTTCTGTAGTAAATTAACTGCTTTTAGCACCTAATGAAAAAATAATACACCTTTTGCTTCCATTTCTGTTTTCTCATGGGCATTGTTATCGCATCTTAATTACTGGGGTTTCTGTGGGATTATTCTGAACTGAGATGAAAGGTAAAAGCAAAGATACTGCCAAACATCAACCATGATGGTATGACAAGAACAGAGTATGCAGCCATACATATAAAAGTTCTAAATGCGTGTATTTCTGTAAGGAAGCCAAAACTGTTGGTTTTATTTGTGTCAAACCAAAGAGTTTACTTCTAGTATTATTCATTTTAGTCCCACTTCAGAAGGGTACCTTCTGTACTTTGATTTTTTTTTCTTCACCCTTGTTTACCTCCAGCTTCTTTTGAATGTTTTTGTTCTGGTGTGAGTATTGTTGCTCTTTGTGAAAACCATAAGTAGTTTTAGTTTTCTTTTCCAACCTAGAAAATCTGTCGAAGGGAAATATGAAACAGGAAAGAGACTTTTAAGGGGGAGGAAATCTGATAGAGGTGGATAAAGATTAATCTTTGTTTGCCATTTCTCATAATACAAGACCTTTAATGGGCACTACCTGAAGCTATTAAGTAGCAGACTTTAAACAAAAGAAGTACTTTCACACAGTTTCAGTTTAAAATATGGAACTTTTGGCTACAGAATGATGGAAGTATAAAAAAAGAAGTCAAATGAAGGGTTAGCCAAATATCAATCCAGTTCATGACTATTAAATATAATGATAAAATAGGCAGCGTGGTTTTGAGGGTTTGATTTTGTTGGGTGGTTGGGGTTGGTTTTTTTACTTAGGAAATTCTGGCTGATGTGTCTGTGGCAAATTGTGCCATACGTTCCCAGGATATCCATCTCCTGGACTCATTTTTTACGTGCCTTTTGTTGGGTTTGTGGGGTTTTTTGGTTTTGGTTTGGTTTTGTTTTGTTTTTTAAAAAACAATCTCTGCGAGCTTCTGTGAAAGGCAGAGATTGATCCATGACGAAGCTCCACGTGACCCAGGCAGGTTATGTTTCTGTGGTCACTTTGCAAGTAGAGCAGAGCACTGTCTCATGCTGTTGCTGCTTCCTGATGGCGTGACCTGTAGCGGGGACTTTGGACAGGTTCTGCTGTAAAAAGGATGGACTAGGAAAGATCATCTGGACCTCTCTGCAGAAAGCAGCTCACTGCCATAAAGAAGGGGAACTTTGGGTGTATTTAAAGGAAGGTGCCAGAAATATTTCAATTCAATTCCATTCAAAATGTTGCTATTGATGATATGATACAAAAAAAAAAAATAAGAAGCCTGGTGCAATTACATGCTGGTTATATTTTTGTTGTAATAATTTTGAAAATCTATTAGGGTATAGACAGTGATTCTCAAATAACTTGTTTGCATGGAGTATTACGTTCTAGGGCTTTAACTCTGTCTCGGTAAAAACAGGACCAGTAGGTGGTTTTGTACATTATATAAAAATAATACAGAAAGTGTAGCGTTTGAGGTCTTACTAATTCACTGCCCATTTTTAAGCTGGAGCTTTAAAACATGTGCAAGCGTAGTTCTGTCTCACACTAGCTAACCAATAAAAAATATCTTTCTATTAAAGTTAGTTATATTTGCCTCCTTAAAATTACATGCAGTAGATGTGTACATTTTTCTTTCCTATTAATATGAAACCTGAAAAATTCCATAGGGTCTTTCTACTGTGTAACTCGGTATAATAAATTCATATCATATTTTGTAATCTTCCCTTCATTACTTTGCCTGTTTTTAAAATGTCATCTTTCCTAAGGTGTATTTTCAAACAGTTTGGCAATAAACGTTCTCAAGCAATTAGTGCCACAAGTTTTGTGGAGTCTGTTGCATATCTCTATGGAGATAGTAACCACAAAATTTACAATTCAACTTCATGTAAATTTTTTCCTCCTTCCATTCTTCATGCCATGCCTTGGCCATGTTCAGTATTTGTGGATTGTCATTGTCTTGGAGGCAATTGAAATGTCTGTTTAAACCAGGATTTATTCTGGCACCTGAGGTTTAATATCAGTAAATTTGTACGTACAAGCTAGTTTTGTGGTGATTTAATTCACGGTGTAGGCAGATGTAATTTCAAGTAGCAATAACAGTAGATGGTACTGGGTTCCATCTGGTCTTTGATGGTTACCTAAATCTTTTCAGGTCACTCAGCTAAATGCTCTCATTACTGTGCTGCTTGGAGAACTTTCCTTGGGTGATCGAGGGAAAATCATGACCATTTGCACCATAGATGTTCACATTAGAGATGTAGTAGCAAGCCTTGAGGCTCAGATGGTATGTGTTTGGATCAACTATATTTTACATTCACGGTTTTAGTGGATTGGAAAAGAATTAATAGTACCTAAGCCGAGTTTGGGGCTGGATCTGCATGTGGGCACAAGGGAGCAGAAGGTGTAGTAGTTATGAAGACATCCTGATTCAGAGCTGTGTGCCATGTCTATGTTCTTGTCAGCTATTGCCATGTGAATTTAAAATTTTCCTGAAGAAAAGTCAGGTGTCAACTTTTACCCTGCTTCTGGGAACCATTCAATCTTGTAGTAGGTTTGCTGTGAGCAGCAAGATATTTCCTTTAAATTTCAGATCACAAAACCGGGCGCAGACAATCCTTGGTCAACCTGAGCAGTTTTTCCAAATGTCTTCAGTTATTCTGTTTTTAATTATTCCATCTTCAGTTGTTCACGGTGTGTTTTGCTCTCCTTTTAGACGCATACATGTGCCTCTCTAGAGCAAGGCACTCCTCTCCTGTGGTGACTCTTCATAAGTGCATACAATTACAGTTTTGATTGTTTATTTAAACCAAAGTGCTCTCTCTGTGTATGACTTTGTTCAGGTAGAACTAAGCTGGCTGGCACACGTTGCTGGTTTCAATGCAAGAAACTTTTCACTGGATGGGGAGTGAAATGGGAAAGGATTCTCATTTTCCTTCTGACCTCCGGAGCCTCAGAAATAAAATGGCTTTCTAAGATGGCATTAAGACAAGAAGAAACAAGGCTTGAGGAGTAAAATGAAACTCATTCTGGTCAAAGTAATATCTGCTCCCAGGCAAAGACAGCATTGTTTGTAAGGAGACGTTTTGGCTTAGTAAGTGGCAATGTGTTCTGCTGTAATAGCTCTATTAAAAAGATCTCATATTACACTTGCATCTGTATAAAAGCACAAATGCCTCGAGGTGCGCCTAATCCTTTATAATTGGATGTAGTAGTTATTATTCATAAGTGGCTAGGAACGAGGTGTGAAAACCAGTGATGACAGCTGTAGCTTTGTGATGGGTCGCGTTTCTTTCAGCTGAACAGCTCCCACCTGGCAGAATGGCTCTGGCTTTTTAGGTCACCAGTTCCCCAGCTTTTGCTTGGCTGTCACAGCCACCCCACAGACGGGATGACGCCCAGGAACACTGTTTTGCCAACACTTGCGATGCTCAGTTTCAGTACTTTTATGAGTCCTTGGGAGATACCCCTTGGCTCGTCATTACACCTTTGACTGACAGGTAATGACTGTTACTAATAACAGTGTCTGCTTTATCTGTTTCAGTGAATAAAAAGTTAAACGTGTCTTAGAAGTTCAGTGTTCTTTCATGCCTTATATGAGTTTTATAAGGTTATTAAGACAATATCTTTGAGCGTGTGTGTAGGTAGGTGTGCATACTGAAGTCATGGTATGATCTTAATGTCCATTACTTTTAAAATAACTGAAATATTTCTTGCATAACTTAATGTGTGCATTCAGCGTCTAGTCTGAAGAAGCATATGAGCAGATCTATACCACGGTTAATCAGGAGTTTTCAGCAAAAGAATATTTTTCTTTTCACGTGTGAAAGTCCAAACCAGTACTTTTTTTCACACCACATACAATGAAGCTTTTTTCTGGAAATGTTTTCGCTCCAGAATGGAATTGCTTGTCAAAATCGGTGATGCAGAATGATGCACCCAGCAATCCTGTCTGGCTTAATGCTTATGACCCTCAGTTGAGGGGGACAACTCTGGAGCTCAAGTCTTTGAAACAGGGAAAGCGACAACTGCAGCCTCCTGTTTCTTGTCCTGTGTGACCACTGATAGGATATTCCTTCTTGCTAAAAAATGTCGATGTGATTGGTTTTCCTATCTAAAATAAGCATTTTCCAAGTGATGCCACATCATGATTTTACATGCACATGAAACATTAAATTATAATGAGAAAGTGGACTCAGAATAAATTTCCCATGAAACATAAGGTTTGAAAAAACCCCGAACAAACTCCTGACATTGTAGATGTTCCTGGCAATGCTAACAATCACTTTTTTTTGTGTGTTCATGTGTTACATTACTCACACTTAGTCTCTCCACCTAACTACGAGCGGTGCTCCTGCAGGACCAGCCAGCACAGATAAAACAGAGACCGCCAAAGATCTAGGCCGTGCTTTTGGTACGATGGTGTATATCTTCAACTGTTCTGAGCAGATGGATTACAAGGTGAGATGTTCTGCTAAGCAGTACGGAAATTGTTGTTTAATTTCTTTTTCATATGAATACATTGGATATTGTTGCTTTCAAGAAAAAGATCTTAAATCTTTCACTTTTGATTTTAGTCTATAGGGAATATCTATAAAGGTTGGGGATGCTTTGATGAATTCAACCACATCTCGGTAGAAGTTCTGTCAGTGGCGACAGTATAAGTAAAAACTATCCATGATGCAATAAGGAACAAGAAAAAGAAGTGAGTATTTTAGCAGTCCTTCTTTACTGTCCTTTTCAGTCTATAAATACTGAACCAGTAAAATCTTCTTCCAGAGTTCCTCTGAAACCCTTTGTAAATGCAGTGAAGGGAGTAGACGGTAACATTAAATCACTTGTGTAATATACTACCTTAAAATAACTTTCTCTTCAAAATGTAGCAATAAATGTGAGCGAACTCCTGGCCCGACAGGAATCCACTTAAAGCTCTGCTGTTGAAACTCTGGTCCTGTTCAAGTCACACCATGTGAAATCATTGCATTGTACGGGTGAGAAGTTTGGTGGGGTTCAACCTTGCAAGATGTCTCAGGGATTCCAGTGTTTCCCTTTTTTTTTTTGAGACAGGCCTTGTGTTTTCACTGTACCATGTTCTCCTTCCTTTACTCGATGCTGCCTTCTGGACTTTTCAAACCCACCACATCCCTATCGGTCTCATTTATTCTACAGGCTTTAAAAATTAATTCCTCCTATAGACATGCTTTGGCCATATGCACTCTTTGTTGCTCTAACAGTCCAGTCTTTTCCTTCCAAATTCAGTGCTGGCCAGAGGAGCCACAGATTACTAAAAGCTGGTGCCTACCAGGGAAATGCCTCTGTTTGCGCAGCTCTTACAAACTTTCCTAGGCATTTGCTTTTGGCCATTGTGTGAGACTGGATCCGGGCCCAGAGGCACTTTTGTCTTCTGACCCACGATGGCTGGTTTTGTATGATGCAGTTGTTTGCGTCTAATCCAACTGTAAAATTGTCATGTTATCTTTCTTATAACAGATTTTTATTCCTTGGTGAAAACATTACATTGAAGTCATCAGTTGGAATATTTATTACCATGAACCCAGGATACGGGGGTCAGACAGAACTGCCTGAAAACCTCAAAGCTCTGTTCTGGCATGTATGCTATAGTGTATTTTTATGTTATACAAGTATATCAAGTCTACATTTAGAGTACATGTGTTGCCTAATGTTACTAGCCTTGATTTGCAATGGAATGCAATTTGTGTTTACTTCAGTATTTCTGTGGAAAAAACCCAGTATTCAAGCTGTGTGTGTGCCACCACAACAACAAGGGAAATTAAATGTACATCTTGCTTTTTTTTTTTTTTTTTTAAATCTACATATAATTTTAAAGGTACCTGTGAACACATGGAGTGTACTTAAATATGTGCAAGAATATTCACTGGTTTCTGGTAAATAGGAATCCTCGTAGCTGGTTTAGCCTAGTGAAAAAAACATCTGTATAAGTGTCTAGCTATCACATTCTTCCACGGGTATAGACACGCATGCGTTCCTAGATGTTTCATAACTACCCGTTGCAAATTACGCTGTATACTCTTACCTAGGAAGATATTGGATGTGTGATTGAGGAGCAGTGAAAAGTATAGTGCACAGCAAAAAAAAATGCATATGCTTTTGGACACTGTAGAACAGCCTGTTACCTTTTTCGTAAAGTATGTATTTATGCTTTGTATCTTAACACTAATGTTTCAAAGCAGAAAGTTTTGAATTTGAAAGATCTGACTGTATTTTGCATGTTGTGCTCAGTGAGTTTGTATGAAAACGGTGTTTCTGAAAGTGAATTAATTCTACAAGTAGTTGCTCTGGCATGATGGGCAGTAAAATGATGCCAATTTATTCCGACAAAGTTTTGGAGCTGTGCTTTGAACAGTGTGGTTATGGTCTTCAACTTAAATGGTGCAGGGCTTGCTTAAAAAAGAGTTGTCACTTGAAATCCTTGCTCTTGCATTAACACTTTTCACTGATTTAATCAAGACTTGAGAAAAAAAAAAAGATTCTGTGATTTCATTTCTCAACATATTGAAATTCGGTGGGGCAAGTTGCAAGGCATGGCCAGGCTCTCTAGGGAGGCACAAGTATAGACGTGCTATCTGGGATCCGCTTCTCTGATCAGTAAACCCCTTTGATTTTTAAAAGGTAGAAACTTAGGGCAGAACTGGGCATCACTGTTGCTTCTGGGAGCAAGTAGAAACGTAGGTACTACTTCCTTCTGTAATAAAAGGTACATCAAGATTTTTTGGTGTATTTTATTATTTCTGCTTTAGCCATGGAATTCCTGACACCATACCCCTTTGTGCTTTCACTGCAGAAAGACACAAAGTCTGCTAAAGTTGGCAAGCTGTTTGCTCAGGCACGTCTCATCCTCTTGCCAACCAAACATCCTGCCTCAGGTGGCAGGACCAGACGGCAGCTTTCTTGTTCTTTGAGCCTAAATTGCAATCATTTGTAACAAACAGTAAATAAACATCTGTTTACAAGGAGGAGGTTAGGATTTGAATTCACGTGCCTCTGCAAATATATATATATTTTCAAAAATATTTCACAACTTACTGTGGGAACATACTTAAGAGACAATAGACATATATTGAACCAGCCATGCAAGGAAGCAGACTGGCTGTAGGTTCTCATCCTTGAAGTTACCTTGAGAGGAGAAAAACAGGAGCAATAGTGACTGTTTCACACGAATTGAGAAAAACAAGGCCTGGAGGAGCCGGACGAGCAGGTGGAAAAACAGAGATTAGACGAACCAATCGAGTTGGGGGGCGCTGCGTGTGAACAAGGGGTTTGGACCAATCATTATGTTGTTAGCTATGCATGCTTTTGCTGTAAGCCTATATATACTCTGCTAAAATACCTAATAAAGGAGAGCGATCATACTCATATTGAGACTGCGTCGTTACTCCGGGTCCGATCCCACTCCGACAACTTACCTGTTGGATTGCCAAGCCTTCTCGTTAAGATCTAAGATCTCTTCAAGGCAATGCAGGGTTGGTGTGTACCAAGGGAACGATGTTGGGCAGCCCCTCAGTTCAGAACATCACACAAGGGAGGAGAGGGTGACGGTGACCCCGTCCACCTGTGTCTGTGCGGTGTGGCTGCCATCCTTCCTGCATTCGGACGGAGTCAGCTACCTTGGTGGACATGTCTTCCGTGGTCGGGTAGGTGTGGTATTTGACAAGAGTGGGAGGGATTGCTCCCTGTTGCTACCAGGTGTTTCATCTCTCAGTGGACTACCAGAGGATGGAACAAGCATGCAATTATTTTTTTGTTGTTGTTTTTTCCATTTGGGAAGAAGAGAGTAAGGGATATGAATTAATATTAATTAATAACATTTCTACTGAGATATAAAGTCAAATTATGGCTTTCCTTGGTGTGCTTTTCATTATGGTTTTCTTTGCTTTAAATCTTTTTCTTAAAAATTTTCAAACTGTACTTGCTACATAGAGCTAAATTCTTACCTTTACTTGGTTGTCACATAAAATAAAAAGCCTTCGGAATTAAAGTATGAGCTGCTGCATTTGGGACTCAGAAATATAGCACTGTGGCTGATGTCTGTAACAGCTCTTATCCATCGTACAATGCACAGGAAAGGCGGGAGGTAACTGGTAAAGCATTAACTCCTCATATTTGCCATCTAATAAAAATCTCATGAGGGAGAGAAGATACATTAAATACGACTAGCTTGATATTTCTCGTGCAAGCAGTTATTCTGTTTGCAAGAAGGGTATTGGTTATGGTAGGTAGAAGAGCGTATGATTTTTTTATAACTGACTGCAATGCATATAGCTGCCCTTCTTTGGGCTTATGAAGACATGCTTGTTAGGGAATAGTTTCCTTAAAAATTGTTTAAAAGAGGGATGCTTGCTCTTTTTCTAGAGTATATGTCATTGATTTCTGTCAGAAATATACTGCTGGACTAAACCACTGGTCTTAATTTTGTCATATTTAAATATGAATGGGGAACAAAAGAAATCTTTGTATTTGTCAGTAGTAAGAAAAGTGCTCTGAGGGACAAATTTGCTGGTTTGTAGCTGACCTGAACACAAAATTCAAGCTGTCTTCCCTGCTACTATGTAACTTAAGTAGTGATTTTTAATGAGGTAATTGTTTAGCCTTTGCATTATTGCTTTGTGTTGCTTTTTTTTAATTGGAGATTTTTCCCATTTATATCATTAAAGTGGCGGTGGTTTTGTTCAAAAAGTTTGAACCAAAGGTTATATTTAAAAAAAGAAACAAACAGTGAAACCTCTAAAGGAAACTATAACTTCATATAAAAGCATTAAAGCCCTCCAAAAATCAAAATCCTTTAAAAAGTGGCGGCCTTTTTAGCAATGGCAGGGTGTTACACTTGACTTCGGGACCCTGTAGAGCTGCTGGCAGTGTCCTCCAGTCGCTGGTGGCCAGTGACTCCGCCGCAGACTGTGCCCGCTCTGAGTTTCGGTAGTACCTGTCTTGCAAGCCCCGCGTTTCTCAGCTGCCTCCTTTGTGTACAGCAATGTTGCTGAATACTAACAATCAACAGTGCCTAATTAGCGCCTTTTACTTTGAAGTAAGGTCCTTGTTAGCTTTGACTGACACTCTTAATTGTGACTCTCTCGAGCTCTTGTTTTTAAAAATGTTTGCACACATCAGTCATTTGATTTAAGCGACTTATTCTTACCATGTTTAAATACTAATCTGTGTATTTGGATTATGGGGTTTGTTTTCTTCCTCAGACTCTGTGCCACGGTTGTCCCTGACATTGAACTGATCTCTGAAATTATGTTGGTTGCTGAAGGGTTTATTGATGCACGCTTGTTAGCTGGGAGATTTATTACCTTGCGTACTCTCTGCAGGGAACTGCTTTCTACACAGGTGAGGGTCTCTTTGGGCTTCGGGGTTTGATACGTGTTAATTAACACATATTCGCTTGGAAACAGTGTAGCTGGACATTGTAGAATAATAGTGGTTTTTTTTCAATGTATATAGTCTTATCTTTTGTTTTGAAGACACTTTAAAGCACATGTCCATCCATATTAAATGCTCAGATATGAATTTAGAAGAAAATTTCCTTTACTCTGATCTCGGGACATTTGTAATGTGTTAATTTTGCATTCAATAATTGTATATCACTGCTTCGTACCTGGGATGGCTGGACTACATCATGCTGTCGTGTAGTATCTGTATTAGAAATATAACTATTTGTTGGAGAAGAGAAAAACCTTAAAGGAGAGTAGGAATTATTATGAATAACGAATAATATATTCTATTTGGATGAATGTTTGTTTAAACTTTCCTGCATAAATACAGTGGAGTATTGTTTGAAAAGTGCAAATAAAGCATTGCTAAAAAAATAATTATTATACTAGGAAGAATTCATATTCAGACTAGTTAACTTAAAAATCTACAAGTGATAAGACTTGGAAGGTTTATGATTTTCTGCCCTGTATGCAGGCTGTTTACTCATTTCCAACTGTATAATTTTTCACAGATATTCTTAATATTCAGTTTTATTAGTGGAATAAGAACTTGGAGAACCCTTCAGCCTTAAGCCATAAACTCTAGNAGATATTCTTAATTTTCAGTTTTATTAGTGGAATAATGTTCCACTGTTCCATGTGGGGGGCGATGAATGTGCATATCGGAGTGCAAGGAACATCAAAAGAGATATCAGGGCCTTGGGACAGACACTCAGGGGATCTGGAGCGCAGGTTATTTTTTCATCTCTACTTCCTGTTGTGGGTAATGACATTGAAAGGAACAGACGAGCTCAGTCTGTTAATATGTGGCTCCGTGGCTGGTGTCATCGCCACAATTTTGGGTTTTTTGACAATGGAATGACCTACACGGCACCANTTCGGAGGGCTCTGAAAATGTAGGTCCAGTGTTGGGGCTTTTAGGGCTCTCAGCATACCTTTGGGGCACTAGGATCCTGGCCTATGAAAACTGCTTCAGAACAAGTTTGTCAGGGATTTCAGTGCATATGCTGTGAAGGAAGGGACTTCTGGTCCTGTCATGCCATGGTAAATAGCCTGGATGTCTTAAAGTTCTTGTACACTGGATGATCCATACAGCAGGCTGCTGTAAAGACACATAGCTTGCTCTTTAACAACCCATCAAACAGCAAACCATCAAAAGAAACCCCCCAGTCTTACCTACATCTAAGCAAAAGCTCATTAACCCCAGTACGTTCCTAAAATTTTCTGTTGTCCGAACCATCTCCATGTTTAACTTCTATACCTAGGTGTAACATTTATAAAATATGGAGGCTCGTTTTCCTTGGGGATGCTCACCATCTTTAGTACCTCAGGAAAAAAAAATGGCAGTTTTTCTTACCGATTACGAAGTGTTCTGAAATTGAAAATTGCTTTTTATTTTTTTTTTCTTTGTGATATATTTTGTGCACTTGATTCACAGTTATGGAGTGCCGCTATCATGGAAAGTGATAGTGACATCTTTTAAAAATTGTATTGGTTTTGTCTCACCCTTTTTTTTGTTTGTTTGTTTAGGTAATAATACTAACTAGGCTGTATTTATATTGATGTCTTCTTAGGTGTGGTTGCAGCTAATGTTCTGGAACCCTACATGACTGGTAGCCAGTTTGGGTGCTGACAGCAGGGTAGTTGCAACCCCAGATGGAGTTTTGAAATTGAGGGAGGGGAGTGCATGCACAGTAAGGAACCTGTAGACCACCATGAGCGATGTGATGCATGCTAACATAAGGAGATGGTGGCTGTGTAACTCTTGGCTGCAGCAGCACGGAGGTCAGGGAGGAGCTGATTATCCTCATGCTGACCCAGCTGATCTTATAGTAGTTGGTCCCGCTGCTGGTTATACCAGAATTAGCCATCTGGGATCTCTACATGAGCTGCAAGAACACCATTAAAATGTAGGTGTAGCCTTAAATTTAGAGAGCTGTAACTTCCTGGTAGACTCCATGCCATTTTGAAGTTGGCTGTTGGGGTGCTCCCTTCAACCATACAAGCTGTTCATGGCTTGGACAGACGTGCACTTTGCTGGGTAAAAAACTGGCTGAATGGTCAGGCCCAAAGAGTTGTGGTGAATGGAGTTAAATCCAGTTGCCGGACGGTCACAAGTGGCGTTCCCCAAGGCTCGGTATTGGGGCCAGTTCTGTTTAATATCTTTATCACTGATCTGGACGAGGGGATCAAGTGCACCCTCAGAGAGTGTGCAGACAACTCCAAGTTGGGCGGGAATGTTGATCTGCTTGAGCGTAGGATGGCTCTACAGAGGGATCTGGACTGGCTGGATCAATGGGCCAAGGGCAATGTTATGAGGTTCAAGAAGATCAAGTGCCGGGTCCTGCACTTGGGTCACAACAACCCCATACAGCCCTACAGGCTGGTGGAGGAGTGGCTGGAAAGCTGCCCGGTGGAAAAGGACTGGGGGTGTTGGTCGACAGCAGGCTGAATATGAGCCAGCAGTGTGCCAAGGTGGCCAACAGCATCCTGGCTTGTATCAGGAAGAGTGTGGCCGGCAGGACTAGGGAAGTGATTGTCCCCCTGTAGATCGCACTGGTGAGGCCCCACCTTGAGTACTGTGTTCAATTTTGAGCCCCTCACTACAAGAAAGACATTGAGGTACTGAAGCATGTTCAGTGAAGGGCGACAAAGCTGGTGAGGGGTTTAGAGCACAAGTCCTATGAGGAATGNGGAACTGGGGTTGTTTAGTCTGGAGAAAAGGAGGCTGAGGGGAGACCTTACTGTGCTCTACAGCTACCTGAAAGGAGATTTTAGTGAGGTGGGGGTCGATCTTTTCTCCCAAGTAACAAGTGATAGGACAAGAGGAAATAGCCTTGAGTTACGCTAGGGGACGTTTAGGATGGATATTAGGAAAAATTTCTTCACTGAAAGGATTGTCAAGCATTAGTACAGGCTGCCCGGGGAAGTGGTGGAGTTGCCATCCCTGGAGGTATTTAAAATGCAGGTAGATGTGGCACTTAGGGACATGGTTTAGTGGTAGCCTGGCAGTGCTAGGTTAACGGTTGGACTTGATCTTGAAGGTCTTTTCCAATCTAAACGATTCTATGATTCTAAGCTGTTGTTCAAATTGTTTAAATCTCCAAAATGTTTCAAACTCCTCCTCTTTCTACTTCTATGCTACCTAGAAGGGAAAGGGAAAGAGGTGGTTGTTGCACAGCCCTGGAAAAAGAGGGATCGAAGAGCCTCTGTGTGATTAAAAAGTTTTGCCTTCTGCATTGGGTATCTGTGTTCACACTATGAGGGCTCAGGGGAAGATACAGGCTTTTTCTCTGCCTTTCACTTACCAGATGATTCTGGGCTTTTCCTCTAGGCTGAGTATTTACCTGTTTCTCTTTTCCTTTAATTTTGGTGTTGGAGTTGGTTGCAAAATATGCTGATAATCTGTCCAGTCTTCTCTTTTGGAAACAGAAAAGTATTGCTAGCATTGGGTCGAATTAGTAGAAGTTTGGCAGCAATTTTTTGCTTGCCTTGTTTCATCATGGTGGTATAGTTGCAATTAATACAATAACATTTGATGGTGCGGATTTTGCTGTTTAAAAATAGGGAGCAAAGTGGTGGAATACTAAAGATTAGATAGATATGGACATTTCACACTTTTTTTGCTTTTTCTTTACTAGACTTCCAACAGTGGCCTAAAACCACTGCAAAACTACAAGGGAATAAAAAGGTGTCATTTTACTCTGTGTGTAATAACTGATTGTTTTCTTCTTAAACATTAACAGTTAGTTTTATTTCCTGTGCTAACACGACCAGTTAAAATGTTTTCACAGGGCCATTGTGACTGGGGACTTTGTGCTATCAAGTCCGTCTTGGTAGTTGCTGGCTCACTGAAAGAAGGAGGCAAGAGCAGGCCTGAGGATCAGGTAAAATCTTCACTTGAAAAGCATCTAAGAGTAGGGCCTGTTTCTGGTGTTTTGCCTTTGAATAAAAACAGAATCCTAAAACAGGAAGGAGTTGATGCTTGCGATATTTGGTTTGCTGTCCTTTTCCAGGCGCTTATGCGAGCCTTAAGAGACTTCAATTTGCCTAAAATAGTGACAGATGATATCCCAATTTTCGCAGGCCTGATCAGTGACCTGTTTCCAGCTCTGGATGTTCCGAGGAAGAGGAACCTGCAATTTGAACAGATGGTTAAACAATCTACCCTGGAGCTTCCCTTGCAGCCTGAAGAGAGCTTTATTCTCAAAGTAAAAGAATTCATTGCCTTTAATTACTCCCCTTAAGAGTTTCAATCAAAATAATTGCAAATGGGTTATATTAGACATGAAGGTTATTTCTGGGTACGTTACTGTATTGATAAGGTGTCCTCAATGTCTCGGTATTTCAAAGACATTTTGTCATGGCAGTAATGCACCTCAGGATGATCAATAGGTCTATAAGGGAACACATATCCTGTTCAAAAAAAGCCATCTACACTGACAAACTTGTTTGTATGTGTACTGTATGAAGCATTTGTACTCGGTAGCAAATTAATTGTTGGTGATTATTTAGAGGGAGGAAAGAAGAGTAAGGGAGCAAANAATGTCTCGGTATTTCAAAGACATTTTGTCATGGCAGTAATGCACCTCAGGATGATCAATAGGTCTATAAGGGAACACGTATACTGTTCAAAAAAAAGCCGTCTACACTGACAAACTTGTTTGTATGTGTACTGTATGAAGCATTTGTACTCGGTAGCAAATTAATTGTTGGTGATTATTTAGAGGGAGGAAAGAAGAGTAAGGGAGCAAAAACATACAAATAAGAAGGTGTGGATTTGGAATGTACGTGGCTACATGTGATTTTTGTGTGTTCTGCTATTTCTGTGTAAAATAACGTACATTCTGCTGTATGCATATTAAAACATGTATGTATGCATGTATACTCATAAGAATGAGTTGTCTATAAGCTAAATTTAAACACTAGTTTTAGTTTGAATTACAGACAGGGTGAAAAGGTGAAATTTAGAAACGCTGGTTAGTATACAGACTAAAGAAAAAGTGCGCTTATTTGGACTACTAAGGAAGTATATTCCCACCCTCCTTCAAGGAACATCCACATCCATTGTATGTGCAGTAAGTATATAAGAAAGTATATTCCCATCCTTCAAGGAATGTCCACATCCCTTGTATGTGATAGCACACCCCTTTCCTTCATTAGGGTTTATGGGAAGCTGAAATAATCAAGATGGTTAAATGTGACTGATCTCAGGATTTATAAAGGATTTTCTGCTGTAGTCTACCTTGTTCCATTATCCTCATGGAAGGGTGAAAGACAATAAGCTATAGCTTGGGGTATTATGAGCTTTGCAATCATCCTTCTATAGAGTATTTTGATTCCTGCTAACTGGGTGAATCAGAAGATGAGCACTGAAGAACATGGACTTGTTCCTATTGAACTTTAGAAAATCAGTGTGGATGCTCTTCGCTAAGACAGAAATCCGTAAGCATCTAAGCTGTTTTCATTCTGCAGCTCACAGAACTATTTCTTGGGAAGAAATGTATTACTGTAGTGGACTGATTTTGTATTTTACCAAATTATAGCTGCACAACTGTTCTGAGTGTGGAATTCACTCTGCTAAATTCATGGCAAAATTGTGATAACTGTTCCATATCAAAATCCTACTGGACTGTATGGATGTAAAGCAGAATAAGATTTGTTGAGGTAGCTGCATTCACTACTTTAAGCCAATTCTCTTCTGCTTTTCTGGGAGATAAACGACATTGCTTGATGCAGCATCAGCTCAGCTGAGGCAAGTCTGCCAAGAAGGTTTAAGTCCATTTTTCCTGTTAAAGGGAACAGGAACATGGAGGGGGAGATAGGTTTTTTTGAATAATTATGTGTCTATAGTAAGAGGACCACAGGAGAGGAAAGGCATTCAGTGTGTATCCCTTCTGTGCAGTAGGTTGTTCAGCTGGAGGATCTCCTGGCAGTGCGTCACTCTGTGTTTGTCGCTGGAAATGTGGGGACTGGAAAGAGTAAGGTACCCGCCTACCTACACAGCGTGGTTTTGACCTTACATTGTAAAGAAATTTCCATGGTTCTTGCAGAAAACATTCTGCATGTTGCTTTTGCCTCAGGATCCAGTGGAATAACACATTGTTCAGGCCATCCAATCAGTCACGTGATATGCAATGGCAAGCAAATTCTACATTTTACATGTTGCTTGCATGTCCCAAAGGAAAATTAATCATGCCACCAAGTAATGAGCATTCTATTTGACACATAAACCAAGTAATACTTTGTTCTGGAAAGAGAGGCAGGATGGTTTAATTAGTCTTCTACACAGAAATAGTGGAATATATTGCCAAAACACAAGACAAATACTTCTAATAGATAATGCTTGCCCATTTCTGCTACTAAATGTTGGCACCTGCATGGATTTTCTTCCCCATTCAACACTCTCTGTTAGAGAAGAACAATTGCAGAGTACAGCCACTTTAGAATGGGATTCTCCTTTCCTACCCTTAGGCTTGACAGAAATTCAGGGCTAATGCAGCACAGAGGCAGGAGTAAGTCAAGGTCAACAGTTGACTGAGTGCAGGGTTTGCAGTCAGAGACCCAGTTCAGGAGGGAAGTTAAAGATTCCTATTGTATCAAAATCATGTCACTAACATGCAGCCTGTGCCTCCTCTTCAGGTGCTAGAAGTTCTGCATCACATGTACATGACCATGAAACAAATGCCTGTTTGGAATGACCTTAACCCAAAAGCTGTGACAGCTGATGAGCTCTTTGGTTTTCTGCACCATGGAACCTGAGAATGGATAGATGGCAAGTAGGCCACATGTTCTTACTAGGACCTGTTCCTGGAGGCATCGTTCTCCATCAGAACTGGACAATGCCCGAATTCAGAGAAGGTGTTGGAGACCAAATTCTTGCAGTTTTCTGTGTTTTGCTGCAATGAGATGTGTGTGGAGAGCACTGATGGTTATGGAAAGACTGGAGGCAGTAGACAGAAAAGTACTAGCGTGAACGATGCTGATTCTGCTGCTTTAAAAGGCAAGTTATTTTCTCCCCAGACTCATGAAACCTCCCATGTCTCACCCATATCATTAAGACTAATGACATACTCTCCTGTAATCAAAACAGAAATAGGTCATTATTACATAAAATGCAGTCATTTTGCTCTATCAGGTGTTCACTGAAAGTATTTTTGATTTTTACTTTGAATAACCACCTAATAAGCAAGCAAAGGAAAAAAGCATGGTTTTGATGCTACAAAAGCTTCTTGTTTCAGTGATGCATTAAGTCTTCTGAAGTTTTAATTGCTGTGCAGTGTTGTTACTGAAGTACTAAAGTGATGGGGTTCTATTGAAATATAATTTGCAGATCTCCTGTCATCTCTTCTGAGAGACCAAGCTAATATTACCCAGGAGGCGTCAAAACAGTTAGTTTTAGATGGGGATATAGATCCTATGTGGATTAAATCTCTCAACACTGTTATGGATGATAACAAGGTGAACAATTGAGAAGCAGGTACAGTGGCTTCCCCTTTACCTGTTTTCACATTTCCCTCTTCCTTTATTTTTCTGGAGGTAGTTTTTCAGTGTGTGTTCCTTTTTTCTTCCATTCTTATAATTTCTTTGGTTTTCACTACTGCTACGTAATATTTTATCATTTGATTAATGCATAAAGTCTTGCCTATGTTGTACAACAAAAAACTTCAATGTAGCCTATGTATACTGTAAGGGTGATTGTGCCTCCTAGTGTATGGGTTGATGTAATTCAAGATGTCAGTCATAAGATTATTGAAACTGGCATTTGGAAGGCCTCTCAGTAAAACAGATTTAAGATTCCATGAGTGAAGTCCTCCCATCACTGTAGTAAGGAAGTCTAGTGTTAGGAAATGTAAATAAGCCAGTTTAAGAATTAGCAGTAGTACCCAGACTTCTTATTCCCTTCTTACTAATTATACAGCTAAACCAATTTCGTTGACTGTTGGAAATGCTGCAACCCAACGAAATCCAAATCTGAAATCTGAAGGTAACCTTAGGAAGGTGATTGTAGGTTGGGTCATTCTGTTAAGCCTTCCTCTTTGAAGAACTTAAACCTATCTAGTGACACGGTCTCTGATTACTCAGCAAGGTGGCTGTCTGGGGCTATCCGTATAGCCTAACTTCAGATAATGAACAGAAAGTGGCTTTTCCAAGGGATGTTTCAGAGCACTTGAGTTTAGGTTCCTGCTCTGAATCCTTTTCTGTTTATTTCTATTGACATTGAGAGAGACTTCCCCTCCCCTGCTTTTAATAGCTTTCAGAGCTCACATTGGTGAAGCAGGCTAGTCGTCTTCTGAATGAATTAAACTGTGAAAAACTCATAAAAGGTCAAGTAAAGCCTTTAGAATTTGTCCTCCTCTGTGTTTCTGAAGTAAAAAAAACAACTGTAGCCATGTTCAAATAAAGTTTGTTTAGCTATGTTCAAGAAATAGCGTATACGCATGATGTTGCAGATAATCCTTGCTCCTTTGTGGGGCTATAATAAACACATGCTTGCCCTGATCATGTTCTTGATAGACAGTGTATATTAGCTTGCTTTCGCTGAAAAATTTACCGATGATTTCTAGGTTCAGACCCTTACAAGCAATAAGCGTGTGCCTCTGACCCCATCAATGTGGCTGCTGTTTGAGGTACAACATTTAAGAGCTGCTACTCCAGGTACGGTATCCAGAGCTGGTATTCTCTATCTGAACATCCAAGACCTGGGGTGGAATCAGTGAGTATCTGATGACATTAGTTAGCATTTTTAAGATACATCTTGAAGATTAATGGGAATAGACTCCGTTATTTATGTTAATTCTTCTTTCTAGTTTTTATTCTGATAATAGTGGGATGATGTAGTTGGTGGCCCTGTATATTCTCAAATATGCAGTTTGGAAAATTTCACCATCAGTTAAGTGTTTTATTTTCCCTCTTATGTGTACTGCTTAATCAAGGCAGTAGTGTGGTGGGTTGACCCTGGCTGGATGCCAGGTGCCCACCGGGCTGCTCTGTTGCTCCCCCTCCTGAACTCAACAGGGGGAGAAAAATATGACAACAGGCTCGTGGGTAGAGATAAGGACAGGGAGATCGCTCAGTGATTACCATCAGGGCAAAACAGACTTGACTCAGGGAAATTAATTTAATTTATTATCAATCAGTAATAGTAGGGTAATAAGAAATAAACCCAAATCTTGAAACACCTTCCTCCCACCCCTTCCTTCTTCCTGGGCTTGATTTCACTCCTGAATTCTCTTCATCCTCCCCACGAGTGGCACAGGGGAATAGGGAATGGGGGTTGTTGTTAGTTCATCACATGTTGTCTCTGCTGCTTCTTCCTCCTTAAGGGGAGGACTCCTCACACACTTCCCCTGCTCCAGCATGGGGTCCCTCCCCACGGGAGACAGTCCTTCATGAACTTCTCCAACATGAGTCCTTCCCATGGGCTGCAATTCTTCACGAACTGCTCCAGCGTCGGTCCCTTCCATAGGGTGCAGTCCTTCAGGAACAGACTGCTTCAGCATGGGTCCCCCGCGGGGTCACAAGTCCTGCCAGCAAACTTGCTCCAGGGTGGGCTCCTCTCTCCATGGGTCCACAGGTCCTGCCAGGAGCCTGCTGCAGTATGGACTGTCCACAGGGTCACAGCCTCCTTTGGGCATCCACCTGCTCCCATGTGGGGTCCTCTGCTGGCTGCAGGTGGATATCAGCTCCACCACGGGCCTCCATGGGCTGCAGAGGGACAGTCTGCCTCACTGTGGTCTTCATCACAGGCTGCAGGGGAATCTCTTGCTCTGGCGCCTGGAGCACCTCCTCCCCCTCCTTCTTCACTGACCTTGGTGTCTGCAGAGTTGTTCCTCTCACATATTCTCACTCTTCTCCTCCAGCTGCTATTATGCAGCAGGTTTTTCCCCTTCTTAAATGTTCTCACAGAGGCGCTACCACCATCACTGATGGGCTCAGGGTCCATCTTGGAGCTGGCTGTCATTGGCTTTATTGGACACAGGGGAAGCTTCTAGCAGCATCTCACAGAAGTCACCCTGTAACCCCCCCACTACCAAAACTTTGCTACTAAAACCCAATACAAGTAGCAAACTGTCTGCTTTCTGTAATGCAAATTTGGCAGTAGCAAGAACTGAATAACTTGGCTACTATTCTCTGACAGCTTTTTAATAACTGTCACCATCTTTGATGCTGTTAAGGACACGGGTTTACATCAGCTTGACTTTTTGTTTCTCTTGCTCCTTTGCATCACAGTACTGCTCTTTTAAATTTATATCTATGCTTCATGCAAATTAATTATGAGAAATATGTTTTCTAAATAATATGGGTTTCCACGTATAAAAAGCAATCTAGTTGGCACAAGACACAGTGCATTAACTTGAAGTGCAATCTTTTCCTTTTGCATTTGTTGAGCTAATCCAAAACAGTTCTTACAAGTTTTAGTAAGAAGTGAATCTTTTTAACATTTGTCAGTTGGTGTTTTTGTTTTCAAGCAGCATTACTGCTGCTTCATGTCAAAATTCAATTTTTCAGCATTCCGGTGTCATCAACATTTCAGTCAGTTCTAACTGTCTGTTTTAGAGTTGTATGCCGTTGGGACAAGAAGCCTTCAGTGCGCTTATTCCCCAGAGAAATCTTGTCAGTACGAGAATTTAATTAAACAGAACGAATCTGTACAAGCTGTCCACCTAGGGTGATGAGGATCAAAGGACTGGTGAGGACGTAGTGAGGCAATAAGACCTCTCACAGCAGACAGAGTATGGAGGTGGAAACAGTAGGCAACAAATTGTCCAAATAGAATAGCTGTGAATGAGCAAATAATCGGTTTAGACTGTGTTTGACTAATACTGTGTGAACACGAGCAGGGGATAGAATTGCCAAATTCTTTGGAATATAAACAGGTAGGCATATGGCTGCTAACCTGAAGCATGTGCTGTAGTTAGGCTAATGATTAGGAATTTTAGAGTTGGTTGTGATAGGAAATAGCAGATGCTTTTTTGTCTTCAATTACGTATAGCCAAACTTTTCAGCCAGACCGCGTTATATATACTACTGTAGATATCTGCAATGCAAGGTATGTCGAACTTGGGCGTCCCATAATCCTCAGTCTTGTGTACAACTTACGCACTAGTATTTTAAATAGTCTGTTCTCAAACAACACAAAAGAAATACAGGTTCCTTGCTCCCACCTGCTTTTTGGTGGTGCAGCCCTCTGAAAGCAACCACCAACTGTCGTCTAGGTCCTTTCTCCTTGCCCTTCCTGGAATAAAAGATGCAGCCAAGGAAAATGAGTATAGCCATATGCCAGTGTGCTCAACTGTCATAATAGCTCTTAGAAATACGACAGCGTGATGACCTTTGTATGAACAAATAAGTGTTGTAAGGCTGGCAGCACTTATGTCTGACTTAGCGCCAGTGCAGTGGTATTTGTGTATTGCACTAAAGGCAGTCACGAACAGTTCTCAAAAGTCAACAAAAGTTCACATTTCAAAGCTAGAGAGAGGAAATTTTGTATTTTTTTAACTTCTCTCTGATAAAAAATCAGTTGCTTTCCAGTTTGTTTTGCAGGTATGTTGCCAGCTGGATAGAAACAAGGAGATACCAATCCAAAAAAGCTAACTTGACTGCTCTCTTTGATAAATATGTGCCTCCTTACTTAGAACAACTCAGAACAAGCTTTAAAACTATTACTCCTATTCCTGAGAACAGTATGGTTCAGGTATGTGTTAGGATTAAACCTATTTATATTTTAAGAAACAGTATTTCTGAAACTTCCACTGAGCATGCAGTCCTATGCAGGAGTAAAAATGCTTAAAATTACTGTGTGAGATGAAATTGAAAGGCTCTTGTATATCAAACCTGGACCCTTATTTTGGAGACCTACCGTGTTTCAGAGGTTTCTTATTGCAGTGGTCCACTGTAACAAGAAGAAATGTAGTGTGTTTATGGCACTGCACGTAATTCCCTGACTTCTCAGTTCTTGTGTTGCTTCTGTTAGTAATGTCTTAGGTAGCTTAGGGCTAGTCATTTCGTCTCTCTAGACAAGCATTCTGCCTCTCTCTAATTAAATGCTTGCTAAATTCATTAGCGTTAGTTACTCTCATGCTCTGATAATGAGGCCCTATGTTATTAAATGTTATTAAAGAATGGAGCTGAGCTCTGTTTGTTCCATGTATAAACGATCTGATACTGCACATCCTTATGTTGACATTTTAAATTTCCTTAATATGCCTTGTCATTCTAAACTCTGCTGAGCATTTGCCTGCTTCTAAATAAGTCAATATGAGGGGAGAAAACTGAGTATGAGTGTTAAGAATCTGCCATAACATACATGCCTGAACTGTATTATCTTCTTCATATACCTTGCTTTAAGCAATGTAGAATGAAGGTGTTTTCATACATTTTATCAGAAGATCTCTTCGTGCCTTTGACCTCAGAAATGTGCTCCTGGACAATAAGGAAGCACAGCAAGGAGTTGCGGTCTCATTACTTAAACTTAAATACCTTCTTGAGGTCACTGTCGCTTTCCTGTGGAGTAAGACTCACGGGTCACTCTTTTCACATACTTACTTATTGTAGAAACTCTGTTCTGTGCTGGATTGTTTGCTGACCCCTGAAAAGGTGCCAATGGATTGCCCGAGAGAGCTCGAGGAGATGTATTTCATCTTTGCTTGTATTTGGGCATTTGGTGGGGCGCTCTCTCAAGATCAGGTAAGTAAATGAAAAGGAGCGCAGTATCTTACTGTGCTTCAGAAACAGACATAATATATATACACACCTACCTTCCTATTTAAGCAGATATAAATACATATGTGCATGTGTGTATATATGTATACGCATATTTCAACCCACTAATGCTGCTGGGGGGTGCAGAGCAATGGCCTACGCATCTGATTTGTTGGCCTGTAGTACTGTGTACTTCAGCTCTCAGAGCTCATCCATAAATAAGCTAATGTGATCGGAGGGAGCTGACTGTCCCCAGTGTCTGGAAAACTGTCCCCCAAAGTCCCTGGTGACAGGAAAAAGGGAAACATTGCACCCATTTTTAAAAAGGGTAGAAAGGAGGATGCTGGGAACTACCAACCTGTCAGCCTCACCTCTGTGCCTGGGAAGATCATGGAACAGATCCTCCTTGAAGCTATGCTGAGGCACGTGGAGGACAGGGAGATGATTCAAGACAGCCAGCATGGCTTCACTAAGGGCAAGTCCTGCCTGACCAGCGTAGTGGTCTTCTATGATGGAGTGACCACCTCAGTGGACAAGGAAGAGCTACAGGTGTCATTTATCTGGACTTCTGTAAAGCTTTTGGCATGGTGACATCCCCCCAACATCCTGCTCTCTGAATTGGAGAGGTATGGATTTGGTGGGTGGACTGTTCGGTGGATGAGGAATTGGTTGGATGGTTGCATCCAGAGGGTACTTGTCAACAGCTCAATGTCCAGATAGAGATCAGTGACAAGTGGTGTCCCTCAGGGGTCCATATTGGGACCAGTACTGTTTAATATATTCATCAATGACACAGACAGTGGGATCGAGTGCACCCTCAGCAAGTTTGCGGTTGACACCAAGCTGAGTGGTGCGGTTGACACACCTGAGGGACAGGATGCCATCCAGAGGGACCTGGACAGGCTCAAGAAGTGGGCCCATGTGAATGTCATGAAGTTCAACAAGGCCAAGTGCAGGGTCCTGCACCTGGGTCAGGGAACACCCAGTATCAATACAGGCTGGGGGATGAAGGGATTGAGAAGGACCCCTGCCAAGAAGGAGTTGGGGGTACTGGTGGATGAAAAGCTGGACATGAGCCACCAATGTACACTTGCAGCCCAGAAATCCAACTGTATTCTGGGCTGCATGAAAAGAAGCATGGCCAGCGGCTCAAGGGAGGTGATTCTGCCCCTCTGCTCTGCTCTGGTGAGACCCCACCTGACGTATTGCGTCCAGCTCTGGAGCCCCCAGCACAGGGAGGACCTGTTGGAGCAGGTCCAGAGGAGGGCCACATAGATGATCTAGGGCTGGAGCACCTGTTCTCTGAGGACAGGCTGAGAGAGTTGGGGTTGTTCAGTCTGGAGACAAGAAGGCTCCAAGGACACCTTACCTCAACCTTTCAGTACTACAGGAAAGGCAGCCTACAGGAAAGATCGAGCCAAACTTCTTAGCAGGCCCTGTTGCAACAGGAGAAGGGGTAATGGCTTTAAAGTAAAAGAGGGAAGATTTAGACTATATGTAAGGAAGAAATTTTTTATGTTGAGGGTGGTGAGATGCTGGAACTGGTTGCGCAGAGCGGTGGTAGATGCCCCATCCCTGGAAACATTCAAGATCAGGTTGGACAGGGGTCTGAGCAACCTGGTCGAGCTGAAGATGTCCCTGCTCACTGGAGGAGGTTGGACTAGATGGCCTTTGAAGGACCCTTCCTATCCAAACTATTTGATGATTCTATGACTGCCTGCAGTGCAAGACTGTATGCAGAGTCATTCACCGTGCATAAAGAAGCTGTGTTTGCTACAAGTGTTATCAGTTGTACTTTTTGATCTATACTAAAGCCCCTGGCAAGCAGCAAAAAGTACCATGAGGGTCACGCCTGCCAGAATTAAAGCACCTGATAAATGGCTGGACAGATGTATGTTTAATATCACCTGTTGGATTTGTACTGAGAAATGTAGATATAAGCAAGGTATTATTGATATAATGCAAGGTATTATAATACCCTTAGTGAGGTTTTTTTGTTGTGATGCTACGAAAGGTTTGAAGAAGAAAGTTCTAAAACTCTACAATTACTTGTCAGTGTTTTGCTTAGATAGACCTTGATTTCTCGAGGAATATCTAGTCATACTTGCCTATTAAAGACTAAAAAAATACAGTTGGCTTTATTGCTGTGTAAATGAGATGAAGCCCTTGTGAAGGAACAAATTTATATGTGTTTCATCCATGGGTAAAGGAGCACCTTGTGTAAGCTGAAGAATCAGGAGCAATAGATTCATCATCTAGGGACATCTAGAGCATCAAGGGACTGGGAAGGTCTTTTTTGGTCATATTAACATCTGTTTTCCTATCCTTCATAAAGACTTGCTGTTCTGTGGACATACACAGCAAGAAGATATTGTCTGTAGCAAGTCAGCTCTGTTGTCTCACAGCTATATAGATTTGACCTGAATTTAGAAGTTTTAAGAAATAAAATATTTGGGCTGTATGTGGTGGGTTAGCCTTGGCAAACAGCCAAACACCCACCCACCCAGCTGCTCACTCACTCCCCCTCCTCAGCAGGGTAGGGTGAGAAAATAGGCTGAAAAATCTTGTGGGTCAAGATTGAAGGTAGGGAGACTCTCATGGGTAGAACAGAATTGATTTGGGGAAAATTAATTTAATTTGTTGCTTCTTACTACCCAAATACATTTTAATTGGCAAAGGGAAGCATTAAAACAAAACCTTTCCTCCTTTCCCACTCCCCAAGCTCAGCCTCACTCCTTCACTCCTGACTTTTCTACCCCTCCATTCCAAGTGGCGTAGGTGCGTGGGGGAATATCGTCAGTATACAGTGGTTTCTTTCTGTCACTCCTTCCTTCTCAAACTTTACCCTTACCCCAGCATGGGCTCTACATGGGCTGTAGTCCTTCAGGACTTATTCACCTGCTCCAGTGTGGGGTCCTCAGCTGGCTGCAGTGTGGGTGTCTGCTCCAGCAATGTGGAGCTTCCCCTCCTCCTCTTCCTTCTCTGACCCTGGTGTTCTACTGTTTCTCAGTCTTTCTGCCCTTCCTTGAATACACTTTCCCAGAGGCATCCCACGCGCAGCTGAGGGGCTCAGCTGTGCCCTGTGGTGGGTCTGTTGGAGCTGGCTGGAACCAGACATATTCAGCATGGGACAACCATGTATGTCTCTGCATTGTGCCTGTAGATGTACCAAAAAGGACAGTTGGGAGTTGGGCTTGCTTTTTCTAGGCACCACACAGTCCCCGAGGAGGGGCAATCCCTCTCTAGAGAAGTCTGGAGTCTCCACAGGTGAGGTGGATGCAGAGCAAAGGAAATGTCAATATAACACACGAGCAGAGGTGGCTGTATGTTGGCCAAAAACATTACACTGGTGGTAGGTTTTGGAACAAGCAGAGCCATACAGTCAAAGCAAAACAGGCTCATAAAAGCTCTGTGTCTCTTCTGCTTTTCATGAAGAACACAATCCAGGAAGAGCCCAGCTGTCAGTGGGTATTCCCTCTTTGCCTTCTTTTTTCATCCTTACAGTAATTTGAGCTGATACAACTATACAGAAAAAAAGCTTTATTCACTCTACAGCTTTTTAAAGCTGTAAAAAGCACAAGAGAAAGAATTTAATACAACTGTCTTATGCTCTCATATGTCTGGGAGAAGATACAGAAAACAATTTATCGCTTTTTAAAGCTTTCCAAAATGTAAGGAGTTTTTAGATAAAAATCTTTAGAAGTGTTTAAGTTTGCTTCATGCTTAATTTAACTGCTTATGCAATCAAATTTTGAATTTTTAGCCAATCTACATTGCTGTTAATGGATCAAATTGTCACCAGGCTTAAAAAAAAAGTATAAATCCACAAATTTCTATTGAATAACTTTTTACCCTGCCTTTTCTTTCCTGCCTCCTGTTGATTTCTTCTGTATTCAGGTCAGATAAGCAAATACCACTTTTGGTTTACTTTGCACCTTATTCTTTGAAGTGTTTCCAAATTCATATTCATTTAGAATCCTGCATTAACAAAACTTAATAGCCTTTTTGCTCCTTAAAATTAATGGAGAGATTTGGGGAAAAGAAGTCTGCAGTGCATCAGAGTGAGATCATGAACCGATGTAAACTGTTATAGCTCCTTTAATGGAGAATCAGCCTTAAAAAGTCTTCAGATATTCCTCTGTTCTGAGAGGGATTTTTTTTAGCTAACGATTGCCATTCCAGCAGCAACCATGGCCAAGGCATTAGAGCACAGAGGCACTTTCCATTGCAAACAGAAGCTGATGAAAGGAGGTCCTAGGCAGCAAAGGTTGTGTATTCTTCTTGCAGGGAACTTCTTAAATAAACCGAGCAGGTGAAGTCAGCATCACAGGGGCCTTCTCTCCAAGTGTATCACACCTGCCATCCATAATGTGGCATAAACTGGGGAGTTTATGAACCTTTAAGGACTTGCTGTGAAATGTTAGTAGTATTCCTTCAGATTTTAACTCAAGTCAATAACGTAACACATCCACTGCTCCCTCTAAGAAATACTAAGAGATGAAAAAGGAAGTGGACTTCTCTGGTTGTCTGCAGCTCTTCCTTCTGTCCACTGTTCTTCAGCCAAGTCCCTCTTGTTAAATGCTCTGCTAGCAAGTTCCTCTGCTAATCACAGCAGGTGAAGAACTGCGTCATGATTCAGAAACAAATATATCGCGTTGGCCTTCCATTGTGCTTACAAATTCTTTTTCAGTGTGCTGTGATGGAATGATTTTGTTCTGTCATAGATAGCTCAAAATGACACCCTCTTACGTTATTTTTATGTTTGTGTGCACCGGTGCTTCTTCCTATAAAATGCATTCAAGTGATACACCGAAATGCCCTCTTTATGTGTTTTAGGCTACCACTCCAAGCAATTGTTTGGAACAAGCAAATCGTTGGATTTTTTTCTTTAATTCAAAGAGGCATTCACACCAAATTACACAAATGAGCAATTTAAATTAAGTCTCAGTTCAAAAATAACAGTTTAACAGCTGAACTTGTTGAAGATTCACTACATTGCCATGTTCTTTCCATAGTTTAGAGGTTGAAAGATTTTTTTTCTTACAGATCATATCACTTTTAATCTGCAGTATTTTCTGCTAGTTCCCATCTTATCTGTATATATGTAACTTTTTTGAGGTATCTGCTAGAGTGGGTGAGATCAGCATGTAGTGTTGAGTTTTATTTAGCATTCCCCCAAGACATATGACTCACCCGCTCTGCCTCTAGAACAGCAGAAAATTTCAAAATGTTGCTTGATGGAGGTAGGTTCTGTTACAAACTGATATTGGTACATCAAGTTTGGGGTCTTCAATAGTACTAACGTGTGGAACAGTGCCACAGAGAAGAAATGTGCATAAACATTTATGTACAATGGAATTTAGTACAATATATTTCCTTATTGTACTGCAATAATACAGTATTTTTAAAAATATAATAGGAGTAATAGATTATAATTGTGGACACTATTTAAAATTTAGATAAGGTTAAGGATCAAGAAAGAGTATTCCTAATTCAGGGTTTAAAAGTACAGGTATATGTGTACCACATCTAAAAGAAGAAGAAAATCTTCTTTTATGTAAGATTGTAAGGTAATTAAGGTACTTTAAACCTTTCATATGCACATCATTTCTGCAAAAAGTTTCTTCCCCTTTGTGGTAGAAAAGCAGGATAAGTGCAGTCACGGCTTTTTTCCCCAAAAATTATGATCATCCAGTTGCAAATATGTTGAGGTTCTAAATTTCTATCTTGTCCTCCCGCACACCTTCACTTTTCATCTGCGTACTTTTCTTCTCCACAGTCAGTAACCACCCTTTTAGCTGACTGACTAGATGGAAATGTCCTTGGAATCATTTGTTACCTTTCTTGAATCGGCCAGACGAAATGGCTGTTGAGGTTTGCAGATCATTTATTTCACCATTTGAAGAATCTAAGATGGCAACACAAATGCTCCTTTCGTCCTAATGGAAACTGCTTGCAGTGGTGTATTTGTTTATACTGATTTGCCTAAGAAACCAAAACATCTGCTGTATGTCACATACAGCATTCAGCTGTCACTACACAAGTGCAGTTTCCATTTCCTACAAGCTCTCACGAGCACGTTGCCCAGTTTTTAAGAAAATAAGACAAGCTCAAAACCGTATGTGTTTACATTTCACTCTTTTCTGTCTAACCTAAAGGATTTTAACATACAGCCTAATGCAATGGAAAAAAGAAAGAAGTCTGTAGTCTGCATTTTCTTCCTATTCTACTTATTATACATGGCACTAATATTCCTTTTTTTATTATTATTTTTTTTATTTCCCTTCCTTACCCTCCTTTCTTCTTGACAAATATTAAAGTCACAAAAACGCGGTCTTGGTCATCTTAAAACCAATAGCAGGTGTAGCCCAAATTCACAGCACTATTAACTGGACAAAAAAATCTGGGCTAGATGCACAAAATTTTTGAGAAATCTTTAGCCCCTTGCCCAGCAGTATTGAGTGAGAAATCTCATGCATATAAGACCTGAATTAAATTCTCTTCTGTGCTGCAAGGGTTGTAACCACCATCTTCCCTAAATGTTTCATAACCACCTTTGGCTCAAATCCCTGCTTAAATGAAGCAGAGAGAGATTTTGAAATTCGGCTGCTCACTGAAGATGAGAGCCCCAGTCACTGGGACATGCTGAAAAGTTTTCCTTGAAGTCCACCTATTACTGTGGTTTCACTTTGTGCAAAACGTTTATGTGATCATTTAGACAGCAAAAATACATGACCTAGGAAGGAAAAGAGATAAGATAGATTCCAGTCCTGCTTTAATAAATTCCTAATGACGATGAAGTTGCCTGTGCAGTTGAAAATCAGATTTCCATGGAGGATGAATCCTTTATTTTGAATCTGTGGAGTACTTCACTAAGTGACAAAAATCGAGGATCCCATCGTACCGAAGTTCAATATTTTAATAATGCTGAATACAAGTACTTTTCTTCTGTATTTTCAAGATGACTTAGCAGCTTTCTGTAATTAATCTTCCCCTTACATCTCTAAGGGAAGCAGTGCAGTTGGATAAAAATTGTATAAATTCAAAATTTATGTCTCAAGATTTTACAGATCTGATGAATACGTAGGGGTATTTGGATTAATTTGTTCACTGTTGTAGTAATTTTTTTATCTGATGGTCTCCATTCAGCATGATGTAAGCACCTCATTTTGGGGAATAGGCTGAAATTTAATACAATCAGCTTAATATTCCTCATTATGGGAGATGCCACACTAGTGTCCTGATTAAATGATAAATATTATTTATGTTTTTACACCTTTACATATCTTAAAGTCCTTGTTCAGTCCTTTCCAAGAGAAGGAGAAAATAAGCTTCCTTACTGGTAAACTTGCGGAACATCAGAATACCTGGGGATTTCACATTTAGAGCATTTCAGTTCCAAAGGATGCAGATGGATGTGCAGCGAGATTTTTCTAAAGCTGTGAAGTAGTCAATCAGCTAAATCAACAAGACTCTTCTGGAATTCAGAATCCCACTGTGATGTTTTTTTTCAAAGGCACACTGTAAGTTTCACTGATTACTAAGAACTTCGGTAATTCGAAAACCCTTGTAGGTGGTGAAATGTTTCATAAATTTCAGCCAGCGTGAGCTTGAATTATTGATTTTGTTTAGTTTCAGTATTGCTTAGTATGGTAATAATTTTTATGTATGTTGCATTACATTTCAGAGATGCTTTAAAAAAGAACTGGAGAAAGAAGCTGGTCATAACTATGGTCAAGTAGGAAATAAGGAATTTATCTATTTTATTGGTGATTTGAATATGCCTGAAGTGGATAGATACAGAACAGTTCAACCTCATGCATTGATTTGGCAGCATATATATTATGGACACTGGGGAGCATTTACTTCTTACTTAATGTTATGCTATAATTTTTGCATTGTGGTCCATGATGGGATTCCTAAACCACATAGAAACAGAAAGCTTCAAGGAGAATTGCTTAAAAAGAAAAGCATGCTCTCCCTGGAGAATATAGACAGTTTTAGAAAAGAGAAGCAGAAAGTGGAGGGGTTATAGAGAGTCTTGGAAGAAAAGTATCCTTCAGCTGCTCCTGGTGGGGCTGCTGGATGTTGACCTCATTGATTGACACGATGAGAACAGGGATGTCTGAGATAGAGAAACTGATTTCCTAAATTGCAGCTTGCCAAATGTTCAGCCTGTACCACCCTCTGTCTTTTCATCACCCTGTAAAGCAAACAGACAAAATCCACAGAATCGTTATGATACTGGTTCATGTGAATGCTCTTTGTCTGCCATGAGAAGAAAATCACAGAACATGACCACTGAAGGACCATTAAGCTGATTTGGGTAGTTAAGGTAATTCCCTAATTACTTTCCAAAGGATAATTTAATTTTTTGGCAGTTAAAATATACTAGTATCCTTTCACCAGAGTCTGTGGAGTCAGTTTAAAATCAAACAATTAGTGTTTGATTTCATTCTGTTACAGGAGGATCTATATCTTGTGTAAATACTTCACTGTTATTATAAATGCATATCAGATTCTTGTTCATATGCAAGTATGTCACTTTTATGCGACGTGTAGAAGACATGTGACATGCAAAGAATACATTGTGAATAATCTGGTGAGTAAAGGGGAGAAGTAATCAGACATTTAAAAAAAAATTAAAAAATGGAGGTGCACAGATAGGCAGACACTCCACGCACAAAACCAGCCATACTTCATACTTCAGTGGTATCTACTCAGTTTTCTGCATCTTCGCCATGTGTTCAAGGATTTCACCTGTACCCTTAAAACTTTTGTTTCATAAGGGTCCTCTTTTCGCTGGCACATACACTGTGATCTGACTGTGATTGTGACCAAGGTGAGGCAGTAACATCTGTACTGTTCTTGCAGACTCAGTTGAATTGTATAAGCTTTTCACTACGTCATACTTCATCTCGTGAAGGAATGATATCGGGTGTGAGCTGAGTATCTTGTTAAGGAATAAGATGTAAAGAGAAAGAAGGAAGGAAGTGCCTTTTCAAGTCTGAAGCATCTCTAGCTTGGAGAAATCAATCGAGTCTAATTCAGTGACATGCAAAGATAACATCTCAATGCCCTTCTGTTTTCTTCCCAGAGCTATATGCTATTCTAGCCAGGAATCGGTTTTTTTTTCTTCCCTCACAAAGATTTCAAACTTAGGATCTTAAAAGTCCCTACTGCTTAAAACTGTTGATGCTTCTTTCTTTTGAATTGTTTTGAATTGTTTAATTTGAAACAAAACCAAAACAAAATTTAAAAATCTCCATTTTACAAAACAAATCAAATTAAGAAAAAAGTTGACCGTGCCATTCAGAAATTTTAAACATAACCATTTGAGAATTCTAAAATAAAGTAAAATTAGTTGCAAGTGCACAAAAATAAAGAGAATGCATTATACTATGAAGTTCTGGGAAGGATTTGTTGATTTAAGCAGGGAAGGCTGCATTATTTATGAGTTTTCCTTTTACGGTTTTCTTTTTTAAAGATGGTATCTGCTTGGCCTAGTTCAGTTGTACGCTAGCTTCTAAAGAAACAAGACTCTGTCTTCAGATTTGGGCAATCAGAACTCAAATTGCCAGCTACTGAAACCCTCAATTTTTATTTTTATTTTTTTTTAAGTGGCCTGCTTTTAATTCACCTGGAGCTGTGTCATCTGGAGAGCCAGAAACAATATCTATTGGATGATGCTGCAAAAAAAGGAGTGATCTTTTAAGCATGCCAAGTCATACTCTATGATGATCTTAGCTGTTTTTGTTTTTGTTTTTTTCTTATTGCAATCTGGTAATTTTGTTTGCTCTTATCTATGATGGTTGTGTGGATTCTCAAATTGATTTGAACTTCGTTTGACCATGTTGTACTCATCCAAGTTTGTTTGGAGTCAGTTTCATTAAAAAATTCTCTCTTTACCATCATCAGAATGTTTTGAGAGAATGTAATATCTTTATTTCAACAAACATGTTGAACAAAACACTATGTGATAGAAATTGTGGGGTTTTTTTTAATTTTAAAATGTCGGTCCTAATTTGATACTTCCATGGCCATTTGTATTCCAGATTTCCCATAGGGCAGAAACGTTGATTCTTCAATTGAGGTCAAGCCTGGAAAATGTACAGTATTTTGTCACTAATATTCATCAAGCTACATTTTCTTTCTCAGGTTTGATAGGCAGGAGCTAACTATTAAGAAATTTGTAATTTTCACTATATTGCCTGTATGAATCCAACTGCTGGCAGCTTCACTATCAACCCCTAGACTCCAGGTATGGTTTGAAGTGTCATATTATAGCAATCCTGTATTTAATACATGAGATAATTACTATTTATCTTTTCACTGCAATAAATAGGAGACAAAAGGGGATAGGAGAAAACGTAGTGTCTGAAACTTAGTACAGGTTCAAAATCCTACAGTTCCTAGAGCTAAACAGAAAGAGACGCACCATATTTATTATGATATTGAGATTCCCCTGAATTTCATAGCAATTGCAGTCTCATGTGGTCCTTCACCTGGCAGATGCACCCTTGGGGCTCGTAGCCAGACATGCAACTGCTGTGCAACTGTATCAAGGATGAAGCTAGAAATGAAGTATTTTCTGTGACACACAAGCAACTGTATTTTCACCAGCCTGTATAGTCATTTAACGCTTCATTGACTCTTACCAGCCGTCTGATGCTGGAGAATCTTGATCTCTTTTTCCCTTTTCACTTTCAGAGACATTTTGCAGTAGTTGCTTTGAACTTCCCTTCTTCAGATTGCCTGACTACCATCTAGAGCAAGATAGTTTACTTCCACTTCCAGCAACATGCTTTTACTCCACCAGTAATCAAGAATATTCCAGCCATAGTACAAGCAGCCATATGGCTTCACCAGGCGGTGGTTCAAAACTTCCCACCAACTGCTATTAAGTTCCCCTATATCTTTAACATGAGAGACCTTTTCAACATCTTCCAGGCCTGTATCATGAGTTAATTTTCTACCTAACATTACTCTGTTATTTTTGGTCTTTATTATTTAATGATGTACATTGGCCTGGGGACTAATGAGGAACAGATGCCCTTTGTGCAAAGTAGAAGATAGTCCCTGCACTCAGGTGGCTATGGTCAGGTGGATGGAGGGTAGAAAACTGAAAAAGAAAATATATTTAGTGGAAATAAAGTAATGGTTTGCAAAGTTTGCTATGCTTGCTTGTTATTGTGAGAAGAGGAGATCAACATTTGTTTCGAGGAAAGAACAACTTTCTGGAGTCTAGGTAGAACAAAACAGATTGAGGAAGCTCTGAAGCAGGGGCTGAAACCAGTAGTCAGAGCAGGGATTAAAGAGAAAAATGAGAAAAGGATATAATATGGTCAGCAAATCCTGATCCCTCTTGTAAAATCAGGTGAGTCTGATCCTGATTCGGTTTTACCTGCTTTCCTGTTCCTTGGAGTGCAGCTCTGTTTTCTTCCAGAATATTTTTCTTGCCCATGGATCCTCATGAACTGTTAGCAAGGAGGCAAGGGTTTGTCAGGTCTCCTATTATAATGCATACCTTGGTTTGATGTGGATGCACTGGCCCATCATGCATGTTTGCACCCATCCTGGCGTGGAATTTGTTAAGGAAGGAAGTTTGAGGTAACAGTTGAGAAAGTGCTAATTTTGTCATGATGACTGGGTCTTGTTTTCTTGAGTGGTATTGCAAAACAGGGCTGGAGAACACGTAAGATCCTGGCAGTGCTGTTACTTCCCTGTGTCCTCTATTGGACCAGGGCTTCAAACTATAGTGAGTCACCTGAGTGTGCCAGTCAGTGGAGAGCAGAGGTTTGTTTGAATTATATTTTGCACACTCAGTTGGCTGGAGAACTTGCTAATTTAGAGACATTCCAGTTCATGTTAAATAATATATAGTTTCAAGCACAATGTGTACTGGGTGTCTACTCAGTATGATTAATATCTTTTAAGGGAGACTAACTGATATTCTGCAGAGTGGCCTGTTTTGATTACAGCATTAAAAATAAAATAAAAGGAAATTGTCTTACCTTCAGGGCATTCTGTTTGCTACACCCAAGTGTTTACAGCAGCCAAATGATCTTCAGAGTCTCTGGCTTCGTGAATCAGCACATGTCTACAGGGATAAACTGGTGCAAAACAAAGACTGTAATTTCTTTTCTAAAATGATGATGCATAAGTATTTTGAGGTATGTTGGTAGCTTGAAAGTATTTTGCCTAATGCCAGCAAATTAAAAACTGTGTAGTGAAAGGTCTTATTTACTGGAACTGTAAGTAGCAGAAGGACATTATCTTTTTATCCTGAGCCCCCAAAGCAAGCATCTTCCTTACTGAGGAAAACCAGGTGCCAGAGCAAGTGAAGAGGGGAAACCAAGGAAGCTTCCCCCTTGAGAAGATTCAGATGTGGTTATTCTTACCTTAACTGTAATGTTTGACTGGTGGAGGACTGTCAAATACCTCTGCTGCACTGTTGTTAGTAACCTAAAGCAAACACTTGAGCATTCTCTAGAATGGGGAGGTGGCACCCTGTCTGTGGACATGACTCTTCATGTCCTTCACTGGATATGTGGGAACAAGTTGCGGTCTTCATTTTCTGTTTCCTGATTCTGTGCTTCAAACCACAAGAAAAATATACATTTATTTTCCTTTACTAGGTGTTCCTTTTGCATTAGTTTTCTTTCCCTGAATAGTTTAACTTCAGGATTAAGTGTGTGTATGTATGCGTGTATATATACATGTATATTAAAAAAATGAATTCAGTTATTTTTCAAATAATTTTAAATTGCAGTCTCTTGTTGGGCTTCGGAGTATGTCAGTAAAACAGCATGTACTTTTTGAACTGTGAACGCTGTTGGTTATCCCAATAAAAGTATCTGTTATCAGAATTAAACTATTGAAGAGTTAAGACGCTGTAAATTGCAAGACGTAAAATAGATACACAGGTTTCATTTTGGTCTTTCTGCTGTATGGGGATGAGGGATAATTCACCCATCTTGTTTTCACAGTGGAAACATTGCAAGTATAAGTCAGGATACAGGTACGTTCCTTTGTCTTGATGTTGGCTGTTAAGTTTTGTTATGTATGCCTCTTGTTTCCCTAATCTGCCATAGGTAATGAAATATAGTACCTCTCAGTATTGTTCTCTGTATCATGGCACAAGGAAAACAAAATAGTGTCACATATTATATACTCCCACTGCATATACAGTTTCTTCTTGAATTAATGTGTGTTGGGGCCAATACCGAGGATGAGTTAACTAGTGAGGACCACAATACTGTTTCTACTTGCCCTTTGAAAACTTTTCATTGAAAAGCATACTTGTTTTGCAGCAGACAAAGCAGCAGAAGCATGAACTAAAATGAACATATTAAATGCATGTATGTTTGATTTTTAAAAAAGAAAATAGCTTTCCTGGCAGTTGAGGGGAGGGATGGGGGGAGAGAAAAAGAAAAAGGGAGGGAGTACTTGAATTTATTTGACAAAAAAACAGAAACTGGAAAACATCAGCTTTGTTTACTAGTCCTTTTCCCCTTCCTTTCTAATTTCTATTTGCTGGTAAAAAAGGAGTGAAAAGAAATAGAATAAGGACAGGAATGAGGACACCCAAATGGAAAATTTAAAATATGTGAGAGTGTTCAAATCTAGATTGAGCAGTGACTTCCTATCACAAAGATATTATTGTTCCTTAATTTTAAGTAGTTTAGAAATGAACAATTAAAGACATAGGCAGCTTTACTAGTAGTTTGTTTGGAGCCTGTCTGCTTGAATGTACTATGCAAATGCTTTGAGCCCATACTTGCACATACTTTTAGTCTTCCAGTGCATAGTGCATGGGTACATCAACCATTACACTAACGGACTGTTTTTTTCATGAAAACATTTTTCATGGAGGGGGGTGTGTGTAGAATGTGGAAGGCCAAGTGTTGCTGCAGTCATCTCTTCTATTTCCATTTGGTAGATTGGGGAGCAGACCCTTGCTACACGCCAGTGAAAGGGTGGGAACCACTGAGGAATATACTCGAGGAGTTCCTAGAAAGCTACAATGACCTAGTCTTATTTGAGGGTGCCATGCAGCATGTGTAAGTGGAATATCTATAAAGGGAGCAAATAATTCATAGTGATGCTACCAATGTTTGCATGAAGTTGTTGCTTTTTACTGTTCAGAGGTGGTTGCGGTGCAGACTCAAAACACTCTTGATGGAAGGCTTATGCGAGGGCACCACGCAGCAGTAGTCATGCCGAATGTGCTTTATTGGTGCCATTATGGAAGAGCAGATTGTGGCTCAGTGTTAAAGCTAACCTCCATTTTGTTTGTTTAAACAGAGATTCATCCTCTTTTGCGCTGCACAGAAATTAACATCATTTGTTCTCTGAGGTTGGAAAGATAATCTATAACGCTGTAGATAGTCTGCCTTATCTTTTAATTAGTTAATGATGTAACAGGCCTTTATAAGAAAAATAATATTTATCTTTTGTTTTCAAGAAAGGCAAAGTGCCTTTAAGATTAGATTCATTCCAAACAGGGACAAGTAATACCTTAAGCATATACTAAATGATGCCACTGCATGGCAGACTTGAAGTTGCTTTGGTGCCTGGCCTTGTATGTTTTTAAATCTAAACCAACCCAGACTTGTGTCATCATAGATTTTTTTAATTACTATTATTTTATTTATCCATAGATTTTTTTCACATGTATTCTTACCTTAATTTAATGTAATTTATTTTACAATTTATAATAATGTAATTTGTTTTTCTCGTGTCAGGCAATATCTTAGTATTTGTCACGGCCAAAAATCTGTTTCTGTTTCTGAAACCTTATTAACTACATTTGCTTTGTTTTCCTGCATGGAAGAAAACCAGCCAGTTTTCAAAAGGTGAAGTGAAGATTTTGCTGAATAAGTGAGGCACAGATGTCATTGTTTCTCCTTGACATTATTTATAGACTTTCTTCAACATACACAGTCATTCTGGTCATGTGTAATATTAGTGATTTCCAGTAAGAGAGAGAGGCCTGTGCTGGCAGAGCTTAGTTTCGTTAAAGTAGTTTCTATTATTTGCAATGTCAAATCATTTAACACGGAACCTTTTCTTCTCATTGAGTTGGACTAGGATTTCAGTGTCATCATTTTTCACTTTGCACATACTCAGGCAGGAGCTATATAAGAGAAGTCAGTCTTGACAAAGCAGTCTATTGTAGACATTTCTTGCCAAGAGGATTAAAAAAGAGCTTAAATTACAAAGATAATCATATGGATCTTTCATAGGGACTGTAGATTTTGTTCTGCTGATTTAGAGGTTGATGTGATAATCATCAGAACTGCAGACAGAAGCCTTCTCGGGTATCGCTAGTTTTGCTTGAAAATGTTGGTAAGCCATTATCTGAAGTCTTGTGACCGAGCGTAGTATCCCAGTTTGGCAAAGTGGCAGGGAGGCTTAGCCTTACAATTTGGCAGTCCCAGAAAAGTAGACGTGAAATTAAATCCTGTAAATTTTGTCCGCACCTTTTATGTTTGGGTTTGTGTTGGTTTTTTTTTTTTATTATGGATCCATTGTGAAATCATGAATAGGGCTGACAAGGTTCTACAGTGAGGTCAAAGAGGTTTGGCTTCCAGTAATGTTTTGGTTGAGCAGGTTTCTACCTATTTATTAGATGCAACCAGATTAGACACATTATCCCTTTATTTATCAAGGTTCTCATCGATGTTTATTCAGGGATGATTTTTTCAGTGGAATGAGACATAAAGAGATGAGGTGGTTGCTTTTTTGGGTTTTTTTAATTGCTACATGAAAGAAAAATGAAGCAACAGGTCCAACACGCTGTCTCTAAGCTCTGGTCTGCTGATATTAGGCTGTAATCCCTTAAAATCTGCATCTGATTTTAAGAAATGAAATTTTGAAATAATTTTTAGATGCTAATCTAAATGATTAAAATATCAATGGCAAGATTTTTTTTTTAATGTCTCAAACATAGTTTTTTGGGGGAAGAATTCTAGCAACTAAATCTTGTCTAATTTTGGACCAGGTTCTCATCTGGCCTCATTCATCCTATAGTATTCCATGATCAGCAAATAAAAACCTGCCTTAAGTAGCCTGGGCTGGAAATTCCAAGAGTAAATTAAAGTTTGATGCATATTTTTCATTAAGTGATTCACCGTCCTTCAGCCTTTGTGGTGCAAACTGCCAGATGTGAAACTCCCAGGGCCCAGTCAAACCCTCTTCAAGTAAACTAGGTCTTTATTGTGAGTCCATTCAGGGTCCATCAGGACCTTGGAATGATGCTTTGGAGCAGCTCAATGTAAAGAATAAGCAACTAGGCAGCTCCGATCATTGTAGAGGTCAGTGCAGACCTTCAATATTTGACAAAGTAAACCAGCTTTTCTTTCTGCTTGCTCAAATATGGGAAAGAAACAAAATGCTGACATGAAGGTAATATACCTTTAGGTGTCAGGAGCACGTTACCACAAAAACAGACAAAAAAGAAAGGGGGGGCGGGGGGGAAGCTTGGTGCAATAAAAAGAAATTGAGAAACCCGACTAACAAGGTTGTTGAAGTCTACGTTACGTTATTGGTTTTTTGTCATCAGGTGCCGGATCAGTCGTATCCTAGAAGCCCCTGGGGGTTATGCGCTTCTGGCTGGAGTAGGTGGTAGTGGTAAACAAAGCTTGTCGAGGCTGGCAGCATACATCTGCTCCCTGGAGGTTTTCCAAATAGCACTGAAGAAAGACTACAGGATCCAAGACCTGAGGGTAAACTAATAGATATTACTCGAGTCTGTTGAGTTCACTTCTTCAAGAATGTGTTGCTTTGTGGCTGCACGGGCTTGATAAAATCACAGGCGAAACAGTATAATTTACAGTAACAACCCCTGCGGTTCCTGTGGTTTCCAGCTGTACCTCTTGTTTTCTTTATCTCTGAAAAATGTATGGACAAAAGATGTTCTAGTGCCTGTTTGTATGCTTCACAGAATTTTGGTACTTTCTCCGAGGCAGCTGCTTCACACACTACAAATATGTGGTTGGAGTTCTGGTATTTAAAGTTACCCATTACAAATTTTTGCATGTCGTTTCATGTGTATTGATTTAGTGAAATAAAATTGTTGTGGGTGAGCACAGGGCAAAATTTTGTCCTTGTTGCCTGCGAGTCATTTAATCACTTAACCTGGTCATATGCAAAGATAAGGAATATAGCTGAGTGAGGTGCTCTGTCAGGCTTTCAGACTTCAGGACCTCACAAGACTGAGCCCTATCTGTGAGCAAACAGGAAAGGAGGGAATGTTTTCTTTCTCTTCACTCCATGCAGACAGCAAGCAGTGCTTCTTAATCTCAGATTGTGGCCAAATTTGGTGGACGGTAGTCCCCCAAAAGCCCTTCTGTTAGCCTTGGGCCATGGCCAAGCCACCACAGTGTGTGCAGCTGGAGGCATCAGTTTTCAGAGGGAGGTACATGCTATTCTGTTTTAGAAAAGTGCTGCTTATTCTTCAGTGTCTTACATGGTGTCTAACTTCTTGTGCCCTCCTTCCCTGGGATACGTGAGGTGCAGTGGAAGATGTGGGCTCAAGTGGTCATTTCCCCTGTGCTGTTCCCAAGCAGGGAAACTTCTAAGCCTCTGTTAACAAACCTGAGGATTTGCTTTCTGCGAGGTTGTGTGGCAACTTCTGCATATGGGCCAGCACTGACCTTATTCTGCGTTTCAGATGTGACCACACTCGATGCAACTGGTGCGGGTTGGGTTTTTTTCTGGAACCCCATTCCAAAAACCATACTGTGTTTGTACTACTGCTAGAACAGTGGTCCCACGCTGTGTCTCTCTCTGGGCCATCCATGTGTGACAGCAAAAGTAACAGTGCAGTACTCAACTCAGTCTTTTTTTTTTTTTCTTTTTTTTACATGAGAAAAAAATCCTAAATTAATTCACTACAAAAAAAAAAAAAAGTCTGCAGAAATAACAGTTTAAAATGGATGTGACTCTTCAGTGCAATTCCCAGACATTATTGGTATGGTTATGGCTGTTCTTGATGGGGACTTTCACGGCTGCAATATCCCTTTTGTAGTACATTCATGGGGGGATTTCCTTGACTAGTAGTCCATTTTCATCTTTACCAGTAGGTCAAGTCAAAACCTCAGTGTTTGATATGGATAACAGAGGCAAACTACTTTTCCCTTTGGTTGTTATGCAGCAAATTGCAATATTTAAACAAACTGAAAATAAGGACAAGTCAGCAATGCATTGCCATCCACTAACATGCATTTCACACTTTTTCTGTATCAACATTTTAACAGAATATGAGTGATTGCCTCCTTTCCTTACAGGTAGCTCTTGCCAGTTTGTACATCAAGACTGGTGCCAAGAACATTCCCACAGTGTTTTTGCTGACAGATGCCCAGGTTCCAGATGAACGCTTTCTTGTGCTGATTAATGACTTGTTGGCATCAGGTGATTAGACCAACACATTTCTTGAAAGATCTTTTCCAATGACAAATGATCTGTGGTTTCATTGAACTTTAAAGAGATTATTTCTCTTCCAGGTATTTGCAGGGGGAGCTTTTGGAGAAGCCAAGTCAATCCATCCAACTTGAGCATTGAGTCTAACTTGCTTAAGAAAGCATTGCCCACTGAGGAGACAGATTGCTAAGGCTTATCCTGCGTAAGTGCGCTGATCTGGGGGGAGATGGGAATCGCTCTTTCACTTAATGCCATGTTTGCTTTGGTACGATTCCACTGACTTCAAGCAATATCTTTGTGACTGCACAAGTGTAACAGACAATAAGGCAGTTTCACCCATGTTTTGAAAAAGTAGAGAATCTGGATTCTGAATGTGGTGATCTAGAGATAGGTGGAAGAAAAATGGGAATAATACCATGCTGTACAGGTAGGGAGCATCTTGAAAGATTTTTTAAAATTATTATTTATTTTTGCAACCAGACTGGAAAGCAATTTTCTAGTAGCCTGTAAAAAAAGGAACCACTGTTTTGAGGGACACATAACTTATGAGTGAAGTTCCTATTGGGGCAAATATTTTTGTCTTTTTAAAACAATGTTGTTTCCTCTCCCTTAAAAAAAATATATTATTTTTTAGCCGAAAAGGTGTGGAGAACAGGAGGAAACTGTTTTGTTACTTCATCTACCTATTGTCATAACATAACTCTAGTTATGCACCTAAGCCCCATTGTGCTAAATACAATGTAGAAGATTATTTCTCAGGATGTGTTGTGTAATGCTTCTCCTAACTACACCTTTGTCTTCTTGTAGGAGAGTTTCCAGATCTGTTCAGTGATGAAGATGTGGAGAGCATAGTTACAGGAGTTAGAGAGAAAGCTGCTGGAGGTTCTTGAGTAGAGTGCGGCTGCAGTTAAAAGTAAGGCATATCTTGGGGGCAAAAGGCAGTATTAAGCTGGTTAAAGTAACAACATATTTTAGTTGTCTTATAACCCCATATATGTTGGCATGCTTCTCTTGAAAGACATATTCTGCACAAGCATGACACACAAATTCATGAAGCATTCCATATTTTTATGGGTGCAAGTTGGAACATAGGAAGTTCCGTTCAAATACATGGAAAAACTTCTTTACGGTTCAGGTATGGTACGGTACAGACGGAGCACTGGCACAGGCTGCTCAGGGAGGTTGTGGAGTCCCCTTCTCTGGAGATTTTCAAGACCCGCCTGGATGCAGTCCTGAGTAATGTGCTCTGGGCAATCCTGCTTTGGCAGGGGAGTTGGACTAGATGATCTCTAGAGGTCCCTTTCAACTCTGAAAATCCTGTGATTCCGTGAAAATTCTGTGATTCTCTGACATATGACACCAAATCTGCCTCTTTCATGTTACCCCTGTAATAGCCTGCTCTATGTGGAGGCTTGGTAAACACCAGGTTTTACTCCCAGACCTGGCTATTGACTTCTGCCTGTTCATAGGAAAGTCACGTAACTGCTCTGTGTCTTAGTTTCATGGTCTTATGTGTTGAATATAATGGTGCGTTTGAGAGAAGTAAGATGCCGATGAGGAGTCAGAGGTGCAGTTAGTGCAATTGTAAATATGTTCCCTAATTCCACATGCAGTAATTCTTCTGTATAGCCATCTCTTAAACGTTTGCACAAATGACTGAAATTTCACAGTAAGTGTTAACCCTTTCTACTTTTCCTATGCCATTTAAAACTGGGAAAATAAAAATATCCATGTAGCTGTTTTCAGGTCAAACGCTGTTTAGCAATACACGTTAATATGATACCACAATTGCAACAAGTGTCTCTCTTAGAACTCCGTTTTAGGCAATGTAGTTGAGCTGGGCTGTAGTGCTCTCCTGAAACCCGCAAAGCTGAAGCTGGGAACGCTGATTTTGGAGTGGCATCTTTAAGAACTTTTGGTTTACGCAGGCTTCAATTTTACACATGAAACATATATGTAACCGGTAAGAAAATTAAAAGTTTGAAAAACATTAACCTTTTGGAAAGAGAATGTTTTGAAAGGAATATATGCCCCATACCTAGTGCATTAAACTGATCTGTTTGAGGATGAGAAGAGCCTTCCCATAGCAGATTATGCCACGGTAGTCTTCTGTGTGGGTTTTTTCTCCTTCTGAATTGTTTAACCACCACTGATCTAAAGACCATTCCTGTTTGGCTATGAAATTTTTCAACTTCTTACACTTTGTAACATACCACTTTTTCATTTTTCTCCCCTCATCTTGTCTCTTTTCGTATCCTTCTTTAGTTTTGCTGATGTTCTCTCCTATCTCTAATTTTGTTGCCATCACTTCTATCCCTCCACAAATTTCTTCTGTAACTTAAAGGCCAGTGGAGACTTGTGTGGGATCTAGTGTGACATTCTGTATCATTTTCACTTTTCTGGACTCCAGTGACGTGGTCAGTAGCGGTGCTTACAGTCCATGTATCTATTTCTAGTCAGCGCTATTTGTCTCTGTTTCATGACCATTGCGTTTGTGTGCATTTTTTAAGAAAGGACTGGAAAAAAATTATGACGTCTAATATCTGTCTTGATTTTTTTTCTTTCCCATTTCTTTCCCTTTGTGTTTTCCTCGCGTCCCCGATAATTTCTTCCTTTTTTTTAAGGGCTTTTTGAAAGCCAGCTTTCAAACGCCTTTTACCTTGCAACCATTTCACCAGTCCCCCACTGTGAAAATTAGCACTTTTGGAGGCAAGAACAGGACACAGCTATTCATGTTGCAGGAAAGCAAAGTAGAGACATTATAGTGCTGAAGGAGACATAAATTTCATGAGTTAACACACTGGCAGATATCGGTATGGACTTTTAGTTAGTGCTGGGTGACCTATCGCCTCCTCCTTTCCCTAGATTTGAAGAATAAAAGACTAATAAAATATGAAAGAGAACAAAAGGGAGAATTTAGACAGTTTCAGAATGTTAAAGCTTAGTGAAGTGATATAGTCTCATTTTTCCATTTGATTTTAAAAGATCAACATCCTACATTAAGCCACATTTCCTTTGTGCTCACATACAGTTCTGTTTGTGATGAGGGATCAGGAACCCAAACTACACAGAACAATTCTTTGAACCACCATAGCTCTTCAGTTTTGCGTTGGTTTTGTTTTGATTGTTTTCAGTCTGGGACTTGCAATCAATTCTGCTGTTAACGTACTGAGAACGTGCCATGTATGTAGGTGCAAATTTATGTCAGGGTAAGCTGGAAGTGGATTGCACTATTATAAAATACGGCTCCACAACTGAAGTGTGTGCGAGGACATATGTGCACCTGAGGATTTCAAAAGCTTTCATGATGAAATAAATTGAAAAGAATGCTGCTCGAGCAAACAAAGCTGATGGCCAAACACTGTGAATGGTAATGTGCTGACAGTGCTAAGGCATGCCATCGCGTAGGCTAAGAGGTTTCTAATGCTCACAGTGATTTACTGGAGCTCCAGAAGTTTTTCAATATCCCACATCTATGCAGTAATCACTCTTAAATACTCTGCAAATTACCAGTTTTTTTTTTATAAAAGTAAAGGCAAGAAGCAAATATTTCTTGAAAGCATGGATATGAGGTATGGCCAGTCAGTCCTGCTGTCTCTTGAGCTCCATCTGATTTTATTTCATTCTTTTGCTTGTGGCAACCGTGCCTAAATGCCTTGCTGTGTCCTACAAAACCATACTCTTAAATGTACTGTAGACATACCCTTTACAGCGCTTCATCCTTGCGTGTTTTCCGAGTTCTACATTTTTTACTTGATCATCTCAGTTTCTTCAGTGCTCTTAAACATTAGTATATATTCTAAAGCCATATGTGTTTGAGATTCCACTCAGAGGAAAAGCCATATCTGTTACTCAGTCCACGTGCAGCTCGTTTTCTTCATGAGCTGCTGATCTCTGCTACAAATACTTGCTCCTCCTTTGTTGAACAAGTTCCCTTATTGTGCAGTTTCCTCATGCTTCAAAGTTTACAGTCCCTCAGTGGTTGTTGTGAAGTCCCAGTATTAAGAACTTAATCTGCTGGTTTTAGGGGAATACTATTTCTCCAATTTACTTCGAATAGGTAGACTTGGCTGGACTACTTCAGTCATCACATCCTTGTAACAGTCTCCTCCTGGCATAGTCCTGTCAGTATTTAGCTGGCTCCCCATTTTCTAAGGAACTCAGCAGTAAATCAGTTTCATGGCTCAGCCAGAATTAACGATATACATAGGCAGGGCAGGTGCTCTGCCTCACCACAGGCAATCTTGTCCATACTATTACTATTACGTTGCTTTTAAATAATTTCCAAATCCTCTTTCATCAGGACATGTTAGCGTTTTCCTCGTGGTCTGTTTCGCCACTGACAGAACATCTCTTTTATCTGTGAATCTGAGAGGAACTTTTGCAGATCCATCACAGCTTTTGGCCAGCTCTTGTGTTTTTTTTCTTTTGAGGGCATAAATGCACATGCTTATCAGCCTGACTGCTTTAACCCCTGCCAAAGAGAACCGTGTTGTTAGGGTTTCTGGTTCTGTGTTAAACTAATACTAACCTCAGATGTGATTATATTTGTCTGATTCAATGGGAAATACGGGTTCAAGAGATCATGCTGTCTATCACCTAATCAATCCCACCTCCCAAGTAATTCCTGAACTTGTCAACCAATTGCCACCAAGGAGGCAGGTAGATCAGGGACACACAGACACAGTTACTGCTCCCCCACCAAAAGAAGGCTCAGTTATGCTCTTAGACAGCTAAGAAGCTATCAAGGATTTGTAAGTTCTGTAGCACACAAAATAGCTTTTTCTGCAGTTGGCAGGCTCTTACAGGGTTTCTGTTTCTCTATGAAAAGCTCCAGGCTTTTCTCATTTGGATGTCAGCCATCTCTTCTTGAGTACTGAGAGAACTGATTTTTAAGGATACATCTATATTAGTAAATTTATGAGGTGTGTTTTGTGGTCCTGAGGACTAGTGGCATGACATGGCTGCCATCCACATGGCTTAGCTTTTCTCTTGCTCTGCTCACAAAATTATGGCATCGCTGTAGGGCCAGCTAGGAATTATTCTTATTCTGTATACCTCCTTACTCCTGCTGTAGCACTAGTTTCCCATGGGTAAAACCATGCAAGTGACAGTGCTAATACTTAAATAGGATGGGTCCTGTCAGACCAGTGGTCAAGTGTGTGTCATAGAATCATCTAGGTTGGAAGGGACATTTAACATCATCGAGTCCAACCATCAACCTAACACTGCCAAAACCACCACTAAACCACATCCCTAAGCACCACGTCTACTTGTCTTTTAAATACCTCCAGGGATGGGAATTCCACCAATCTTTAGTTTATTAGTATTAAGACACGCTGTTGTCTGTCCTGCTCTACGTTCACTAGGTGAACCTAGAGAGCTTGCAGATCTGAGATAAGCAGGAAGAAGTTGAACTAAGAAATATAGTGTAAGAGACGCATCTGTAGTGAGAGTGGCACATGGGTGTGAGGCTCAAACGGGACATTTGAGAAAAGAGGGGTTTTGTTTTCTTAGGCGTGGTGAATGCTACATGGAAGTTGATATTAATTTCACATGATACCAGTTCTGAGGTCCACACTGACTGTTTTCATTATGCAATTGTGCAAATTTGAATTTTAAAAATGTCAGATGAAAGTCTCTTGCACAGTACCTCTCAATCCGCATTTCTTTCAAAGAAAGGCATAGGTCTATCTTGGAGAACTTCCTAAGTTTTTCTATTACTATATGATACCCTCACTGTAATATTTATATCCTGATTATCTTGCAAGAAATGAAGCATATCTTACTCTGAGCATTTCCTATTCCTTTTTTTTTTTTTTTTTTNTCTCTGTCAAATTAGACTGTCATTTATGCCCTGGGCAGAAGATAAATGTTTTCAAAATATGACTGCCTTGCTTAAGCAAAGATTGTTCAAAATGTAGTCAGTAATAATTACTCATTTTTCCTCCCAGCTCTCTTGTTATCTGATCACATGACATCTTCATTATTCTGTGTGCAAAGCAAGCAGTGTACAAGGTCCTTCATAATATTGGGAATTCACTGGGGAAAATGCAAATGAACCCTGAAAACATGCTGCATCAAATCCTTGCGTGATATGAATTTACCAAACTTCACTAAAGCCAATGGAGATAGAAGGGTTATGCCATGATGAGGATCTGGTTACCTGCTTTTTATGACTACCTTTTCACGTATATACTGTGTCCTGTGCCTGTATTGTCCACAAAGAATAATTAACAAAGACATAGATATTTAGTTGGGGTAGTACATCATACCTCGGGCTGTGCTGGAATTTTCTGCCTGACACTACAATATAGTAAAAATCACTCAGATGTAACTTTGTGTTTTAGAGAAAAGTAATGGAAATTTTAAATAGGGTGTTTGAATATGAGTTCTACAGCCAGCTATTCTAAGAAGTAATTTATTACAGGATTGATAAATTGTTTTTCTAAACTTAGTCCTGACATGATAATCTATCAAGTTTGTGTGAGGGTAACTAACTTTACCTATTGCTACTTTTTAATTGGATTGAATTGTTTCTCTTCATTCTACGCAAAGTTTCTAGGACTCAGGTCTACTGCTGTTCTCTTTATTATTGGCTTTTGCAGATCCTCTTATCTAGTCTGTCTCTTCTTAGCCTTCATAGCCGTTCTTTTCAGCTGTTATCTTCTGCTTTGTAATCTGCACTTGTGAAATAACAGCTGGGTATTTGAATACATCTGCATTGCAAGCAAAAGGTTGGTGTATCTGTATTTCATGTATACTAAGTTCACCTGCCTTTAAACTAGCGGTTTTCAGGAACATTCATAGTATAATTATGACAGTTGAGTCCAGGATACTTACTTAGGTATATTTCCTCTTTCTTGGTTGGGCTTTCCAGCCAAATCATCCTGGTAGGACAAGTGTGTGCCTGGTATTTCGTGTAAAGACTTTCACTAGGATTTGCTTACCACGTTGAGCAACTTGTGCTAGATGCGCTGTTGCTTCAACCCTTTCTCTCCTGTTTGCCTTCTCTTATCACTCTGTTGACCTCCTCTTCCATACTTATTTGTTATGGGAGTTAACTGTTGAGAGGCTTTTGTGTCCTGTGGTTCTCCACAAGGGCAAGGAGAGAACAGACGGGTTCTGGGTATGACTTAGTAAACCTATAATTTATATGCTAGGATAAAGTTGAAAGTGACCAATCCTGAAAGGGTCAGTATTATCTTCTCAGGGATCTGCAGTTCGTATGAACTCATGCAGCTCCATATAGATACAAGTAGTTCTTTTAAATCACTCCTAACAATTTACATGGACAGAGAAAGCACCTTCTGCCCTAAAGTTCATCATAAGATTGATATAAATAGGGCATAAATAGCAATCATTCCATACAAAAAAAATGTTTAATATTTAGGAAGGATAAAATATTACTTAGGGTACAAGACTAAGGAAAACACTAAATTCTGATTTGAGTTTGGCAAATGGTCCAAGACTTTGATTTGGACTCTTCTTGCAGTTCAGTACTTAGGGAGTTAAGTCCAAATATGAGCAATGTGAGAAGCGTAGGAGGGTGTAGAAGATGTAACTTCTAGCAAGATTGTGTATGGTTTGCAGCTTTGGAGGTGTGATAGATTCAGTTTGGCATCACTGCTATAGCAGGGGCACTTGTGAGAAGCACATCAAAGCAGGGACAGATACCTCTAGGCTCTCCGTGACTGCTGCTGCCATAGCAGGGGTAGTGTGGAGATCTGAGAACGTGGCTGCTAGAGGAATGAGAGGAGACAATGAGGTGCCCCAAGCATCGGCATTGCTCACCATGCCTCTGATATTATAACCGAACATGGAATTTTGTCAGAAAATGAGGTGACGTGAATGAGAGGGAGAGACAATGTCTAATGGAAGAATATGTGGTTTATACCACCAGAGAAGAAATTTCAGAAAACTCACAGAAGTGTCCAAGGTCTTTAAGAATCATGAAACAGACCTAGCAGACTCTTCATGTGCATTTCTTCTCTGATTCAGAGTTTTGGGGTGGAGACTATCTATTCTTGCATGTTTTGATTGTTTCTTCTGTGTTTGCCCTTCTTTCTCATCAGCCTGATAAAAGTTTGCTGTAAATTCTGAGATCTTTCTTGGTCTTTGTACAGTCTTAGTGTAGTTTTGGTAAGTAGAATGGATTTCTGCGTGGCGTTTCTGCCATTTGCCTCTTCATGCTGAACACATTCAAAGTAGATGACATTTTCTTCTGTACCTTGGACCTCCTTGCCTGTCTTTGTAACAGCCCTGGACAACCTGGACTCCATTGTGTTTTTGCATGAGTGTCTACATTTCTGCCTAAATTCTTGCAGATGGGGGAGAACATTGCCGTCCTGCAAATATGAGAACATGCACTGCTGTTTGTCATTCTTGCAGGAGTCAAAGGTCACAAGTGATTTAAAACCAGTGGTTTCTCTCGCTGACACATTCTCAAGTATTGCCTAGACAAATGTGCAAATCGCCTGTGGTTAGAAGAATTTTAGATTCATGTAAGAGAAGTATTTTTATCTGTTTGACAATAAACTAGATCAGTAGGGGGACCAGAATAAATATAGCAATTCAAAACTCTGTTTTAACATGAAATAGTCCTCTACATCCCATTCCACGAGACAGAGAAAAAATGTACTATGAGATCTTGTAACTCTGGGAAAATAGTAAGCATGTTGGAAATGGAATAAGTACTAGTAAATACCATCCATTTAGAAGTATAAATAAGATTTAAAAATGGTGGAACATGCAGTTAATTTGCAGTGCAGTCTAAAGCATGGGCTTGGGGGCTCTAATTATTGAATATTATATCTAATTATTGAATATTTATGGTTCACTCACCAGTAAAGATTTCGGTGAATTCTTCTCTGTTTTATGCCCCATTAAGTATTTCAGTCTGCTTCATTTCTCTTCCTGTCTGTCACAACATGGGAGACTATCATTGCTTCTGTTTGCTTTCCTTGCGTCTTCCTCTTACCCTTTTTCAGGTCTGTCTTTTTTTTTTTCCTTTTAAGAATGTTTTACATGTCTTCTGCCTTTCACCTCCTTTGTTTCCACCATGGCTCCCAACAGAAGGGACCACTTGTGCTTTTCTTGCTGTTACACTTGGCCATGTCACACCCTTCTGAAAATGGTGTCACCGATACAAAGCCTTCAACGATCTCAAAATTCCACTCAGTTTGTGAAGCCATGAGAAAGAAGTTTTTTGTGAGATAGAGCTTGACCAGTGCATATGACCAAAGGCCATTTCTTAATTGATTTTGCTAAAAAGGATGGGAATAAAAAAATGGCATACCCTGTGGTTCAGCATAAAATGCAAACTTTACAAAATGTATAAATGTCCCAGGAAACAGTTTCTCTTCAAGAGGCTTCTCTGAATAATGATAAAAGATTTTGTTGTTTTGACTTAGTTCTACTGAAACTTACTCATCTTTGGTCATAAATAAAGGTTAATTGCAGAAATTGTTGTCTTGTGTTATCCACTGCAGAGATGTATTTTTAGAAACTATGGATAGTGGCAAGTCTTTTCCATTTTCCATGTAATCTTCTTTCCAGATACCATGGAAGCTTTTTGCACTGTTACTATCTACTCATCACTTTCTGTCTCTTCTCTGACTGCTTTAAAACCCAGTGAAGTATTGTCCCAAGTCATCCTCCTCCTTTCTTCACTCTTTTTTCCTTCTTTTCTTTCAACTTTCTGCTCTTCCTTTTTCATCCAGTTTCTTCTTAATAGATAATGTCAATTCCCGGTTACTCCAGAGGCAGAACGAATCTGTCGCTTTCCCAGCATGCCTGACTGGGCTTTGTCCTGGCTCTTGCCACTGTTGGGGAAGTGAAGTTCTGATACCATTTGGATATTTTCTATTGGAATTAACAATATCAATGCCATATGGTTTGACAAGCCCTGTAGAGCAAAAAATAGAAGTGTATAGGACAAAATCCAGTCCTGTCTAAACAGCCTGATGTCTGTCATCTTGCTCACTACCCAAAAGCAAATGCAGTGGCCAAAACATGTGCTAACTGCAGTAAGTAGGTCCACAGATACAACTGAGAGACTAGAATAACCCTTCCTTCCCAAATGGGAGTTGCTTTGGGTAGGCATGGTGATATTAACAGCCAATCTGTCGTGGTTTAGGCCAAGCGACAGATGCTCCCCCCACCTCTCTTCAAAGAGAGAGGCAGAGGATGGAAAAAGAGACTTATGAGTTTAGAAGGAACTAAACTACTTTAATGAAATATTAATAATAAAATAAAAAGAAAATAATGAAATAGATACAAAACTGAATCAAGCTCCCAGGATGACAGTCACATCACCGTCTGGCACTGGGGAAGTCCCAGACTGGACTCAGTGATGGTCAGGAACTGGATTCCAGATCTGGATTCAGGATCGGGATCAAAGGCAGATGAACAGACAGAGTCCTCCTTGGACGCCAGCCATTGAAGAAAAAGCTGATCCTTTGATCCCTCAGCTTTTATACTGAGCATGAGGCAGATGGGATGGAATACCCTGTTGGTCAGTTTTGGGTCACCTGTCCTGTCCACTCCTTCCCACAGGTGGGACCACTCTACGCTTTTCCTCTTCCGACCGTCCAATGGGGCACATAACCAAGTTACCTGGCCTTGGGGGTTATAGCAATAAGTATAAGCAGGAGCCTCTCTGCATACCATGCTTTGGCATCAACGATAAACATAGGTCTTATCACTCTGGGAGCAAACGGTGTCTGCACAATATGCTATTAATTTCAGTAGTTAGAAAAGGCCCAGCTAAGAAGCAAAGTTACCAAATAAAATTGGTCCTGTCAGACCAGGACACAATCACACATTTATTGTCCTTTGAATATTTTAGCCTACCCTCGTTCGGACATCCCTTTCCACTTTTGTAAAGAATAGTCCCTACAAACTCACATCCAAACTAAGACACAGCTCTCCTGGTCTTCCCGTTCTTTCAGTGGGGTTGCAGCGCATATGAAAACAGCATAAAGCGTCTGGAGTAGATTTAAAAACCCAAGAAGTGGGTTTGTGTCACCGTGACCAGCTGAACGTGCGCCTCCCGGCTGGCTGTGCGCCAGCCGGCCCCTGTGGCTGCGTCAGTGTTTGTAGCTGTCAACCCCAGGGACTGATACCGGCGTGGAGAGAGGGGAAGGAGGCTGCCAGTATGCTGTGTTTGTATACCGGAAAGGGAGTAAAATCTATTTGCCCGAGGTAGCCTGGCGAAGTTTATTAGCTGCCAAATTTGGTTTGAAGCCTCAACTGCACGCTGGCCGGCGCTGGGCCGCTGTTCGTTGCGTGTTTTTCTTTGATCGCCTCAACTGGCCGTGTGATTCCTTTCTCTCCCTTTTCCCTCCCTCCTCTCCGCAGACCGTTCTGTGTTTCTCTGCGGCCGGTGCCACGCTGCGAGGGCCAGCTCGGAAGTTCCCAGCTGTGGCGAACTGCACCGCTATTGACTGGTTTGGTGAGCGGCGGCGGGAAGCCCGGCGCGCCGGCAGCGGGAGGCTGGTTGAGGGAAGCCGAGGGGGTCGAGGTACAGAGTTTCAAGCTCATCAGTCTTCTAAGAAAGCAGCTGAGACCATTGAAAGATTGATAACTGAATAAGCTGAAAAAAAAACCCCCAATGCTCTTTTTTACTTCTTCTCGCATACTTGTTGCGTTTGGTGTTGTTCAAGCTCACCCCCACTAGAAGCTGAAGTTTTATGGCGCGTCACTGCCCGGTTCCTTCAGCAGAGTTGAGAGAACTGTCTAGCACAGGCAGAGGAGTGAGGGGAAAAGAAGAGAGGCGTGTAATTCATACAGCTGTCTTTGCAGAATTCTTCAGTTCTGGGCTTTGTAGGATCTTATAAGTAAAGAATTTATTTGACTTTTTTCAATACAGTTAAATATATTCACTAGTGCTGTAGCAAGTGACACTGAAATATTGCAGTGCACAGTCCAGGCTAACTAAAGAAAAGTTTTCCCTCTGTTCAGCAACTAAGCAGATTAAAATTTCCCCTATAACCATATGGCAAATGCATTTAGAGTTTTAATGTCTGGGCAATTATTCTCTTTTTGTTCCCGATTGATCTGGAGCGTGACTTGTTTGTTTTCAGGAAAAAAAAAAAAAAATAATCATGCATTAGTGGGTTTCCTTTCAGGGAAAAGGAATATTCTCATATTCTTCTAAGAGTTTTAACAAGCTGCCTCTTTTGTCCCACCCAGCGTGGGACAACGCTGTCGTGCTGGCAGCGAGACTGCTCAGGTGTTTGTTGGTGGAGTGATTCACATAGATGTAGAAAAGATTTACTTTCAGCAATCACAGTTGCAGTAGTTTCATTCTGGAGTGCTGTTGTATTTGGGACCGTTCATTTCTGCAGGGGATTTAGAATCACGAGAGACTGAGGATTTCGGGAATGCCTGTAAGAGCCAAGGTTTTAGCCAAGGGTAGCACCAGTCCCGGGGCAAATCTCTGCGTAAGCGATTGCTGCGTTTACAGCATTTGTCCTCCGTTTAAACCCCTGTAAAATACAGGGAGCCGTCGGGAAATGAAAGAGAAGGAGAGGGGAAATCTGCAGGGGTGCCTGGGGGCTGGGGACCCCGCGGGTCCTTCCCCTCCCCGGGGCTTGTGCGAGGCCGTGGGCATCGGCCACAGCGGGGGGGTCCGGCCCGGCTGCCGGAGGCGGGGGCAGCCGCGCTCCCGCGGCATACGGATGCCTCCTATAGGACTGGAAGGGAAAGAGTTTGTTTGCAAGTCCTTGGCGTTTATGTTTTCCATCAGCAGCACCTTCTGCTTTATTTTCGCAGCTCAGAAGAGATTTGAAGCGTTATTAGGGTAGTTATTTGTTGTCCTGTGGACTAGATGGGGGTTTTGCCCCCCCCCTTTTTTTTTTGTACTGAGACCAACTTACATATTCTCATTTATTTGAAAGAAACTGTTAGGATTATATGGAGAAAACAGAATAGAATTTGTTTTGACTTAAATACATTATTTTTTCAGGTCCTTAACTGATTATATTTTTTCATTTGAAAATACATCTGCTCATCAGAATTTAAGCTTTTAATATCGAAACTGTTTTGTGGAGGCTTTTAATTTTTATTCTTGTTTTAATTTAAGCATTATGTTCCTATATAATTCCTTTTGTAGATATTTAGGAAAGAATTCACTGGTCCAAGCAACTCTTTGAGTCTCTTTTGCACATTGGTGTTAACTGCTCCTAGTAAATATCTTTCCTATTCAGTTCCCAGCAAGTGAAATAAATGGCAACTAACAAATTAACCTGACACTTTATTGAGAGTGAGTTAAGTTTTCTGTGTCATCAACATATGTAGAGGAGTACTGTGAGCCTGAGTCATGTCTGCATGTGCAGCTGACAGCAGAATGCAAAAAATATTAGGAGGAGACAGGGGAAGGGTTTGAAAGTGATGGAAAAAGTGAACCCAGAACAGAAGCGTTGAAATAACAGAGAAACTATGACAGTGTTATGGGGGGAGAGAAGGGAGAATCAACCAAGAGAGAAAGTGGAAAAGCAAAACTGAACCAGAAAGGTAGGAGAGGTGTAGAGCAAAGAGTCTGAGGAGGAGTAAAAGGGAGGTGAAGGGAGAATGATCACAGAAAAAAAAGTTAGTAAAGTGAGGAGGGACAGGAGAGTTGCAGGGGTGTATTAGGATATCAAAAGAATGAGAGGGGCTGGGTGGAAAAGGACCACCCTGAAGAAGTGGGAATCTTAGCTGCAGTCTGCTATCCTCTCTCCTGGGCTCATGTATGCCTGGACTTCTGAAACATACTGTAATCATGCTGTCCCATATGATGAACAGTGTGAGATCTACTACTGAGTGATTATTTTGGCATAATTGACACTTAGCTTCTAATTGTCCGTTTTCAGTGTTTCCAAAAATACAGTAATAGTAATTGATTTTTTTGTTGTTGTTTGTCACTGTATAACAATTTTACAGATTATTTTTAATTAGGATAGCTTGAAGTTAAGCTAATGATCTTTCTTTTTCCTCTTCAAAGTTCAATACAAATATGACATCATATCTACATTGCTTTAGCAAATACTGGAAAATTTCTGGGTTTAAATGGTGAGAGAAAAACATAAAAAAATCACAGTGATTGTGGAACTTGAAGGAAGATTCTCCATCTCTTTATCTTCAAACCAAGTCTAGGTACTTTTTTGGAAGATACAGTTTATGCAGGGAAGGGTGGGGTGGGGGCAGATTGAGCTCAGCAGGGAGATGGTGAGCTGCAGCGTCAGTATGTGCTTTGAAGGATGCTGCGGACATCCCTTCTGCCCTGTGTGAAAGTATCCGAACAGAAAGAACAAGTGATCCTCCCTAATTATGGTGCCTGTTGAAAACAAGTCCCATGAGTCCCTTTTCACTTGGAAGGACATTGGTCAATATGTGGGTTAAGGACAAGAGACAGTGAGTTCAGAGATATTTGGAGGGAAATGGAGAGTATCAGAAATTTAATCAATTTGAATGTCTTTGATTTCTCAGGAGAAAAGAAAGGAAAAGAGCCCTCTTCTGTTTCAGTACTCAAATTGCTAAACTTAATTTTAACCAAGCACAAGAAAAGAACACTGTGCAACAGTTCTGAAATCCATGTACTCAGCTTAACGAACTTACAAAAGTGCCTTTATACCTCATTTGCTATAAAACACAATCTATAATATTTTAAAATAATGTCTCTGTCTTCAAATTCAACGTGACAGGCGATCTCTCTTCCTTACTGGATGAATGTCCTATGTGACACCTCTGCTGGTGTCTCATATCAGCACTGAGTGTAGAAGAAAAGAATCAGGATTGTTTAATCCTTCCCTTTAAAAATAACAGCAATGTACATCTCTGCTGTCTCCTTTGCGTATTTTGCTGTTGCTGTCTTGTACACGGCTCCTGCGGTACTTAGCACCACACAGCACACGCCATTAAACATACCAAGGATAAATTCTTTATGCTCTTAGTTTATCGTACTCCGTAGTATTTTACAACATGTAGTATGGCAAAGAAGAAGCCTGAAGTGGTTTTTTTTTTTTTTGCCTTCTTCCTTTGCCTCTTACACTCCCTACTCCTCCACACACGCGCTTCCCAATTACCTCTTCTTTCCGACAAATGTTAGCTGGGTTTTATTCTTATTTTTTATAACTGCCCACAGGATGCGTTCAAGTTTGGTGGCATTGGTCTTTTTTGCTCTTTGCTTGCCGCGTTTCACCTAGCTCAACTTAACTGCGAAGGGCCAAGATTTATCAGTACGGTAATGACTAATTTACATCCTGAGGAAAGTAAAAGGGCAAAACTCCTGTCTCAGCTGTCCTCATAACTTGCATTGGGGTTTGGTTTTTTACGCGCACTGAAAAGGCAGTCAGCCCAGGCCTGGGATAGAGAGACCGCATAAGAATGAACAGACTTCACCCTTATATTTTGTCTCAGGTTGTATATAGGTTTATTGCTCAGTTGTCTTTAGGACTATTGAATCGGTTTGAATCATACCAGCCTAATCTTCGTTATTGGCTTCAAGCTACTTTATGCTTTCTCGTGAACTGCAGTTAAATCAGATTTTGTTACTGTATCAACTCTTTTTTGTTTGCTTTTTTTTAATAAAGAAGGCTAAATTAGCAATAATAATTTCCTTTGCCTACAACCCTGAATGGGCATGTATTGAAAAGTACAATGTAGTATTAAAAAGAAAAAAACCTTGGAGATAAATGAATGGCAGAATAAATAATTTATGCTAATGAAATTACTGCAATTAGTAGTTCCACAATGACCCTTTTAAAAGCCACAGCTGTTAATGTCAGGAAGTGCTGTCACCGCTGACCTTATCATAAGAGAAAGTGACAAATTGAAAATGCAGGGAAGACCAATCCTCAAAGAGGTCTGTTCGGGAACGATTAGTGTTTTCTGAAAACCAGTGTGAATTACAACCAGCTGCTCTCTGGCTCGGCGTGTCTCCCATGCTGTGCCATTTTGTTAAGCTCGATAACAATAGTTATTTTGCCCCATTGAGACAAGTTGTCTCGGGCCACTTCCAGCTCTACCGGAACCCACTTCTTCCCTCACTGATTTACAAATGAAACTGTTGTTAGAGGGCTTTTCAGGGCTGCTGAGTAGAGACCTCTCATAAGGATCATGTGGAAGGAGGTTGTCCTTCGCGAGGAAGCGCTGTGCTGCAGGGTGCGTGTGTGTCACACACAATGAAAAAAAGGAGAAAAAGGCTGAAACGCGTTTCAGTTGGGAGCCAAGCGCTGCTCAAATCTGCATAAAATGCTCATTCCTGCTGACTAGCCTTGCTTTTACGATTTTAGTTTTAAGATGGGTTTACGCTAGCTTTGCCTCAACTAATGATGTTCTGATTATTTTTTTAAAAGCAATTTATTTCTGCTTTCCCTAAATGCAAATCGTTCTTCATTTAATCCTTGTTTTAATTTCTGTTTTTGTAATCATATGTGAAATAAGTATTCTTCTAAACTAGCTTTTTAAAAGTCACCAGAAAATAATGAGGTTTCTTACTGAGAAAAATGGCCAGTCTTTGTGCGTCAACCTGATTGTAATATTAATGATGTAGGCTTAAAACATTTAACTGCATCAACAGCCACTCGTGAGCAATTTTCCCGAAGTTCCCTAAGCATTATTGACAATGCTTTGGTAAATTATGTGTGACTTTCCTAAGAGTTGGTGTAGCTCATTTAATTCATATTAATTGATTTTTAGGCTTCCCTTGATTAATTGAACTGGGTTCGTCTTGTACAGAATGCAATAAATAATCATTAAAATGAGGGAGATGTGACTCCACAAATTACAAAGTTTAAGTATGCTAGAAGTCATAGAGGACAAAATGGAAGTTAGTTACAGTGATGGAGTTAAATGGCTTTACTTAGTATTTCCCTGTTAATTTTGCATACAGTACTCATGCTGAGACATGCATATGCATATATTCTAGTAATATAGGTAGATAGGAGCCTTTAAAACAAACAAAAATGAATCTGGGGGGTTTCTTATTTCACCTTTATCCTGAGGAAGTATTCCCTATTTCAAAGTAGTGTAGCAGTATCTTGTATTTGCTAGTTCAGTTTTCAAAAAAAATTTAGAAAAAGGACCTTTGAGCTTTAGTCCTGGAACTACCTCTCTTTTTGCTGTGAGAGGTGCATAAAGACAGGCATTTTACCTCTGCATTTTGCTCAGAAATACGTGACTAAATGGCCATCTGGAGCTGTTTTAAATATGCTTGGCCTGTTTTGGTTACCATACAGGGTGTGAAAAGTTTTTCCAGTATCACGGCTGCATTTTCCTCCCTGTGATGAGAGAGAAACCCCATGTAGTGCTGTGTGGCACCCAGCACGGCCCTCTGGGACCACAGAAACCACTCTGGGGTCCTTTTTGCAGCGTGCTGAGATTTGCTTGGAGCTGGAGGTATACTTCGTGGTTTGATGCCTGGTGGCACGTAGGGAAGAGGTGTCAACTGTGAGAGGTCGGAGTGACTCTGAACTCCATTAAGTTGTAACTACTTTTCTGGTCAAATACCCCTTGAAACTGATAGAAGGTCTCTTCAGCACACAAATGTGGCTGATTTTCTGACGGTTTATGGTATGTAGAGACTCAACTTTCAGAAGCATTCCACAGTGGTCTAATCCTGCCCTCGCAACAGTTTATGTTAGTTTATTGCTGACATTGACAAGCACAGATAAGCAGGGATTTGTACAACTTCAGAAATCTAAATCGTGGAGTCCAGTTTTGTTCAATCTGAAGTTAATGGCATAAATGCACCTCACTCTGAATAGGAATTTGATGATATATGAGGTATGTGGGAATCCGTGTGATTAGAGTAACCACTCTATTGTATTTCTTTAACCTATACAGGATTTTTCTTAAATGGGATTTCCAGAGGTGAAATAGAAAATTCATATAATATTAACTCTGCATATAGCAGTATAGTGACTGATTTAATCTCTGTTTTTAGCTTTCAGGGGTATTTATTAAAAAGAAAAAAAAAAAAAGTATTTTGAAGCACTGAGCTTCTGTGGTGATAAAGACTTAATGAACGCCAGCACAGAATTAATTAATTTATATAAGAAAAAAATGGGAAAGGCTCATTTTGCTTTAATGTTTTTTACATGCTGACAAAGTTATGTTTAGGGTAGGCTGAAGAATAGTTTTGTGAACAAGGCATCCTTAGAAACATAATCTTGTCTGATTTACATAGATATACTTAATTTTTGAAACATTTCTTTGCTCCTGTGTTTACATTTGTACTTGTTCCTTGGATATGTTCAGCCACTCATCCAGGACTCCATTTGAGATTTCATGGCTTATGCCCACACCAGTGTGAATATGCTGAGTGCCAAATGCAATTGTAATGAGAGGCAATACACATACACCACTCGAGTTTTCTGAAGCAAATCACACTTCATAAGTTCATCTGAGAGAAGAAAAGCAAGGAGGCGTTGGGATACGTGGAGCAACTGGTGAATGGCATGCAGAAGCTGAAGGCAGCAGTTTTCCAGGTAAACTTTGAAATTCACAACCTTTTATTTCATTCTTTACAAATAGTCTTGGCTTTATTGCTAATAAAACAAAGTTATTGCAGCACCTTTTCATTAGACTGATTAGTTGTGGGGTGACAGTTTTGTGTTTTATTGAAATTACTTGATTTTGGAAACTGGGGTGGTTTTTTTTCTTCATGTAGAAGCTCTTAGAATCATAGAATCATAGAATAGTTTGGGTTGGAAGTGACCTTCAAAGGTCATCCCCTGCAATGAGAAGGGACATCTTCAACTAGATCAGGTTGCTCAGAGCCCCATCCAACCTGACCTTGAATGTTTCCAGGGATGGGGCATCTACCAGCTCTCTGCCCAACCTGTTTCAGCATTGCAACACCCTCATTGTAAAAAATTTCTTCCTTATATCTAGTCCCCACTTTACTGTAGGTCCCCTTAAAGTACTGAAAGGCCTCTGTAAAGTGTCCCTGGAGCCTTCTCTTTTTCAGGCTGAATAACTGCAACTCTCTCAGCCTGTCCTCACAGGAGACGTGCTCCATCCCTCTGGTCATTTTTGTGGCCCTCCTCTGGACCCGCTCCAACAGGTCCATGTCTTCTTGGCAGGGCTGCTCTCAATCCCTTCATCCCCCAGCCTGTATTGATACCGGGGGTTACCTGGACCCTTGTGCAGCACCCTGCACTTGGCCTTGTTGAACTTCATGACATTCACATGGACCCACTTCTCGAGCCTGTCCAGGTCCCTCTGGATGGTATCCTGTCCCTCAGGTGTGTCAACCGCACCACTCAGCTTGGTGTCAACCGCAAACTTGCTGAGGGTGCACTCGATCCCACTGTCTGTGTCATTGATGAATATATTAAACAGTACTGGTCCCAATATGGACCCCTGAGGGACACCATTTGTCACTGATCTCCATCTGGACATTGAGCTGTTGACAAGTACCCTCTGGATGCAACCATCCAACCAATTCCTCATCCACCAAACAGCCCACCCATCAAATCCATATCTCTCCAATTTAGGGAGAAGGATGTTGTTGGGGACCGCGTCTCTTTGAGCACTTTACCTATCTTTGGAAAGAAGAGTCCATCCATTTGAGCAAGGACAAAGTCTGGAGGGAAGGGGAATGTAGTGGGGCCACAGTAAAAGGGTAGGAGGCGAAGCAATTGCCGTAGTAAAATACAGACCATGGTACAGAGAAGAAGATGCAGTTCTGTACATGGGGATTTTGTTCATGGTCAACGACCACCTGAGGGGTAACGAAGGCAGGAGGAACAAGTGTGGAGCCTTTGCATCAGCTGCTGTCATCTCCTTGTGGGGCTAGTGCCCCTTAGCCCCCAGTCAGTGCTTCTGCCTACGGTTCATTTGTGGCGAGTCAGTCCACAGTGACAGAAGGGAGGGGAAACTGCTTGGGAGCCTTTCCCCGTGTTGCATAATCCCTTTTGCAGATGCTGAAGACAAGCTGTAATCCAGCAAGTTCTTTATTAAAATTAAAAGGTCTATGTGTTTCATATAAAAACTGCAAATGAAATGCTTGGTGCCAGTCTTTGCATAACGGTGCATCTTGGTGCTACTGCACGAGATTAATAACGGGAGCTGGCTGGTTTACTCCCACTTTTCAAGCTGAATACTTGCAGAAATAAATGGTCAACAGAGAAGGGTGACTGCTTTTTAAAAGTCTATTTTTAGTAAGGTATCTCATGCTAGTAAATTATTAAAACGCTCTTTTTCTCTGAATTCTAATTTGACGACGACCAAAAGGTAATTTGACAATTTCAAGCGCTGCACGCTGTGCTGGCAGACGGAGCTGCAGCTCCTCTCTAGCCAGGTATGTGAACACTGAGCCAGTTGTATCCTGCACTGTGGAGCTCTACGCAAGAACATCAAATGCAGCACCCTTTAGTTTTTCAGAAAGAAAAAGACGTAAAGTCAGCTCAAATAAATTGAAAAATAAAGTAAGTGGAGAGATCTGGGATCTTTACAGTCATCTGTTACAACTCAGTATTACAGTTTTGTCTTCTCATTTCAAAATGGTCAGATTTTGAAAAGGTAGATTTTGTAGGTTTTCTAAGATTTCAGGAGCCCACCAAATAAGAAGAGCCCTCAAGACCTTCCATGTGATGAAAGTTTAAGCCCTCTAATATTTGACTTCCTCTTTGCCTTATCACCCCTATACAGATCAGGTTAACAAAAGCCCCCTCTGGTTAAAATACAGCCTTTTATCATGAATAGCTGCCAGATAAAATGCTTGGAGGGATAGGGCTAAAAAATAATAATAATAAAAAACCCAAACAGGTATTTGAAACTGTTCCTTTGTATGTGGAAAGATGTTGTCGCTGGATATTTTGATACGGGTTTCTCACCTGGCAGGCAATCAATTTCTATTTCAGCAAACTAACAGGTAGTCTTTGTTCATCAGTCTCTGAGTCAGTCTTAACCTTTCAGCAAACCCCTGCTGGAATGATCTGCTCAGAGTGATTACTAAGGATTTTCCATAGTCCTTTTTGCTTTTACATTTGCGTCTTCGCTGGGTGCTGCAGCAGGGCCTTGTAGCACCGCGGGGACACCTGGTTCCAACCACAGGCTCAGCAGCTGGACAGGCGTCTGAGCATCTCAGGGCAGCTGCGGGGTCCCTGGTGGGAGCATTCAGGCTGTTCTTATTAAATTCTTTATGTCAACAAAATTCTGTGAGCTACGAACAAGGAGCTGTCAAATGGAAACAGTAAAGAAGGAAAAGACAACCCTTTTAGTATGCAGTTTTTGTTTTCAGTTCAGCTTTTTGGGGTTCATGTGGTATAATCTTTCCAGAACCGTACCTAATGACCCTTGCTCCTGAATAACACGTTACCTTTTGCCCTGTAGGTAGAAGATCTAAAATCCAAACTTGCTTCTCAAGAGGCAGAACTGCAACTGAGAAATCAAGATGCCGAAGCTTTGATTGCTGAGATAGGGTTTCAGACAGAGAAAGTGAGCCAAGAAGAGGCCATTGCAGATGCAGAGGAGCAAAAGGTCAGTCTGCTTTCCCCATTTAGTGCTGTTGAGCTATATTTAGCACAAAATAAACCTTTTGAGGTGAACAGTTTTGAACAACTTCCTCTCCAGGGAGCATAAAGTCTAAAGAATTATTATACTTACACATGTAACAGCATTTCACACCGTGATTACCACTTGACCTTTCTTTACATTATGCCTTTTCCCAACCTTTTAGCTGTTTTAATGAGATGAAAGAACAATAAATACTGAGCTCATTCAAGCATTTAATGGATGTGGATCTTGAGAATCAGACCTATTTGTAATACAGTAAAGGTCAGAGAGTCATCTCTGAGCCCTTCAGATTTCTAGAGGCTTTGAGACTCTAGGTAAATTGAACAACTCAATTGATACAGAGGGTCATTCCAGTATCCCGCGATATTACAAGGTGCAAACCTTGAATTTTAAGATTATAATAGCATTCCTAATAATATGTGTCATCCATTTTGAATCTTCTTTTTGCTCTCAGTTCAGCCTATTAACATTAATTATCAACATCCATGTTGGAAAGGTAGAAGTTTACATGCATTAGTCCTCACCACAGAACAAATAGAAATGCCTAATTTCATCTGGACTCTAAAGTTTTCATCTACTCTTACAAGCACAGTTTTTGAAATAAAACACCACCAGTATGGAATGCTGTAAACTGGAGTTCCTCCACCTATGAATTCCAAAGGGCTCATTCTACTCTGGCATTTTGCTACAAAACCTGATGTACCTTGTGTCATTTTTCAGCACTGCAGAGAGAAATTTTTAATTGGCTCATGATGGTTGTTAATGCCTGATTTTGAGCTATGGAAGCTTCAAGATGCCAAGAACAGATACTGATCAACAGGGAAGACTGTACTCTCTGAGCAATCAAAATGGTCCTTTATTCTCTTATGTTTTGGTTCTTAAAGGCTTCTTATTAGTGGTTGATATCTAATATTTGTGTCTCATTCTAATTTTATTGAGGGAAAAGTGATTTTCAACACTGGCATAAACAAAGACTGGATCAGGACCTTTATATTTCTCTGGATTATGCTAATTATGGACTTCAGCATTTTGCTGATCCATATCTTATATAGGACTTAAAAATCACTATGAAGTTTAAAGTTCAAATACTGCAATTGATTAAACTTGCACAAATTGGATCCAACAGCTCAACATCCTACCAACCACTTTTCAGTGGTGCTTTTCCTGAATTGGTTCCATATGCTTTTGATGGATTTGGATGATCAAAATACACCCTTAACACAATTCTAATTACTTCATTAAGCAACTAGGTGAAACACACAGAGTGATTATCGTGGGATAATCACATCTTTGGGACACTTTATTTCAGGGATGAAGTTCAGCACATGACACTAATGATTACCGTACTCCCCTGTTCATTGCTTTATTGCAATTCTGAAATGTTTTCATTGGAAATGAAAGTTTCATTTTGTGATACATTAATCTAAAACTATTTCATAAGGCTGATGGTGGTTTCTACATGTTAATCTCCTATAATTTCTGTTATAATGAAAAAAAAAAAGGCAAATGAGAATACATCTTCCAGCTAAGTAATTTGTGAATACTCTTCATAATTGATTAAATTTGTCACCCTTTAAAAAATTATTTTGGCTTTCCTGTTCCGTAGATTTCAAACTGGAGTTTATAAGCGTGTTTTGCATTTTACAACATTAAGCCAGTAAACATCTTGGAGGTATTGCCTTAGAGAGAAGCATTACCTAAGAAAAGGTGAAGAGTGGAAGTCACTTTAGATCAGACTCATCAGGAAAAGTGGGGTCAGTCTGGATGCCCCATAAATGTGGCAGAGCTACATACCTGTACAGTAATCAACAAGGGTCTGAATATGAACATGACTCTGCTGAGGTTTTAAAATAGTGGGCAGTAACACTGCAGTCATTTTACTGGCCATTTGTATGCTCTGCATGATGCCAGTGGGGGTCTGCTACAGACCACCTGACCAGGAAGACCAAGCGGATGAGACCCTCTGTAGACAGATAGGAGGAGCCTCATGTTCACAGGCCCTGGTCCTCGTGGGGGACTTTAACCACCCCGGTATCTGTTGGAGGGACAGCACAGCAGGGCGCAAGCAATCCAGGAAGCTCTTGGAATGCATTGATGACAAATTCCTTCTCCAAGTGGTAGAAAAGCCAACGAGGAGAGGAACTATGCTGGACCTTGTCCTTACCAACAAGGAGGGGCTGGTGGGAAATGTCAAGCTCAAGGGTACCCTGGACTGCAGTCATCACGAGATGGTAGAGTTCAGGATCCTTAGGGCAGCAAGGAGGGTGCACAGCAAGCTCACTACCCTGGACTTCAGGAGAGCAGACTTTGGCCTCTTGAGAAATCCACTTGGTAGAGTTCCATGGGATAAAGCACTGGAGGGGAGAGTAGCCCAAGGAAGCTAGTTAGTATTCAAGGATCACCCCCTCCAAGCTCAGGAGCAAAGAAGAAGTCAGGCAAAAGAGCCAGGAGACCTGCACGGATGAACAAGGAGCTCCTGGACACACTCAAAAGCAAAAAGGAAGCCTACAGAGGGTGGAAGAAAGGACAGGTAGCCTCGGAGGAATACAGAGAAACTGTCCGAGTGGCAGGTATCAGGTTAGGAAAGCTAAAGCCCAGATAGAATTAAATCTGGCCAGGGACATTAGGGGCAACAAGAAAAACTTCTGTAAGTACGTCAACGATAAAAGGAAGACTGGGGAAGATGTGGGCCCTCTCTGGAAGGAAACATGAGACCTGGTCACCAAGGATACGGAGAAGGCTGAGGTACTCAATGACTTTTTTGCCTTGGTCTTCATTGACAAGGGCTCTAACCACACCGCCCAAGTCACAGAAGGCAAAAACAGCAGCTGTGAGAATGAATAACTGTCCACTGTAAGTGAAGATCAAGTATGAGACAATCTAAGAAACCTGAAGGTGCACAAGTCTATGGGACCTGATGAAATCCATCTGTGGGTCTTGAGGGAACTGGCAGATGAAGTTGCTAAGCCACTTTCCATTATATTTGAAAAGTTATGGCAGTCCAGCAAAGTTCCCACTGACTGGAGGGGAAATGTAACCCCCAGTTTCAAAAAGGGGAAAAAAAAGAAGACCCGGGGAACTACAGGACGGTTAGTCTCACCTCCGTGCCCAGCAAGACGATGGAGCAGATTCTCCTGGAAACTCTGCTAAGCCACATGGAAAATAAGGAAGTGATTGGTGACAGCCAACATGGCTTCACCAAGGGCAAGTCATGCCTGACAAATTTGGTGGCCTTCTATGATGGGGTTACAGTGTTGGTGGATAAGTGAAGAGCAACTGACATCATCTACCTGGATGTGTGCAAAGCTTTTCACACTGTCCTCCAAGACATCCTTGTCTCTAAATTGGAGAGACATGGATTTGGATGGATGGGCCACTTGGTCAATAAGGAATTGACTGGATAGTGGCATCTGGAGAGTAGTGGTCAACGGGCTCAATGTCCCAATGGAGATTAGTGATGAGTGGCATTCCACAGGGGTCAGTATTGGGACTGGTGCTGTTTAACATCTTTGTTGGCAACATGGACAGCAGGATTGAGTGCACCCTCAGCAAGTTTGCTGACAACACCAAGCTGTGTAGAGTGGTCGACACACCTGAGGGACAGAATGCCATCCAGAGGGGCCTGGACAGGCTTGAGAGGTGGGCCTGTGCAAACCTCATGAAGTTCAACAAGGCCAAGTATAAGGTCCTGCATATGGGTCGGGGCAATCCCAAGCACAAATACACACAATGGATTGAGAGCAGCCCTGAGGAGAAGGACTTGGGGGTGTTGGTTGATCAGAAGCTCAACATGAGCTGGCGACACACACTCGCATCCCAGAAGGTCAACCGTATCCTGAGCTGCATCAAAAGAAGTGAGGCCGGCAGGTCAAGGGAGGTGATTCTGCCCCTCTACTCTGCTCTGGTGAGACCCCATTTGGAGTACTGCGTCCAGTTCTGGAGCCTTCAACATAAGAAGGACATGGGCCTGTTGGAGCAAGTCCACAGGAGGGCCACGAAGATGATCAGAGGGATGGAACACCTGCCATAAAGACAGGCTGAGAGAGTTGGGGTTGTTCAGCCTGGAGAAGAGAAGGTTCCGTGGAGACCTTACAGTGGCCTTCCAGTACTTAAAGGGGGCCTACAGGAAAGGTGGAGAGGGACTCTTTATCAGGGAATGTAGCGATAGGACAAGGGTAGATTTAGGTTAGATATTAAGAAGAGATTCTTTACTGTGGGGGTGGTGAGACACTGGAACAGGTTGCCCAGAGAAGTTGGAACCCTGGAGGTGTTCAAGTCTAGGTTGGATGGGGCTTTGAACAACATAGTCTAGTGGAAGATGTCCCTGCCCATGGCAGGGAGGCTCGGAACGAGATGATCTTTAAGGTCCTTTCCAACCCAAACCATTCTGTAATTCTGTGCCAGCCAGAGTGGTTTACAAATGAAGATGCATATGCCATCGCCTTTTAAAATCGGACCTACCCCTTCAAAGGAAGAAAACATGCAGAGCATGGTGTAGGTATATGGTGACAGTGACACTCACTGAGTGTTAGGAGCAAAGATGGATCCAGACTGACCAGCTTTTTTGATTTACTTCCTTCTGCTGAAGTACATTCTGTATTTACATGGTATATTTGAGCCGCTCTACTCATGGTCTGATTGCTACGGGCACACTACTTCCAGCTTTTCTAACAACTTAGCCATCAGTGAAGAGCTCTATACTGTAGAATTTATTGATGTGAAAGGGACTAAACTTCTGGAGACAGGGATGAAAAGCTCCTTCATCTTTTTGTTAGGGGAAGTAGATTTGAGAAATACTGTTCTAAGGCTTATCTGCAACCTGCTCTGTTTAATTTTTCCTCCCTTAAAAACAATTGTCTTGTCCCATATTTTTGGGGGGCATCAGCAAGCAAAGAATAACATAAAAAAAAAAGAGAGAGATAACTATAATGCAACTTGTGTGACTTAAATTAGCTGTTTGTTTTAATGGAAAATACCATGTCATGTTAGAAACACTATGTACTGTAAATGTAATGCTGGTTCACCTGGTTACATCCTTAAAAACTTAAACAGAAGGAGCATTTGGCTGTTCAAAACTTTTCGCTTTAAGTTAATTTCAATAACATGGGTCTCAAACCATGTAAACCAAAACAAAACTGCAACTATATATGCAGTATTTAATTTTAAAAATATGTTACGGCTAAGATGCAAACCAATAAACATTTTAAAGTTCACCCTAAAAGCTACATCAGAAAAGATGGGGTAAATATTTAATTTTATTAGTAACTTATCATTTGTAATGCAATGCATATCATTTTTTAATCTTCGTTATTTCCATGGATGGTGTCCGCGTGTCCCCCCTGTAATAAATGTATACATAGAAGGTGCCCCCAACAATTGTAGAAACATGTTTTGTAAGTATATTAAATTCTTACAGAGGCTTGTTACTGCCAATGCATAGTGCTTGATCCAAGTATTAGCATCTTGATCACCGTAATATCCTCTGTCTCTGTAATTAGACTTTGTTTAAGCAAGATCTGACAGGAGATGAGCCTGTGAGATGTGCATGAGGTAAAAGGATAAAGATGAACCAAATACATTGCCTGGGGCTGAACTTAGTTGTATCCTTAAAAACGTGTAGGATAATCTTCCAAATACGCAATTGCAGATGATACAGAACACCCTGCAGGGTTACTCTACCAGATAAATTTGCACCAATGAAATCATAATCAGCTTTTAAACAGATAATTAAATCATTTTAGAAAGTTGAGGAGGGCTCAGATTTCACTTAAAACTCATGCAGGCTAATGTAAAGTCACTGATCTAAGCAACTATTAAGCCAAAAATAAGAATTTTGACAAATCTGCTTAGATTGGTATCTGTTTAATTTCCAAAGCTGAAATTGAGTAAGTACAGTGTTTTCATATAGGATATTTCCTTTTCTCCTCTTCTCTCCCTTGTTGAGGCCTGTGGGTTCAGACTTGGAACTGAGGAATTAAAAGAAAAAGTCAACTTTACCAAAAGATGGAGCTTGGTTTATCAAACATGATGTATTTACCTATTCTCCAAAAATGCAGTGAATGTTGAACTGGTTAGGGAAATCCCCAGTGCAGAAATGACCATTGGCTCCCTGGTATTTTCTCTGATTTTCTAAAAGGGAGCCTTTTAAAGGGGAAAAATGGGGGGGAGTGAGGGGAAAAAAGGTGTCCTTTTCTTCATTACTAAATCTCTCACTTTTGCAATATTATACAATATTATACAGTCCTAAACAGATGTCCTTCTAAATTTTTGTATCTCACAGAGGTGATCTTCAGGTTCCTGTTGGCAGCCCGGAGCATTCACTATCTGATGTGTCCTCACAAGCTTACAGGCTCCTTTTTTCAAAAGCATCCATACACATAGGTGGTATTCCACATCCATGCAGACGTGCTCGATCCCAGTCTGGTAGAGAGGTATATCTACTAGACGGATGGTCTTCACACTAGAAATTTTTCAGCAAGAGATATTAAGAGCTTATCTAGAAGAAAAAAATATATATGCATAAATATATATTACCCTTCTTACAGCAGTACCTCTCTTTTATATCCTTAGATATAAAAGAAAAGAAGAAAGCATTACTTGCAATATTTTGTGTTGTAGTGTTCTGTGCAAGAAAGAAATTGGGTATAACACACAATCTGTTAATCCATTTGAAAAATGTATGTGGTTGATTATAGCCTCACAGAAATGAACAGAAATTGTATAAAGCTGTCGCATAGTCCTCTCACAATGTTGTGGTGGCAGTGTGTTGTCCTTGATTGCCCTGAAGGAGAGGAGACGGTGCTAAGCAATAGTTAGGTAATTAACCTGAGAGGTTTAGTCTTACAAATGCTGAACTGGTCTTTGAGAGACCCATATGCCTTTCACCATCAACCTGATGAGTGCTTCCAAGACTGTGTGAAAGTGCCAGATTTTCTTTAGTAAGCCAAAGGTAAAACATTTTTTTTTCATCAGGTTAACTACATATATGTTTAACATGACAATAAGAATATGCCAAAGTTGTGGAGGCCAGAATCAGAGCAGTCTGTGAAGACGAGAATTTGAAAAGTGAATATTTCAAGTATAAACCATTTTTAGCAGATAAAGCATTAATACCCGTTTCTTACTTTTCAGTTTGCAAAACTGACAGTGGAAGATGATGGAGAATGTCCAGTTCTTATAATAACCCAGATAAAGATTCTTTGTGACGATACAGACATTTTTCCGTAAGTACAACAATGGTTTCTGGTACGCCAGTCCAAAGCTATTGTTTCCTATTTGTCTGTTTTAGTCTCGGTGTGTTTTCTTCACAAAGGGAGTAGTCAGCAGGTTTCCACCTTGTTTCTCACACTATTGTCCTTAAAAGGGCAGAGCAACATGCAGGGATGCTTCATGATTCAGAGCAGCAGGGAAGAAAAGAGCTTTGTATACCAAATTTTCTCTCTGGAGCAATGAGAATAAATGTGATCTAGCTACACAGAGGTTAAACTACTGCTTTAGTAGAAATAGCAGATACAACACGAGGTCATAAGCCACTGAGAAACCTGTTAACTTCTAACAATTGTAGATAGTTGATTTGCCAACACATCCCTCTGTCTCTGGCTCTTTATCACATTATCCTCACTACATAAATGGCTTCACTCCTGAGCAGCTGCATGTGCTAACTAAAACAGAGGACATAGGAGCCTAACCAAAGTGAACAGTGGCTGCCATTTGGAAGTCCTGGCACTGCAAAACTCAGCTGTCATTGAGGGTCTGGCCCAGTAGCTCTTAGAATCATGGAATCATAGAACAGTTTGGGTTGGAAAGGACCTTCAAAGGTCATCTAGTCCAACCCCCCTCCAATGAACAGGGACATCTTCAACTAGACCAGGTTGCTCAGAGCCTCATCCAACCTGACCTGGAATGTTTCCAGGGATGGGGCATCTACCATCTCTCTGCACAACCTCTTCCAGCATCTCACCACCCTCATCGTAAAAGATTTCTTCCTTATATCTAGTTTGAATCTACCTTCCTTTAGTGTAATGCCATTATGCCTTCTCCTGTTGCAACAGGTCCTGCTAAAAAGTATGTCCCTATCTTTCTTCTAAGCCCCCTTTAAGCATTGAAAGGTTGCAGTAATGTGACCCCAGAGCCATCTCTTCTTCAGGCTGAACTACCCCAACTCTTTCAGCCTGTCCTCAGAGGAGGGGTGTTTCCATCCATCTGATCATTTTTGTGGCTTTCCTCTGGACCCACTCCAACAGGTCCATGTCTTTCCTGTGCTGAGGACTTCAGAGCTGGATGTAGTACTCCAGGTGGGGTCTCACCACAGCAGAGTAGAGGGGCAGAATCCCCTCCCTCGACCTGCTGGCCACGCTTCTTTTGATGCAGCCCAGAATACAGTTGTCTTTCTGGGCTGCAAGCACACTTTGCTGACTCACGTCCAGCTTTTCATCCACCAGTCCTTCTCCTCAGGGCTGCCCTCAATCCCTTCATCCCCCAGCCTGTATTGATACCAGGGGTTGCCCCGACCCATGTGCAAGACCTTGCACTTGGCCTTGTTAAACCTCGTGAGATTCACATGGGCCCACTTCTCAAGCTTGTCCAGGTCCCTCTGGATGGCATCCTGTCCCTCAGGTGTGTCAACCGCACCACTCAGCTTGGTGTCATTTGCAAATTTGCTGAGGATGCACTCGCTCCCACTGTCTATGTCATTGGTGAACATAGTAAATGGTACTGGTCCCAATATGAACCCCTGAGGGACACTACTCATCCAGACATTGAGCCATTGACCAGTACCCTCTGGATGTGACCATCCAACCAATTCCTTATCCACTAAACAGTCCACCCATCAAATCCATATCTCTTCAATTTAGAGAGTGTAATATTGTGGAGGACCATGTCAAAGGCCTTATAGAAATCCGGATAGATGACACCTGTAGCTCTTTCCTTGTCCACTGATGTAGTCACTCCATCACAGAAGGCCACTAGGCTGTTCAGGCAGGACTTGCTCTTGGTGAAGCCATGCTGGCTGTCTCGAATCACCTCCCTGTCCTCCACATGCCTTTGCATAGCTTCAAGGAGGATCTGTTCCATGATCTTCCCAGGCACAGAGGTGAGGCTGACTCTTCTGCACTATGATGGTATGAACTAGAGATGTTAATTCTCACCATGCAGAACAGATGGAGTCTAGAGCCAGGCACAAACTTTCTGGAGTGTCATAGTTGTAGAGGTCTTTTTTATGCATAACCTAAAATAAGGGGGTTTAAAATCTGTGTATATAGACCTTACACTGCAAGTGTGAGTGCTTAAGCAACTCTGATTTGATTTACAGCTGTAATTTTTTATATAAATCTTAAGATTCGTTGTTTTAATAGGTAGAAGCAATCCAAGAAAGAATGTGAGGATGACCTGCTGAAAGCTGAACCTGCTCTTGTTGCTGCTACAGCAGCCTTAGACACGCTTAATAAAGTAAAGATCATACAGTTTGGTGTCTGCAAAAAAAAATTTGTTCATGGTTCAAATAGTTGAAGGCTATTAAATGGTCATTGCAGTGCCAAGCTCAATGAAATTTCCGTCTTCTATGGCAGCATGCTCCAAAGCAACCATTGGCAACTGCTGTACCTCATCTGGCATTACGCTTACCATCACCCTACTTGACCAAGTTGCACATAGGATTGCAGAGCAAGGGAAGGCCTGTGATCATGAGTATTTTAACCACCTAAAATAATTAGTAATAGTCTTGATGAGCTGAGAGTTGTATACTGGTAATCAAAAAGCTTCTGTGGAACAAATCCACAATTGTTGCACAATTCTGTAACTGTTCCTCTGATCATCTTTTTTCAGGTTAGTCTTACAGAACTGAAAGCCTTCAACAACACGCCAATGGCTGTAATCAATGTTATTGCTGCAGTAACAGTTTTACTGGCATGTAAAGGGAAAGTGCCCAAAGACTGAAGCTGTAAAGCTGCAGAAGTCTTTATGGGAAAGGTAACGATCAATGGGACATCATATAATATCTGAGATGGGAGAGGAAAACAATAGTTAAAAATGAGAGCCAGAGAAAGAGAAACTAAACCGCAACTTCATTTTCTTACAGTTTGAATTTAGGGTGATAAGGTATGACCCCACATCATTCTTTTCTGTGTACTTTTCATGGCAAACTCAAGCCAGCCTGAGTGCCACTGGGATTTATTAATTGCAAAAATAGAAGAAAAGTCAAAGGGAGAACATTTCATTATGTTTGTGTCATCTCTGCTAAATTCCTCATGTGAATTATAAAATCACAAAATGTGTTTGTGAGGGTGAATACTTCAGGCTTTTGGGAGAAATATTTTTGCTTTGTACTGCATGTTTCCAAAACAACAAGCTAGTGCAGGATTCCAGTTTTACATCTGTGATGAAAGTAGGAGTTAGCTTCTGATTCTCTGAAATGGAAAAGGATTGATGCACTGGAACTTCTCTTCTTGCAGGTTGATGACTTCTTACAAGTTTTAATCAACTATGATAAGGAGCGTATTCCTCAGAATTGTCTGAAAGTCGTCAAGGAACAGTACTTTAAGGATCCAGATTTCAACCCAAATTATGTCCATACAAAATCCTTTGCAGCAGCTGGTCTCTGTGCCTGGGTCATCAATATAGTAAAATTCAATGAGGTATGTATATATCATTTCCCCTCTTGAGTAGCCGTGATGGGGGGAATTTCTGTTCTTGAAGTTTTTTATTATTTTGGTAAGCTCAGCTTAGTGTTCTGAGAATGTAACAGCAACCACATAAAGTGGGAAGTATTCAGCGCTTAGCAATATGTACACATGTATTTATTTTTTGGTAGAAAGTGGTTAAAAAGATGTGGCTGTCCAGGACTTTTCAATTGTCATTATAGTGCAACAGTTGGGAAATGTTCTTCTCCAGATGTACACGTTTCACTTGAAACGTCCATCTGAGTCTGGCTGTCTGGAGTGTAAGACAGAGCTTATCACTTGTGATTCCCTTGAGCACCTGGCAGCAGGATTCCTCCATTCATCCTAGTATTATAGCATGTTATCGTTTAATTAGAAAAGTAGTAAAAAACTAATCCATTTTAGTTGAAACCTGCTCAAGCTTAATGCCTGTCTGACTTCCACCTGTATTCTAAAACCATGAAAGTGATACATATAAATTAATTTTAGTTGGCGAGTAGACCCACTAAGGATGCATTCAGTTCTGCTTAAGATATTCTTTTATAGGCTATAATAAAATCTTCTGTAGTCTTCAGGTCAATAATGAAAGAAATCTCCGCGTGTCTCACTATTGTGTAGAAAGATGGCTCTAAAGCAAATATATGTAATGGCAGACTACAAGGATTATCTGAAAGTCTTTCATCAGGAGTCATTCGCAATTTTTATAATGAATGTGAGACCAACTTCTTGTCTAATGTACCTATGTTGTATGTCTTTTTCAAGGTGTATTGTGAGGCAGAGCCAAAACGTTATGCGTTGGCCCAGGCAAATGCTGAATTAGCAGCAGCTACATAAAATCTAGAAGCCATCAGGAAAAAGCTTCTCGTAAGTACTGCTTGATTAATAAGCATTATTGTCTAATATCTTGAGCCCACTTAATTTTATTCGTTTTATTTTATTTATTTATTTCATTTTGTTGATTTATTTTATTTTTATTGATTTTATTACTTCCCACTTCAAGTATTAAAGATATGTTTTCATGAGGGATTATCACTATTTTCCCCACAAACCTACTGAAGAACATTCCATAGTTTCAGTAGTAGCACATGAAGCTGTTTATCAGAAATGGCTGAATTTCCTCAAAGCCATCTAGGCACATTATAACCACTGTAAATTGAAATTACAGTTGATATAAATAACTGGCTGTGATTTTTATATGGAATACATGCCAGGTGTGTGTATGAGTAATGAACTATTGAAATATAGGAATAACTTCCAGAAGTGCTTTGGAAGCTCATGCTCATCTGTGGTTATATTTTTCATTAAACATATCATAAAAATGACATCAAATCTCCTTTGATTTTTTTGAAAGACCTCCAAACACACATACACATGCACGCACACGGAAGTGGAAAGTTTGATTAGTCTTTTACTTGCAAATGTCTTTTGAGTTAATGGTTGAATCGAACACCACATTTACCACTAAGTATCTATTGAACTTTTGAGAGGGATTATTTGTTGTTTTTAAGTATTCATTTAATGGAACAACACAAAGCACTCTTGAAACAGACAAAGACCTCTCATGGTATCTTGGGAGATGGTGGGTGGAAGGAGTTTCTCTGCTGCAAGCTAATTACCCTTACTTAGCAAAGAAGGCTTCAAATGGTTTGAAAGATATGGCATTAATTGGGTTTAGAAGGCTTTCACTTGGCTTAAGACTTTTTTTGTTGGTAATATTTAGATTTGAAATCCACAACTTAACATATCAAGCACAAAATGAAGGCTGAACAAATCTGTGATGCGGAGATTATTCTCCCTGTTTTCTCTTAAGTTAACAATTTAAGAGAATGAGTAAGAGTCACTTTTACTGAAACTCTTAGAAATCTGCAAGTTATGGCATCTGGGAATTTCATTCTTTATTTCAGCAATTTCCTGTTTTTCCTCCTGCTGTTGCAAGTATCTGGTTTTTTCCTTGCTGAAGGAGATGCAGATTTAAGGGGCAAACAAAGATAGATTTGCCATCTCTCTTCCTCGTCTGGCCCCTCTGCCCCCACCCCAAAAATCTCATCAGCTGCTACAGCATGTATTTTGCCTCCATATGATACAGCTGTAGCTTTGTGACCTCGAAGTTGCCCATTCAGATCAAAGTCCATATGCCCCAGTGAAGCCTGTATCTACACTGAAAGATAGCTTTACTGAAGAATCATGGGTTTTATTTCACACATTTGTACTGATGTGTGTTTATTAATTGCAAATACTTACTTTTTGGATAAAAACAGCCTTTTAATGATTTTTTTTTAATTATTTTTAATACACAGCTGTTACCCCTGAAACTCATGGTATCTTTTATTGTTTTAATGTGTTCCTCAGAAGATCACTGATGCATCTCTGTTCCTTGCCTGACAGTATGTCAAAGAACCCTTTCCTGTTTTAGGTGATCTTGCAGTTCAGTAAGCCTCCAACTTTGAATCTAGTCCTGTCTTTTTATACTTATATACTTTCCCTTTCATCTCCTCGTTAATTTTTCTGGAGGTGGTTAGCAGCAGTTCTTCTCTCACCTGTGGTTAGTTCCTAGTAGGAAGAATTCTGCACCACAGGCGAAGCTGCAGTTCCTTCTGCAGTTATCTGTTTCCTGTGTTAGGCCAACAGTTGTCACATTGTCATTTAATATGAATATTTTTCCTAACCACTTTATAAAATCCATACTGTTCAACCAGGTTTCCTTTTACAAGGTGGGAGGATACAGTGAAAGCTATTATTTTTATAACTGATTCATGCTATAGCTGCTCAACCTGATGAACTTTTTTAAGGAGCTGTAGCTGTAATTTTTGATTCTCCAGTAGGTATTACTTAATGCAGTAATAAGCTCCAGAGCTCATGAGGCTGTTGAATGGAGAACACTATAGCTGGTGAAATTCGTTGTTGATAAATGCAAAATAATACATATTGGAATGAAAGATTTGAACTCTTCATGAATACTTCTTGATTATTGTTTATTCATTAGTAGCTTACGGAAGAAGACCTGGGGCTGACTGATAGTTCAAAGAAAATTTTGAAGTTAGCCCTGTTTTGAGCTGAGATATGGACTGGATGGCCTCCAAAGGTCCTTCTAGCCTATACCATCTCACGATTCCAAAAATGAAGCAGAAATTTGGTTCACCCAGTAATATTTTACAAGAAGATGAACTTCAGTAGAAGAATAAAAAGGAAATACTTGTCTATGCAGTGTGTATATCACGTATGCTAAAATGTATTTGTAACACTTACGAGAGTGAGTGGTAGGAGAGTGTTATAATGATATAGGTGACACTGCTGCACACATCTCACTCAGGAGAACTCGCTTTTGGCTTGTTTCTTGTAACAGCCGTGACTCAGTCCAGAAATTTGAAGATGCCAAAAAAGGATTCAATTTTTATATGTGAAGAAACGTGAAAAATTTATATACTTCTGTAACTCATGTCTTAATCTGTCATTTAATTACAGAGAATTATTGGTAAAAGTTTGTTTTGAAGGCATATTATTCCTCTTGGACATTTCTGTCTCTTGGACATTTGCTTCTTGCGGTCTACATGTGGCATGTCATCTCTCAGGAAGAATGTACAGTCACCATTTTTAAGTATTCTACTATGCAACCTCCAAACATTTCACTTCAAAATCTTCAGTTACAGCGCAATTCTTTGCACAGGCCAATGCAAAATATTGTTCGTTCAAATGTCTTGCAAATTCCAGCTAGCAATAGGATTCTCATCTAATTTGTCATGCTTTTTTTCCATATGTGAGCTGATTGAAATTGCTTATTTCCATGAGCTACTTACCTATACATATGCTGTATCCAAATGGAGTATACTGTGCCTAAGCTTAGATGCACTTGGACTAACAGTAATTTATGTATCTATTGTATATATAAGAATAGATATAAGAGTAGAAAGAATATAATTTCTTGTTCATTGAGAGGATTTAAAATGTTATTTGAAGAAAAGATTTGAAATTGATTGAAGTAACCTACTTTTAATTGCATGTTTAACTTATGTCTTATCTAATGGTTGTGTGGCAGCCTGGAAATGATCAAAGTGTCTATAAAAGTGTAGTGCATAACACAAAGACACGTGTATATAAAAGCCATTGATAGTTTCCCTGTGACTGGCAACTAGAAGGGGAAAAAAAATGCATGTTAGCATGGACCAGAGCTTCAAACAATCTAGGAATCTTAGAAGAAAGTTTGGATTTTATTTACCGTAGCTGCTGATAAGCCTCTGTGCCCCATCAGCCTGTAGAAAGCTCTTCTTCCTTACTTCAGTTGTATGCGTAGTCCATAAAAAAATGAATTCCTTTAATGTTGAAGGAAGGTCACTCTCAATATATGGACATTCTTCTGTATCTCTGTCTGGGCTGTCTGCTGACTGTATCCAGTCTGCGGGAAGTTTTCATCTCACCCACCACTGCTTTGTCAGGAGTAGTAGAGGTGCTGTGCAGCCCTATCAGTCATCCTCTGAAGAGTCAAATTTCTTTTAAGCTTGCACAAGGCCAGTATATAGAGCCCACAAGAAGAAGGTACTCCACCAGTGCAAATGCAGCTGAATCTGCGTGATATCAAGCAGTACATGAGAGAGAGATTTTGTATGTCATTTATGAATGCTAGTTTTCAGTAGTCCTCTCCGTTCTGGAGCTAAAGAAATTCAGTAAGAGCAGTGAAACAGTTACTCTTCTATCTAGTCTCTTTTAAAGGCCTTTGCAGTGGCATTAGAGTATTCCTTATCATTATCCAAGCATCAATCCACATATTCAGTTGCCCCTTATCCTTCAGTTTATTTCTAGCCTTTCCCTTCTAGTTATTTATTTGCCTGTCTCTTTCCTGTCTTCCTCTATCCAATTTTCTAAAGAATAGAATTGAAGGCAGAGTGTTAGTTGTTAGTGATCTCTGTTCCTGCATTCACGGATGTTCTGTGCTCCCTATCTCATAATTCAGCTTCTTTATTTGGCAAAGAGAGAGAGAAGGAGAGTTGTACGTATTTTTCATATGGAAGTCTTTGTGCCAAGCAGTTCTTGACTGATGATAATTGGTGCAGCTGTTAGTAATTAACAGTATGTCTTCAACCTCAACAGCACAGTTAAACTAACCTCCTTTTGTTTTTCATGGCTTCCAGAATATATCTTTAAATGATAAATGATGATGGGATTGAGTGCACCCTCAGTAAGTTTGCAGAGGACACCAAGTTGGGTGGGAGTGTTGGTCTCCTTGAGGGTAGGATGGCTCTACAGAGGGATCTGGACAGGCTGGATCAATGGGCCAAGGCCAATGGTATGAGGTTCAACAAGCCTAAGTGCCGGGTGCTGCACTTGGGTCACAACAACCACACACAGCACTACAGGCATGGAGAAGAGTGTCTGGAAAGCTGCCTGGCAGAAAGGGACCTGGGGGTGTTGGTCGACAGCCAGCTGAATATAAGCCAGCAGTGTGCCCAGGTGGCCAAGAAGGTCAACAGCACTTTGGCCTGTATCAGGAATGAAAAGTTCATCCTTTTGGCAGAGGTGGTGCAACTTGTATTATTTATCATTACAATCATTATTATTAACATATGAGAGCACATAAATACAGTGAAAATACACTCTGTACCTGAAGAGGATTATACAAGGGCACAGTCCAGCAGACTTCCCATGGAGCGTAATGGCTCTCTGCGGTGATTTGTGGAGCATAGTTCTCTGGCACTAACTTCCTCAATAACAAACATTTTTGAAACATGCGATTTATCCCATAGAATGTAGAGTACTGGGGTATAAAATGCAATATGTAGTCCTGCTGTTGCTACACTTATACTTTATTTATGTTACATCCAATGAAAGAATGGCAAAAGGGAGCAGTGTGTTTTGTAGTGACAAATTTCCTATTTGTCATGAGGTAGGAAGTGCTCTGATAAAGGGGACTATTATGTGCAGAAAAAAAACCCACCACAGCGATGTTGGGGCATTCCTTACTGTTTGTCTCACTGCAGAAGAATGTTCTTTTGTCTTTACTACCTGAGCCTTTGATGGATGAGTGTACTTGAACTATGGTCAGATCTATGTTATCACGCAGGCAAACTTGAGATGTCTAGATAAAAGTCTCTTTTAAAAAAAGAGGGAGTAGAGAACTGTTTCTGTGTTCATTCTTCTTACGTCTTGTATGTTAGACTGATGAAATTTTACTTGTAGCCCATCTCTCTGAGATGCCCTTATTGAGCAGAAGTTCTCATTAGTCTCTCGATTTAAGATCCATCACCATTAAAAAGTGGATTGGCTGCCTCATTATCCCTAAGAAATCAAGCCAACCTTCTTTATTAAGTTCTAAGTTGTAATTTCATCTTTCCCCTTTTGCCAACTCATTCCTTATTTTTAATTTATATATTATTTTTAAATCCTGCTTGCACACCACAAATCCAAGCACTAAACTTGGCAGATGAGATCTAAATCTTTGATCCTGCAAAACCACCAAGGTTTTGTGGAGGTGTGCACTCCTTGCTCCTGTTGTGGTGGTTCTATTAAGCCTGAAATAGGAAAAATTTGTTCTAAAGTGGAAGTTACTGTTGTTAGTTCTGTAGTTACTCTAGAGAAACAAAACAGTTTCAGGCAACTCACCTGCTGCAGCCTCTGTTGCCTTGCCTTGTCTTTTCTGTTTTCCAGAATGATCTTTCAAGCCCTGTTCTTTATTCAACTTTTGCCTCACCTGATTATTTGTAAAAGTGATACTTTTTAAGGTGTTAACCTCTTAGCTTTCAGCACTCAACCATCTGACTTTTTTAACACCTTTCTTTTTATTAGTTCTTCCTAGTTTGCTGAGCTGGAGAAGGTTCTCTTTTTTTTTTTTTCTGATAGAGCAGGAAAGAATGTAAGTGTTTATCTTCCTGATGAAAGGGAAAACTGAGAAACACATTGGGGGTGGCTTTCCTCATTTTGTTTTTTTGATGAACAAATGCAGTAATTTGGAGTTTTGATTTCTGCAACCGGAAGAAACTTGTGATTCCCCTCTCTCCCCATTTTGTTGACTACTCTTGACTGATTATTACCGTATTTCTTAGACTTTTTCAGACAGACAGGGTATTGTATCTTCAACACCAATAACAAGATAGCTCCTCATCCAAGCATCTTTCAGCTGTTTTAGTTAAGTAGGCATTAACAGAAACAATTTACATGATTTTATCTAAAAATCACACGTCAGCGTAGCTGGTCAGTTAAGAGAATCTGGAGAAAATGCTGCAGCTCAGCGAATTACCAGTTATATGACAAAAATGATGGAGAATGAAGAAAACAAAGGGTCTGAGCAGTCTAAGGGAATTTGTGGGGCTCTCTGGGGACGGGCAGAGGCTGTTACTGAGTTGAGGTACATTCCATGTGAAATCCCTGAAAGCAGAGGGATGGCACAGTGCTGCCTTTTCAGCTGAGTTCATAAAAGTGTGGTTAAAGCTCTTTGGTGAAGGTGTGGATCAGCATGCAGGAGATCTGCTTGTTTTCAGCTGCTAGTGAAACCCGCCTGTCCACCCAAGAGCAATTGCGGGGTCTTCTTATGCCGCCAGGCTCATATACAAAACAAAAATATTAATTCTTTTCTTGCAATTTTTTTTCTCTCTGGCATAATTTTAAATGCTCTGTCATGCATAGGACATAGTTACAATGGCATAGGATGTTTGTTACTGAATCAAGCGTAATAAACTTGCAGTTTTGTCTGGGACGTTTATATCTACTGCAATGCAGGCCATTGTCATCAAGCAAAAACATTTTTCCTCCTATTATTATCTCCATGCACCTGATCTCTACCAATTAAATGGATATTTGGTAAGGGATTTTTTTAGATTGGTGTTAGTTAGCGTGCTTACATTGTGCCAGGAGCTGTAGAAAGAACATAGAGTACAACCAAACATTTCCTCCAGAGTTTGTATCCTTCAGACTTAAAGGTACTGTCTACAATTATTGTCATTAAAATATATTATTTAAAAAACAAAGTAAAATAACACACAAAAAACCCCAACAGATATTAAGTGACAGTATTTACCTGTCCCTTTTCTGAATAGGTTCTGGATAGAGGTCTTCATGAGCTCACAGCTTCACTCGAGAAAGCAGTTGAAGAGAAAGTCCGATGTCAAGATGATGTAAACTGAACAAATAGAACTACTGAGCGGGCCAACAGGTTGGTCAAGGGAATTGAGGTAAGAAGATTTTGCCTGAAGGTTCTTGCTAGTGTGAGTTTTGAAGTACTTGAAATGGTTTTTTGAGCGTGGGGTTAAACTTAAATTTTTGAGGATTGTGTGGGAAAAAAAAGGTTGGGGGGAGACAGGTGACAAGATGGCCCTTATTAGAAATCACTTAAATGAAAAAAAAAACCAAACCCGAAAAAACCCACCCACAACCACAAATAAACCCACAATAAAATCCTGAGAAGTGAAAAAATGTGCTGCACCACAATTGCATTTCCTAAAAATCGTGTATCTCTGAGCAACTGATATTGGCATGATTGCTGGAGAGAAGTCTGGATAACTAAGTCACCACATTTATACACAACTGTGAACACATTGTGACAGCCTGGGCAGCCTCTAGTTAATGAGCAGAAAGACTGAATAATCCTCTAGGTCAGGATGGAGTCGCCCTGCATCTGCCCCCATTGCACTTTAGATTGTAAATAAGTGGAAGGCACCAATCATATTTGCTGTTTGCTTTTGGTTTTTTTCCTTTTGCAGAAACTGTTAATTTTTAAATAAGAATGAAATGTATTTATGGTAAAATTATATATATTTCAGTGTGGTTATTAGCTTTATTTGCAGACAAACATCATTAAGGCTAACACATGCCTATTTAACGGTCAGTAACCATTCAAGTCAGCCACAGCGTTGCTGTGCAGTCTCTCCTAGGCTTTTACAGAAATCATGGTGTCTCAATTCATCATCTAGAATTTTAACCGTTCCTCTTTGACAAATAAGTGTAAATAACAGGAAACAAAAAGAACAAATAATAATTACACTATTATGCGAGTTCCCAAGGCAGCCTGAATAAATATTTTAAGTTGGATTGCATAAAATCCCTGTGACTTTGCTCTCTAAGATCAGAGAGTGAATACTTTTATTTCTGCAAATCTCTCAGCAGAGGCTGTCAATCGAGATCAAATCAGTTTGGGAAAAAAAAAATAATTGTAAAAATATAGAACTAGTCAAAAAACCCCAGGGCAAGTAAAACAGATCTGGTTTTGATACCTGATTCTGAAATTAATATGCCTAGAAATGTAAAATATGTAAATAATCTTTCCTTTGGTAGAAAAACAGTAAAGTAGATGTTACCATCTGCATATGAAAACTTTTGTTTGCCCCAAGATGCCTGAGACGGTCACTGTTGGCCTGACCCTGCAGACCTCCAAAGCCTTTGGAAGCTCTGTGGAAGCCAATGCCATTTGCCTATAGGTAGTCTCCAAGTCTTGCATTTGAAGGCTTATACACAGTTAAAAGAAGTTTTTCTCCGAGGTTCGAGGTTTTATTAGTGATCTTATTGTGTGAGTTAAGGGGAAAAAAATATTTAAAAGGATTAATTGAGAACGTCAAGTCTTTTCCTCTGAGAATAAATTCTTTTTGACTAGAACGGGAGACAGTTAACTTCTGAAAAGCATCAAGACTGATGATTTTGTCTATATAGCATTGACCTGGAAGCTCAACCATTCAGACTAATAAATCAGGCAATTTATATTTAATCATTAACTAACTCCCGAGCTGAACAGCTGTTCAAAATTAGAAATGGGTCACCCCGGCCAGGATGACATTACAGGCAATCTATAATGCATTAGAATAAAATTATAGTGATTTTTAACTGTCTGGAAATTTATTACACTGCATGTTCCAACTCTTAAACCCTTGTTAGCCAATGTCACTAGTGATTTATGGTGCTTGGGTGGTATGGTAAAATTACTGAAGATTTAAATAGACAATCATTCTATGTTTAGTAAATCTTCAAATTTCAAAGCTATTTTGGAGAATGAGGTGGGTGCTCTTTATTGTTTATGACTTACCAGTCAGTGACAACAAGAAGAGAGAGTGGATAAATCAGAAAGCCCTCTTGTAAATTAATGGATTTATTGTCTTGTTGCCTTCAGTTAATGGTTTAAAGAAGAATTCAATGACTTATGTAGGCAAAAATGGATGTCTAAAATGCTTCAAACCAAAACTGCTACATTAAAAAGATTGCTGTTAGAGCTTTCAACAGGAATAGTCCTTTACTTGTCATTTGTTGGGCAACTCTTACGAATGTAGCTGGGGTTTAGGAGGCCTTCACACACTGAGTTCCTGCATTTACGCTGTGAAACATTTAAATGCTCACTCTTTTAAGCATGTACTTTGATGAAAGATGCTTTAATTTTCTTAGTGGATATTTTATATTCCTATTTTATCAAAAAAGAGTTTGAGTATTCTGTTATTGTAGAATTCTGTGTCTGTCTTTGGAGGATAGAATGTTTAACCATTTTGGTAAATATTTCTGATTTTCTGAAAAATACATATGGAAAATACTTCATGAATATCAAATTTAATAATTATCTTGTTTCTTTGTTTTTGTACACATAGAAATTTATTTTAAAATGAGAATGAGTTGTTATTTGAGATTGATTTTATACATTTGTAAGGCTTTCAAGAATGAGCACATCTAAAAGTACTCTTTTAAGTTCTCAAGCAGCTAGCACCAGCAAAATGCAGGCATTTTACATGGAATTACTGGAAATATGGAGGATACTTTCTATTCCGTGATTTTCATTGATTTTGATTACATCATGTAAAGGACTGGAAAAATATGTTTTGATTCCTGTCATCGCTCTGAAAAATACATGTCTGTACAGACAGTGGGTAAAGGACAGTCCTTGTAAGTTGTTCGGCAGTGTACTTTCCCTCTTTCATGCTGCCCCTTTCTTTGCTTCAGTCCCTCTGCTCACTGGAGAATGGCTTCCTGAGGTTTCCCTGATGCAAGTGAACAAACTGTGAAACAACTTTTATTTTATCCTGAGTACTTCAAACAGTACAAACAAGGAAGAAAGGTTATGACAGTCTATTCCAATTTTACATCTAGAATTTCATCCGTGTGAAGACGACTCTAATGGATGATCAAGTTCTACCTTCCTTTCCATGCTGAAACTATTTGAGCATACATTCACGCATACGTTCATTCCTTTGCTGGGAATTGTATACACAGAACAATCAAAGTATCACATGCCAAACGCTGCTAGTTTGGTTTTTATACCATGTCATAAGTTCTGATTGAAAAGCAGATGATGATTTGATCCATATTTTAAACATTAACTTTCTTTAAAGAAGATACTTTCATTTCTCTGAAATTCTTTAATCACCATTTCAACATTTTAAATAGAGGGTGGGCTGTCTTTACAACGCAAGTGGAATAAAATAACAGCTTTCCGTATAGCTACTAATAAGAAATCATCAATATCTGAGACCATTCCTGACTATTCATCCAAAATATCCCAGGGTAAGCATGGTTAAGATGAACTCTGCAAAGTGCACAAGCAATTCCAGAAATTGAGACTCTCTGTGGGGAAAAAAAAGAATACGAAGAAAACAATTTCTAGAGTTAAACTTTGACAGAATCATTGTGGCTGGAAGGAACCTTCTGAGATCATTTAGGCCACCCCCCCGTGCTCAAACTGGGTTGGTTAGACCAGATTGCCCAGGACCATGTCCAGTTGGGTTTTGAGTATCTCCTGGGATGGAAACTCCACAACCTGTCTGGGTAACCTGTGTGTTTGACCACCCTTGTCTTTCCTCCTGTCAAAATTCCAAATAATTACTAGCTCTTAACTCAGTAGTAAAACTTCTGTAGCTAGCAGGTAAAACAAGCCAGACAAATAAGAGGAAAAAAACCTGCAACTCTTCTGCCCTACCTCTTCCCTTGGAAAAAAGCCTGAGAAAAAAATAGAAGTCACATCTTTATTGAGGTTGAAACAGCTTTTTCTCTTTTCTTCATTTTCTTTTCTTGTTTCCTTGCCTTTTCTGAATCTTTCTGGAAATGATTGCACTTTGCACAAGGCAGTAGTGCCATACCGTAGTTGACAGTAGTATGCCAGATGCTGCCAGTATTGCCATGTGTCTGTCATACTGTGTCTGGACTAGACAAAAGCTCCAATTACAGAAAAAAATCAGACAAGGGAAGGACATAGAATACTTGATTAAGAGCTCCATCGTGTTTTTTCAGCTTCAAAGGCTTCAAATCACCACCAGAAAGTGTGGATTGTTTCCAGCTTTGCAGTCTTAGGTAGCGTTTCTCTTGCTGACAGAGTACCTTTCCTGTTGTACTTTAGTGTGCTTCTCTTTTTTAACGTGGAGATTAAACGTTCAGTCACTTCCAAGTTGTTCAGGAGATAATGTTTTCTAATTTTGCTTTGCAGTCTGAAAATATGCGTTGGAGCCACTCTGTTGAAAACCTCAAGGCACAAGAAAGCTTTATGCGGTGACATCTTATGAACAGCAGCATTTGCATCTTACCTTGGACCCTCCCCAAAACAGTATTGCCAGGAACTGATGGAACATCTCTGGATTCCTTTTCTATAGTCACAAAAGCTAAAATTTACTGTAAAAAGTGAGAGTCTACAGTGAAGAGTCAGGTTTGTTAAAGTTGCTGTCTTTCAAAAATTTGAAGTACAGATCTGTATTTAAAAGTGGCTATAAAATACTCTTCGTGGGTATTTTTTTTTCCAGTGTATATATATATCTGTGTATATATATATATACACACATATGGGAATGGCAGAGAGAGGTTAAGTTCTCTATGGAAAAAGAAAATCCCATCCCTTTCCAATTCTCTATGCCAAATTCTATCCTTCGTGACACCTGTGTAACAACAAATGCTATAAATAGTGATAGAGAGTGTAGAGACTTATTCTGCTTAGCTTTTCAGCTCCAGGTAGCTGTGATAATCCCCATTTCTCTGTACATGGAGGAAACCGTGATAGTACTCAAATAAATGCAGAGGTTGTAACCCTTAGACTTGTCTCTGTAAAGCTTTCTCCATCCTTCCTTGTGAAGCGTTGGACCATTCCTTTCTTTCTTACTATTCAAATGCCCTTCACCTCTTCCTACTTGTTTCCTGTTTCTCATGTGCCACAAATCACAGCATTCTGTCATGATTAATGTAGTTCAGTCTCTGAAATATGTGGTGTGTGGAACTCGCACGCCATTTTAAATCGCAAAGCTAAGGCACAGCAGGAGAGCTCAGTTGCCTGAGGACACTCTGGACAGGGAACTGCTGGAGAGAGTCCAGCGTAGGTTAACTAAGAAGACTGAGGGATTGGAGCATCTCCCTTATGAGGAAAGGCTGAGAGAGCTGGGACTCTTTAGCCTGGAGAAGAGAAGGCTGAGGGGAGACCTTATTACTGTGTACAAGTATCTAAAGGGTGGGTTGAAGGAGGATGGAGCCAGACTCTTTTCAGTGGTTCCCAATGACAGGACGAGGGGCAATGGGCATAAGTTGGAACATAGGAAGTTCCTTTCAAATATACGGAAAAACTTCTTTATGGTTCGGGTGACAGAGCACTGGCACAGGCTGCCCAGGGAGGTTGTGGAGTCCCCTTCTCTGGAGATTTTCAAGACCCGCCTGGATGCAGTCCTGAGTAATGTGCTCTGGGCAATCCTGCTTTGGCAGGGGAGTTGGACTAGATGATCTCTAGAGGTCCCTTCCAACTCTGAAAATTCCGTGATTCTGTGAAATACAGTTAAAGCCAAATCCAAGCTTCCCGAGGTCAGCACTCAGAATTTGTGGGGGCATCTTTTTGTAGACGTTTGCTTTGTGTGAGAGTTTAATAGTCACTAATTTGTGTGGAGCTTTGTTTTGCCTGGAACATCTCCCTGTCCTTTTCCACCCAAAATTTGTCCACAGATGAAGTTCTTTCTCAAAAATCTCCTTCTACCTTGCGGCCTAATGCCGATAGGTAGAAAAAATTACCCCTGTGTATTTGTTTTCAATAGTGGGACCCTGGAGATAAATGCCATTCTTAACTCTTTTAAGAATCCTCTGAAATGTATTGAACATTTTTATAAATAAAAATAATCCATATGTAACTTCTTACTTTTTAAGATGCTTTCACTGAACACCAGGGAGATAAAATACCTTGTTTCAGTTTTAATTGTTTTCCTGCAAGTGGGGAAGAGTGGAAAAGAGGAGAGAAATGCATTTGGGAAGTGATATTAAAAATAGATGTTTATTAATAGTCCTATTTAGAAGGAACAACGAGTAGTTCTATGCCATAAAGTATTGGCTTTGTGCAGATACAGGGACAACAGATTTATCTATATACTGAAATATTTTCCTTGCGTTGTGTGAAAATTTGTATTAGAAACCCTAATAATAGCCCAATGCTAGTGTTTTCCACAAGGAAGTATTTCAGCTCATGGAAATGATTGTATTGCTTGTCTTACAGTCCAGAGATAAAACAAATCATATTTTCAGTCCTCTGGTGTATTTAGATAAAAGCGTTACGCACAGGAGATAAATACGTTGCACGCTTGCAGAAGGGAGTGTATGCCCGCCGGTCCTTTTGTGCTTGTATTTTCAGCACGTTCCTCAAAAGTTAGGTTCATTTTGGGCTCTGTGGTTAGAATCAGGGGTTAGACAATATTAAGGTGGTATGTATTATGTAATAATATAACTATGACATTGTGCTACAGAAACTGCACTAGAGGTATGCCGCAAATCTTATTAATACTAGTACTTGTGCAAATTTGGCTCAACTTAAATATATGCAATGGTTTTCTTTATAAATAACCACCAGATTTACATGCTTTTTTCTTTCGGTGTGCACTTTCAAAAGCATCTCCAGTCTACAAGCCAGCACTAAGGACTATACAAGTCTAGGGAGGAGGAAAAATTTGATGGAAGAGTTTTTAAAACACTTCTGAATGGGGTGGAAAATAATTCAGGCTAAATACTAATGATGCTGTGCTTTCCTTTAATTGATGGGATTTTATTTTTTTTTTATCCAGAGTTTAATCCAGAAATCACAAATTTGAAAGCCTGGGAGAGCCTCATGAAGGAGTTGGTGGGGGTTTGTCCTTTGCTTCAGTAAGGAAAAATTTAATTCCAGGCATCTGGTGTAGATATTCTTCTATGCTTCCACTAGCCACTTTTTTTCCCCCAAATAAATTAGTTATTCACTCTCTCTTACTCTGTTGTGTTGCGTTAGGCGTTTCCCTGCCCACCCATACCCGTTCAGTAAGCACTGATTTCAGATGTGCCATTTCTTTTTGATTTCATCTCCTTGTAATTGCCTGCGACAAGATAGTATCCAGCAAGCGCGGCTGTCTGACGGCTGCTCTGGCGCACGCGGAGGTGGCAGCTTCCTTCTTAGCGAACGGGCGCTCGCACGAGAGCGTTGCCACAGCTGGTGCCGTGCAGGGAGCTCCGTATCCTCTGCCCCTGGAGATGGTCCCATTCTCTGGCCTTTGATCTTGCTGACACCTAGCTGAACTCTAGTAGTAAGATAACATGGGAATCCGTTTTTGTAATTTTTGTGTGGGTTAATACTGATTTACATTCCAGAAATACATGCTCGAGAGCATACGTGAGCATTGAATTTGCAGTTTCAGAATCCATAGACACATAAATTTATTATGCATGGTGGTTTTTTTTAACTTTATCGAACTATAAATATATTTTATGAAGTAAATGTCTTAAATGAAAACACATTTTTTTTTTAAATCCCAGATAAATATAATAAACTGCTTCACATCACATTTCCTAGTATATTCTTTTGCATCTGATCCCCGCAGGGATCCTCCTGACTTTTCTGCCTTAATTTCTATCAGCCCAGGTTATCTTGTGCGTTGCACTGAGTCATGTCTTGCTGCTTGGTAACCTTGCTGGGTGATTATATTCCGCTCTGATTCAAAGGTTCCTAGTCCTGTGACGGAGAGCCCGGACCCGATTGCCGCAGTGACAGATGATGCTATGATTGCGGCCTGGAGTCACGAGGGACTGCCCGGTGATAGGACGTCAACAGAAAATGCCACTGTTCTAACAAACTGCGAGCGCTGGCCTCTGATGATGGATCCCCAGCAACAGGGAATTAAATGGATAAAGAATAAATATGGAGCTGACCTTAAAGTTGTACATCGAGGCCAGGAAGGGTATGTGCATGCTGGAGAATTGGCTTCCACGTTTACTGCCCTCAACTTCCCCTAATTTTTGTAAGGGATTGGTGTTTGTTGGAATGCACTTAATCAAAGACTTGAAATATTACAATGCTGCTGCTTATTTGTCCATACTATCATTTTCCATTTAAAATGGTGCTTGAAAAGGGACCTTTTTTAATGCTGTTTTCAAGTGTTGAGGAGGAAACAAAGTGGAAGTTGAGGTGCACGTTTTGTGAGGGGCAAATCACTTTTTCAATAGGTAAGGTGCAAAGCCAGGTGATATGACCTTACTTATACTGTAGAGTTCAGTCAGCAGAACACTGCACACACACCTTACAGAGGGAAAGATTCAATCCAGTGAACGGCATTCGAGGCAAAAGCCAATATTGGGTCCTTTCCTGGTAAACAAACATGTTTTTAATTCTCATTGCTGTTACTGAATCGTATGTAAGGTGATAGCCCCTGCTTGTAACTGATCTGTCATATCTTTTCTCAGTGTTTACTTTGATTTAGGGAGACAACTAGGTAAGATTTAAGTGCTCCGTTTCAAAGGGCTATCTGAGTTTATTTTACTGAATTCCAGATATAACACACAATTACACAACACAGTAAATGGTCACATTTTTTAAATAAGTGTTAATCATGTAACCTGTCTGCCCCTCTAAATGAGCGCTTTTCCCTCACCTGCCCTGATTTTTACAAAGTTCTTTTTCCAACCCTCATAAATAATTGTGATTTTTCATCCATCTCTCTAGTACGTCTCATACCCTTCTGCGTGAAGCTATATTGTCCGCTTACCTAACCCTCCACTATTACATGCTCTCTTCTCAGGGCCTGTTGAAACAGAGTTCTCACAAGTCCTTCAGATTCTAACCCTTCAGGAAAGCGTTTATTGTTTAGATAAGGATATACCAAAAGCTATAACACAAACCCATAAAATTAAAAAAATAACAAAAGCTAAAAGATACATGTGCTCCCCCAACTTCTCTATGTTGATTCCAGTGTCTTCAATGTGGTGCTATATCCTCATATTTGGTTATAAGAAAAGCCCCAGCAATATATTTTTTGTTTAATATGAGGACTAGCAATACCATAGGTAGAAAGATACTGAACTCAAAACTGTTGAACTCTTAACCACTGGGAAATTCTTTGTGAACAGTTTTGAATGGTTTAACCATGCTCTTTTAGGAAAACTACTCCTATTCTGTTATATAAAATAACTCTTTCTATAACCAGCATTTATCTAGTATTTGAGGGTTTATTTTTTTTTATTTTTCATGTTAAGGTTTCTGAAGACCATTGAAAGAGCTTTGGCTCATGGAGAGACTGTGCTAATCAAAAACATGGGGGAATTTCTTGATTCCGTACTTGATCCCCTGCTTGGAAGACATACAGTTAAAAAGGGAAGGTAAGTATACTTGAGTAATCAGAATTTTTCCATGACAACTGGATCTATATTGCTTTGATTGCCAGATTTTGCTTACTACTTCATAACCCTTCATGAAGACATTTATTTCTCTTTAAAATGCAATGGCTAAAAACTGGTGATGAGTGGATATTAAAATGTTTCTATCTGCATCTGATTAGATGACAAAATTCTCGATTCACAAATTGGACTCAAAATATTGAAATGTCTATATTGACATTCATGTGAGTTTCTCAACCCAAAGTGAAAATCTTTACTTTTTTTTTACTTCAGAAAAGGAACAAAACAAAGCGGAGCATATATTATAATTTGGCTCAAAAGAAAAGACAATATTTCATTTCCATGTTAGGCACCTACAGCAAAAGGGAAAGCATTGGAAATGGCAGGCTAGATTTGGATTTAACAACACACTAGGTTTGGATTTCCAGCTGCAATATCAGTGTAAGGAAACCATGCCTCCACTTTGCAGAGTGTTGCCATAACTGTTTGTTGGGCCACCCCATGAATAAAGTCAATGAACTGGTTTTAAAAATAAGAAAAAAAGCTAATGAGGAAAAACTGATATGCTACAACATGGGGCAGAGAGGAGCAGCCAAAGATGGTGGCTCTTTAGATTGGCATTGCTGCCAACGTCCTGTCCATCAAACCAGTCCAGTTGATAGTGTTCACAAATCCATCGAGGCAGACGTAGCGGTGGTGTTGCTCTCTCTTCTGTTTTTTTTTTTTGCAGAAACCTAGTCTGCTAATACCAAAACTCACTCATTTCTCATGCGAGTGCTCCAAACAGCCGAGTACAGGGACTGTTCTGACCTCTCCCTCCCAATGGAAGGACCACAGCTCTCGCACCCGTGTGAGCTCCATCCCAGAGGTCTGTAGCTGGGCATTCCAGTGGGAGGTTCAAATTCGAATGAGGTAACACAGGGCTGAGTTAATGTGTCCTCCCTGTTCTGACACTGCTGTGGCAGGAGTGGTAGCTGGTACAAGGGAGGGAAACGTCATGTTCGGACCTTTTGTGGGCGATGTCTGCGAATCACGTCTTTCATTCCCATGCCCCCTTTTCCCTTAGATTTTGAAAAAATGTTGTCAAGTTTAGAAAATGCCATCAAAAATATTTCCTAAGATCTAATTAAGATACCTTTAGAAACACATTTTCAGGATCATAATGGGAAAAGTAAAGGGACTTGTACTTAAGTCCTTGGTGCAAGAGATTTTCAGTCTGTAATGTGTTCCATCACTTTTCATGAAAACTTCCAGCATGATTGTTGAGTTTTCAAGGCAGCTGTTACCTAAAGAATAGTGTTGATTTGTGGTTGCATGAGAGTAAACTTGCTAAACCTCACTAAACGTTTCATCTGATGAACTGAAATGCCATATTATTGTCTCCACTCAAGCGTGAATTTATTTTTAAGCCTGAAAGTTTTCCTCTCTTCCATTCCTGTTTCCAAACAACACATCAACAAGCTACATTTTTCATGTTGAAGAATATGATTTTTATTATGGTAAAATGTCAGAGATACCTCTGAAGCATTTCTGGATGGGTCTGAAACGTTACTTAAAGAGTGTTTAGAGCACTTGCGCAGTTTCGGATTGTTAAAAGAGAAAATATTAAAGAAAGATTAAATAAAATTGGTATCTAGTTTTGGACAGATTACCCAAGCTTTTCCTCCCTCTTTCCCCTCTATATTTCAGGCATTGGTGCCTGCACAGTAAATCTAAGCAGTACACAAGAGCTCAAATCTCCTTGCACATGTGAAGCTCCTGGATGATGCACTCTTGCCCTGCACTGTGAGATCTTGAAATGATTCCTCTTTGTTACATTTTTCTATGGTGGTATTTGAAGTACTTCAGAGTGAGACCATATAACTTGCTTTTTAGAATCTGTAGTGAAGAAAATCTACTGAAAATTAGAATTCTGCTGGTCTAAAAGAGAGACCAGAAATTGCACAGTCTAACAAGTCTTTAAGGCATGAGGCAGAGGGATGTAAAACAGTAGAAAGAAGTTGGATTGAAAAGGACAAGGGTCACAGCAATACAGTTTTGTATTTATCTAGCAAAGGCTTCCATGTAGCACAACACAGTTGTACACCTGGACACAAACACAAATATATGAAGCAGTTCAAATATAGGTTCTCCTGGTGAATATTTTAAGCAGCGTTAGCATTCTGTGGCTCACTGGAGATGCAGCAGGTCTCCTTTGTGGGACACTGGTAATACATATATACCCCTTTATTACCGAATAAGCAGAGTTTTCCTCATTCTGGATTCATTTCTGTTATTTGTTTATTTTAGTAGTTGTGTCAGGCACTTTGAATTTTTTTTTTCCTAATAAAGAAAGACTAGGAAGGTATTTGTGATAGATATGGTGCAGTCCAGCAGTTGAAGTTCATTAATAATTGGAATGTTGCAGAGTATGAAGTAATGAATACTAATTACTCCTTTCATGTCTGACAGCACCCTGTGGACCAATACATCAGCCCAGACTTTAATTTGGTTCTAGTAATGGTTTCATCAATAGTACATTAATTCTGTGTTTGAAAAGATATACAGTTGAACCTGACCCACACAGTAGATACCACTGTCATAAAATGGCCACATACTGACAACAACTGGATAATTACAAATAATTAAATCCACTGAGCTTCAGACAATCCTAATTTTAAGTAAAATATATCTTATCATATCAATCGACAGAAAGCATAGCGAGGGAGATTTATCAACTTGTACTCCTTCCAAAGCAAATTTACTAGCCTGCATATTAGAGAAGTTGCTGATCTGTGAAGCAGCTTCATAAAAGTATCTCTCCCCTTCCTTGTTTACCAAGATTGTTCTTGTGTTGGACTCTTGGCTTTTCTGTAACACCAGCTTCTGGTATTGTTTCTGAATGAAGCCTGCACAAGAAATTCTCAGCTTCAGAGAACTTCAAATATATGTCTCAATTTATGTTTTCCTCAAAACATGAGTGATTATAGGGCAAACTGCAGGTACTTGTTATCTTTGAAAATCAGACTTCTTGCTTATGTGCCTTAGCATATATTTAGAAGCCTAACAAGTTTTAGGTGTTCAAGTTTGGATATTTTTTGTAATTTAATTTTGGAGCAGCAGGGCTGCTCAGTGGGTCTTTACACACGTTAGACTGTGATCTCATATTCAAAATGGCTTTAAAATGCTACGATTTTTATTAAATATTTTAGGATATTTGCTTTAAGAAGAGGGAGAAAAGACAAAAAAAGAAAATAATTTCCAAAATATATCAGTCGTAGTACATAGCTTTATGGAAGCATGAAAGGCACAAGAAAAAAATGTAAGTAAAATTTGGGTGCAACTTACTAGCAATGTATGCAAAAATGATTCAAAATGCACATACCTAGATTTTCTGGAGCAGATAAATCAAGGCATAAAAGTAAACAGGTGCGAATTCTATCCGGTGTTGGGGTTTGGCCATCGCCTGCTATAAGAGGAGTGATGCTATTGAATAGGTTTGGTATGGATAGGCTTTAATATTTGAGTTTTATCTGTGTCTTTCCTATCCTGCCTCCCCAGCACCACTGTTTTGGAGATGACTGGATATGAGCATTAACTATAATAGATCAATGTCGTTTTGACTCGTAGGAGAGAAGATAGAGGAATAAATTTGTTGTTCATAAGGCCCCTATTTGCATTGACATGAGCTGTTACACCTGCTCAAATCCTTTGCACATTCACAAAGTGGTAGTCATGTCTCTTCACTCGCAAGATTAGGTTGTTACAAGACTCTTTAAGATGTCTTGAAATCTGATTTATGTGCAAATGTAGCTTGTATGAACAAGTTTCCATTCTTATGAGGCACGACTATTACTCATGAAGCAGCAAGACAATTCACTCGTTTTCTCCACAGGGAGAAGCTTTCCTCGCCTTGAACGTCTCGCCAGCTGTGCAACTTCAAGGCAGCTCTTTTCCCACTGAACTAGTTTGACCAACTTGCACAGTTTGCCTACTGAGATTGCCTAGTAACAGCTCCATTCTGCACTTGTTTTCACCTGATTTATTCAACTTCATTCTCTACATTGCTTGGAGTTTGCAAGTCAGTTCCAGAAGCTTTTAATTTTAAGCAGCAGGAACTGAAAGAAGGCTCCTTTGGAAAAATGTGTTTATCCCTTTTTCTTCGCACTGAAAAATATTGTTTGCCTTTCCTTTCCTGTCCAAGAATTTATCACTTCTTTTCATTCTTGCTGCGCTGATCCAAAACATTTAGCTATAGGAAGCTATCCTGCTTTCTGCCGTTTAAAGTCACCGCATGTTTTGGAGAACATCTGCCCGTAAAGGCACGCTTTTTAATTTTGAGTTGCATGAAAATAGCTGCTGAGAATCCCCTTTTGAATCCTTTAATCTACCTTATTTCAAGATCTGTGAGAATTTCAGTGGGAAAAAACTAGTTGGAAAACAATCTCTTTTTAATTTACTTTGTATGTTCTTAAATAACAGGGAGCTGGAGCTCACATGAAAGATGCTCTGTCTGTTCCTGGGTAGACTGGTGCATTAATTCAGTCTGTTCTATCTGCCTCTGCTGGTGGAACAGGAGATTATGAAGAAAAAAATAACCAAAAGTAGAACTTGTCTTTAGTAATTTCTTTGGTGATCATTTTTTCTTGCTATGCCCTCTATTGTGGACTTCCATAAATAGTGCCTATATCTGCTACATTTCTTCAGAGTCCAGAATTAACCTCTAAACAGATATATTTCATTGAAAAAAATGAAGCAATTCTACTGGGTTTCCCCACCTCTGTGTTTATCGTTGTTGCTTATACTCCTTGAACCGTGTGAGAGCAATAACAAAACATTTATTTTTCCCAGATCTGTAATTAACAGAAAACCTAGAATAGCTGCAGTAATAAAACCCACTGAGTCATTATGTAGTTTTTGCCTTTCATAGATTGTAATCACAGAAATTGGTAATTTATTGCTCCTGTGAATTGAGAACCCATAAAGTAAGTACTTGAATCCAGAACTCTAAAGCTTCTTGTATCGCCACGTAGACTTTGTGAAATATAGTGTGACTCCCTTAGCAAAGGTTTTTCCACTGACAGAGCAAACGGAAGAAGTTATCTTTTGTCAGATCTCTGCTTCTGTCTTTTGTCTCTGTGTATTGAAAGTGGAACAAAATTATTCTCTCTGTGTCAAGCTCTAGTGTTTTTGTTCTCTCCAGCCAGTTTCGAAGGTCATGGAGAAACCACCGTATCAGAATGGAAGCCCACGTTGCAGAACTGAAAGGTGAATTCAGCTCCGCCTGAGGGAGGTTATATTATCTGAAGGACGTGACGGTGTGGCTAAAGTATTTCGCTGTTATACAAGCATAAGCCAGGAAAGCTCATCTCCAGTACTTTACATGGCGGTAGTATACAACATACACCTCTGATGTTGAGTTCTGTAGAGTCATGGGTTTCCTCGCACCAGACACATTTTGTTATTTTTAGGAATTCACTTGCAGTATATCATGAGTGACTGTCTTTTCTTTCTGATCCTTGGTGAAATGCAGGAGGGCTTTCAGCACAGCGTTTCTTTTAGCCTACGTCTTCCGGCTAATGGGATGTCAGAGGCGGGGAAGGATGTTAAGAGCTGAAATATATGTCCCTGATTCTGGCAATGCCCTATGATATCCTCAAAAGAAAGTGGTGTTAAAATTTGTGCAGAAAAGACTTGTTTTATTCATGATGTGACTTTTTTATTCTGATGTGACTTTAATGAACTGCATTTCAAGTGTTTAGTATCTATACTTTGTATCTATATTGCTTTGAAGATTGATTTGACTTAACAAATGTCAATTTGAATTTTGTGAAAAGGGTTTGTGTCTACCTATGTTCTATTGCATAAATGTTCTACAGACTTTTTTTTTTTTAAACAGAATTTTGTTACTAGTGTTCGGATCTCCTTTCTTGGCAGAGCACATTCAAAGCCATTGCTGTACAGAAAATATTGTACTTGTGCTGGTGTGTGGCAGGCGATGGTTGAAGCTCAGCATACTGTTCCCTGTACAAGTTGATGACACAAAGTTGTCTCACACCAGACCAGATGCACAGCATGCACTGCCGTCTCTAAGAAGTCTTTCCATTTCTTTCAGTGCTGTTCCATAGAAGTAGGAAGGTAAACTTTATGTTGCCTCACTGCTGGGCTCCAAAATGGTACCTCAGCAGCGGTTGTGTTGCTGTATGGGACAGGCTGGCACCTCTCGTTGAAGGCAAGGGGTGAGGAAATGACACCTCTTCAGTAAGGGATCTTATTCAATGAAAGAAAGGTAAACCTACTGTACCTCATTCTTTCATCCAGCAAATAATAGATTTGGAACAAAACATTTAGCAGGTAACCTTAACTTTTATTTTTTTTTGTCATTTCAGTCATTAGCTCTTCCTTCTCCTCTGGTCACTATCAGTTTGTTATAAATATATGTATCCATGTAGTTTTTTAGGATTTAGTGCTAAGCTATTTCAAAAGATGGAAAAGTGAACTATATTTAAGGAAATGATTGTAAGAACTGGCAGCTATCTCATTAAGAGTTGTTTGAAAACTTTCCTAAGTTTGTGGTAAGTAATAAAGTAATAAAGATAGAATTTTACCCCTAAGCCACAGACTCTTTAGTACAGCAGTGAGTAATCTACTGGTGTCTGCTGCATATGCAAATGAAACTGCCAATTAAGAAATGGTCTGTGTATTCTTCATATGATTTTAGTGTGCTCAATCATCCTCATTTTGTTTCTTAAGATGCAGGCACCTAAAGTTTGGTTTGTATCCATTTCCTACGCTGCCAAGATCATGCAGTACTCATCTTTTTCAATCTAGGATATTTATGATTTTTTAATTCAGTGAGGTCCCCATTCTCGTGCATTTTATTCCTTTCCAGATATATCAAGATTGAAGACAAGGAATTCAACAAGAATTTCCGTCTCATCCTTCACACTAAACTGGCTAACCCTCACTACAAGCCAGAACTGCAGGCTCAGACCACCCTCATTAATTTCACTGTCACCAGGGATGGGCTGGAAGACCAGCTGTTGGCTGAGGTAGTTAGTACTGAAAGGCTTAGAAAAACGTAAGGTAAAAACTGTCTTTTGATCTGTCTGTTGCCCCTTCTGAGATTTTAAGGCTTCATTAATATGCTTGTTTGAATCTGCTGTACAGTAATTTTTAGCAACCCATCTATTAGAAAGGTTTTAAGGGTCAGAGTCTGGAAAGTGCAGCAAGTGCTTCTACTGATTTGCTCAAATCTGTACTTCCAGAGGGCTGGGCTTGACCAAAAGCTCTGCTAGAAATTAAATTTATTGTGATCTTGTTTCCACACTTCTTTCTACTACTTGGTTTGCTTTGTGCATTGCATTTAATTTACAGTGCAGGATTAAAGCCCTCTGCAGTGCTTTGTGCTTCAGTGATCTTGAGCCAATAAATGTAAATAAAATTTCATGCCAGTCCATAAGAGGATATGATGGCACTGTTAGGACCTGGGGCATTTGGTTAATAAATCATAATTTATTCCTGCAAAGATGCAGTTCTGTGGCTGCTGCAGTCATAGCAATGTATGGTAACTTATGAAGAAAAACACTTTTATAGCTGGTTACAAAAAGGACTTTGAGCAGACTGTGATCTATGAGCTAAAAAATGAAAAAAATACTTGGGGGTGTGAAATGAATAATAAGAATACTTCCTATTTCTCTAGTGTGTCTTTCCAGTTATCCCATGTAATTTACTAACTTCATCCGCAAAGATTTGCTGCACCTCTTTGAGGTACTGCTGCTTCATGCGAGGGCAAACTGGGTCAGAGAGTTTAATTACCCCTTGAAGAATGAAAGCGATATACTTGGGAACGCGATCTGAAAACAGCTGGCCATTTTCCTCTGCATCTGCACATCGCTCCACATGGGGCTGTACGCTCACAACGCCTGTATCACCCTAGGGGGTTTTTGATGCGAGGGTCAGATTCTGATGGAGAGCTCCCCGTAAGACTAGCCAAGCTCCATCCCTGTCAGAAGGTCAGTCCAGCAGAGCAGATGGCAACCACGCTTTCCCCCACTGCTTGCTGCCCAAGTGGGGTTCTCCAGCCTTGTGCTACTGTTGGTTTTCTCAGCTGCCACATAGGTTGTCACTTGCCATCTCTGGCAAGATCCCAGTCCTTTTGTGTCACATGAAGAGGAAGTAGGCTAGGAGAGAGACAGAAAGTTCTGGTCCGTGGTAACCTTGGCCTTCTCATTTTGGGTGTCCCAGAACCTTAGTTCTAGTGTACTGGGACAGAAGATAAACTGTCTCTTTCAGAAAATAAATTAAATCAACTGATCTAATTAAACAGAAAATACAGCTCACAAATGCTATAAAACAGTCTTTCTTGCTGTGGTTGTTTAAATGCAGTGTTTTCGTTCCCTCTGCTCGTCAGCCCCGGCCGCGCAGCAGAGCTGTTTCAGGATGGAGCTGAGGCGGCTGGAGGATGACGTGGTGCTCAGCCTGTCAGCTGCCCAGGGCAGATTCTTAGACAACGGTGAACTTGCGGCGAAACGCGAATCAACAAAGCCAACTGCAGCAGGAATACAGCACAAGGTAAAAAAAAAAAAAAAAAAAAAAAAANGAACTATTTTTAACAGCTTCAAGTCACCTGTAAAATGTGTATTATTTTTATTCAAACATTTCAGTGAGCTAGGAATAGTCAAATTCCTGTCTGTCCAGCACGGACTGTCCACCCACATATTCACAGTTTCATATCGATGGTATGTAGCTGTCGCATACTCATTTTTTTTCTTTTGATTTTAGGTGCTTGAGTTAATACTCATAAAAGAAAAAAATATCAGCACGAAATATGAACAAATGTGTTCATATATGATTGCCATGTTTTCACAGGTGAACAGGCATATTGCTGCAGAGAACAGTCATTCCCTAATGTTTGCGTAAGATAAGAAGCTTGCTTACCTTAAATATTTGCTACTGTCTGAAATAAAGTCAGTTTTCTAGAGTATATCCATATTCTTTTTTGTATGGATAGGAATGTTTTGGTAATTGTGTGGGATATTATCGCACATCAAAAAAAAAAAAATGAGACAACTGTCACCCTATAGATAGCTGAAGCCAAAGAAAATGAAGCTCGTGACAAGAGAGCGTTACGGACCAACAGCCACAATAGCATCTTCACTTTGTTAGTAACAGCCTGGGCGGCAGCAGCCCTATCTCCTGGTTTTCACTGAAGGTAAAAATTTATCTCGCTGATTTGGTTTCGAAGTGCAAGGAGCAGAATTCTGCCTCCAGCAGTGATCCCCAATATATTAGTTATTGCTCGTGCCAGGTGTTTCCATTTGCAGGGCTGCGTGTCTGAGAAAGGAGAACACGATGTGATCTCCCACTGGTCCCCAACACGGTGCATTGCCACGGGTCCCTTTGTCGACTGTCTCCATTCTGATGGTGTTTTCTGACTGTGCTCGTACAGTTCACCTTCCTTTTGTTAAGCCATCACACAGGGTTGGGTGGGAAGAGTTTTGAGCAATTCTGTATAAACAATTCACTGTGGCAAATCGGACAAATGATCTAATGCTATGAGGAAGGGAGATCACCCACTGCGAAATTACCACCTTTCTTACGGGAGAGGTTCTGCCTGCCGAGTTAAACAAGGAAGCAGAAGAGTATTCCCATTTGCAGCCCTCACCCCTGGTTTGCTGAAAGTTTCCTCAAAAGCCTCTTGACAGAAGTGCCTTGCATTTTAGACCGCTTAGGCCAGCTCTTCTTAGAAACCTACAGTCAGAAACCGATTATCTTACAAGTAGAAAAGCAGAAAATCAGAATTCAAATAAATAAAAATAATTGTACTTATTTTCAGGCCTTCAATGCAGTCTTCCACAACACAATTAAACAGGCTGAAAAATCAGGGGATATTCACTGTCGTATCTCTAACCTGACAGAAGCTGTCACATAGTCAACCTTTCCTTTCCCAAGCCAAGGACTTTTTGCAAAGGATAAGCTCATTTTCCTGGCCCAAACAGCTCTTCAGGTGAGGAAAAATTTTCAGATCGGTGATGCTGATACTTACTGGATTTGCTCTTTCTTCGCTAGAAGGTGATGCCTCTGCCCAAACAAGTAATTTTGTTACCTTGTGGCTGTGCCGTTTCTCACACAGTGTGACTGCTGCTTCAATATCAATAATAATTGCAGAAATTCCAAAGATGCTTTTATGTAATTCTTTTCACTTAAAATGCTGCAATGGCTTTATGGAGCTACGCTGTGGATGAACAGCATGACTTAGCTGCTTGCGGTTGGATAATTAGGGTTGAAATTGATGTGGCATGTAAAGTAAGAATTCACTAAATAATACATATCCATATAATATTCAGGCTGTTATTTTCCCTTTTAATTTTAGTATCTGTACTCCCTGGAAAAAATTGGGGCTCAGTTGTACTGGGTGTCAGGTTTTGCCCTGAAGAGCTTGATCCAGAAGAGGTTGTATCACAGAGGTGGTCAGTAACAGAGGTAGGAATTAAACTAGAAACCAACAATTTGGAAAGAAGGTAAAAAATTATAAATTGAGGAATCTGACTTGAGTGGGGATAGGAGAAATGAAATCACTCTACACAGTGTATAAATGGGAGTAAAAAGCAGACAGAAATGGCTGGAAGAGAAAGCAGAAAACAGGGGAGAAAGAAAACTGGTGATGATTTCTCCGCATGATGGTGCAGATGGATTTATTCATATCAGCCAGGTTTCTAGCACTGTGTTGCTTAACTTTTGTCTTTTTTTGTAGCAGTGGTACTGGGATGGGTCATGAAGAATGGAAATCTGTACAGCAACTGAAAAAATAAGCTCAATCGCTATTACAGAACAGATGGAAACCATAGTAAAGGGCACAATAAACTTCTGATTTATTAACTACATTTTTAGATGGAAAGAGAGGGGGCTTTTAATAGAGGAAGAAAGATGTATTTATATCACAAAGGAGAGAGAACATATGGTATCATGGCAGAGGTGTCTTATTTTCCACTATATGTCGTTAAAGTGATAAAAGAACTAGAAAAAACCCTCGTAGAACCTGAGGAGTTTTCCTCAGTGTGCATACAGCTCACGTGCCGGAACTGATTCAGTGTAAAACAACACCCCAAAAAACCCCAAACAAAAACTGACAACAAAAACCACTCAGGATTTGCAAATTTCCCAAAGCTTTGTGACAGCTTGCAGTCTGAAGAGGGCTTAGAATGGTGATGGAAACAGCTGTGCACTATTTGTTCTTCTCTCTTATCTTCTGAGACATAAAAAGGATACATAGGGATAATTAGATGGAATTCAGAAATCTATACTCTTTCAGTAATATTAGTATGAAATAATTTGTGGCCAAGTTTATCTAAGGTTAACTTCAGTGTGCAAGACTTACTTTTTTATGTTTGTTTATGTTCCCACAAGCTAAAGAAAAATAACTGCTGTTTTCAGTTAGCTCTTCTTAAAACTTGGGTGAATTTGTCTTTCAGTACATAAATGTATTCTATATATCATATGTATAATCCATATGATATATTTATTATATATAAAAATTATATGTATACACAAATGAAGTTATTTTGTCTGCAAAAAGTTTTGATTGACAGATTGCATTTGGTTTTCATGGTGTCTTTCTTAACAGATAAAGGAAACTGCAGCTCTATGTCTTTGTAGAAGTGGTTTTGAAAAAATTTGTCACGCCCTTTAGTGACTAATATCTAAGAATATCATTCAATTTGCAATAAATTTCAAATAAATATTTTAAAATATTAAAACAAGATGTAAATTCTTATATCAGTTTCAAAAAATGCAGCCATAGGAATTCTTGTCGTTTTGAGCTCCCTACTCAGTAATATTACTGTTTGAGCAGTGACTACTTTAAGGCAGCAGTGGCTCTGAAGCAACTCTGATGACCTTTTTCAATTTTGTATGCTGTTAAGATTCTTCTAAGAAGTAAAGAGATAGACTCCTTGAATTGGATTTCCTTCTTCGATTCAGAGTTGAACACACAAGAGTCCTGTTGACTTCTTAACTGCTCAGTCATGGAGTGCCATTAGGGTAGGCTGGGAAAATTGCTTTTCAGTTCTAAATCTTTTTTGATGTTATTTCTGGAGGCATGCTACAACTAGACAATTTCAGATGAAGTCATGCATTCCAATGTAATTTTTAGTAGAACTAGAGATGCTTTCAAAGAGTTGTTATCTTTGCTTTTTGAGTGTATTTTTTCTTAGACACCACGTACCGTGTTTTCTGAGCAAATTCTGTTTTACCCTAGTTTGGCCAGTCCCCTAAAAATACAATTTTGATTTTCGTACCACTCCTTACTATAGTAAATGTCCCATACAAGTTTTCCAGTTTGTCATATCTTGATGTTTAACAGTAAGACAGTACAGCAATACTGACCAAAGTAAACTCTTATAAATAATATTATTTTTATGTGTGTGTGTATGTATATATGTAATTTAGTATTTTAAGGTAAGTCCTGAGTCCCCTGTAATTGTTTAAACTATGTTTTTTTACATACCCCCAAAAATATCAGTATTTGTCTTCCCATTTCAATCTTCATGCAGAATGTACATCATCTGTATTTATGCTTCTGTATTTGGTGTGCTTCCAGGCTGTGGCAGTGATGTATGTGTTCAGGGGGTTAGATAAAGATATTGAAAGATCCACCAAAAGATGGAAGAAGTGGGTGGCCTCAGAATTCCAGAAAAGGAAACGGCCCCACAGGAATGGACAAACAAAAGCTCCCTTCGGAAACTAATCATACTGAGGGCACTTCGTCTGGACAGAACGCCGTAGGCTCCTAGGTATGAAATCTGAGGGTATGTCTTTCGGGCCAAGTTTGTGTGAGGGTGGCTTGGCTTTTATATGTCAGCACTGGGAAAATTCAGATCTTAAGAGGCAACAAAATAACTTGTAAAACTGGGTGATCAACCAGAATTTGAAATCAATAGCTGTGGTCCTTCCCAGTCTGTTCTGCTGGTGAAGAGTGTATGAGGAGGTAGCGTGGTGAGACATGAGTCATGGCGTATTTGGAGAGCTATGCTTGTGGTTTCTTTTAGATTGCATATAGGTGCCCAGAGGAGAGTGCTAATTAATAAATGGAACTATAGTCAGCTGTGCTGTTAATACCTAAAAGTGTATTTCTCAGTGTTAGTTCTCATTATGGCATTAGGGCTGGTAGCTAACAATGCCAATTTTTCACGTCTCCCTTCTTTAAAATTCTGTGGTACCAAAAAAGATTCAGTTGTGGCTACTTACCAATCTTCTCCCAGCTGTTTTTCGGTTGTACTCTTTTGATCTTTTGATCCTAAGTGATGGTCTCATAGACCTGATCCTTCCCACCCCGCCGTCACAGCTTTTACCTATTTACATGCCTTCTGAGAATGCAGGTTTTGTGTCCTGGGTGTTTATTCTGCCCAGCTGCCCTGGCTTTACGGGACAGCATTGCCTGCATATAATGACTTCTTGGATCCAGTTATTGAAGAGGTCCTTTTCATTCAGAAGTTGCTATTTTCTGTCACGTGGTCCCTATCCCACAAAGAAATGGGAAGGATTGTCTTCTGTCTTGCTTCACCACCTGCCTTCCCTTCTTGCCTTCAGTGCACTTCCCTCACCATTTCTTTGATGAAATCACTGTTAGGCCATCGCTGTCGGCTGCTCAAGTCTGAGAATGGTGCAGGCTTGAAGCTTGTATCAGGGAACGTTTTTGGTGTTTAGTGCGTGTTTTATCGTATGTATAGGAACTTTATGGAGAAAAAGCTTGGCTCAAGATATGTGGAAAACACAAGGATGGATTTAGCAAAATCCTGTAAGGCAGCAGTCAAGCCACTCCTCTGTTTTTCATGCTGTCTCCAGGAGCAGACCCACTTGAAGATGTTGAGACACCAGGTAAGCCTCTTATTTGCTTCTGGTGCAAGGACCACTCAACTGTCCTCCTATTAAAGAAAGAAAAATTGAGCTCAAAAGTGAAATGGAGCATGCAGGACTAGAAATTTAGATAAATTGTTATATGGTTATACACTCGTGTGTATGTGCCCATGCACACATGCTTGTATGGGTGTATTTTTACCAAACAGAACAAAGCCTTGTGGAATCATCTGTCGCTATGATGGAGTGTGCATTACTATGGGAAAGTTGGGCATGGTTGTTTTTCAGCAGAAGATTCAAGTTCTAAAGTTTCTTCCACCCCCACCATATTCATGGTAAATGGGGTGGATGAAAAGTGTGAGGCCATAAGCACTGCAGTATGAAGAAATTTTTAGACCGAGCATTCCTCTGCTTGGCATAATGCAGGTTTCCTTTGTACTGTTTTCTACCTTTTGACTAGATGAGGGCCAGAGGGCAATTTTCTCCATGCTCATGTAATCTTGTGCCCCCTGTGACTAAATAATGGTCATTATACAAACTATATTCAATTGTATAGGGCTCTGTGGCTTTATACTTAGGATTACTATTCCCCACAGACAATAGTGAGAATACCAGGTTAATACAGCTGTGACCTCACTGTGCTCAATTTAAACTCAGGCCTCACAAGGTGAGATGCTTGTGCATTTACCCACTGAACCAATCAGTTAAAAAACTGATGTGATATCTACCACATGTTGCTCCCTTTTTCATAAGGGAATTGCTCTGTACCCCCTGTAAGAGTTTCTAAAGCTCAGTAACAATGCCGAGCATCTATCAAAATGTCAAAAGGTTCATTATCTTAAAACCAAGGGAACAGATTTCTGCAGGCTTTTTCTAATACCAGCAATAAGGCCACTGTTGAGAGCTCGCAATTTTGCTGTTGAAATTGTAAGGGTTTAGTGAAGTGCTTCAGAAGAAGTAATATGCATTGCACAAGTGATAGTGAAATTAATGGGGGCATTATCATTCTTTTTCCTTTCTGCTCTGCTAATTTTCCTATCTCCTCCCCCTCTGCCAATCACCCTTCCCCAATTATTTCTTTTACAGGCAAAAAGCTTGGGTTCGCTATAGGCTCTGGAAGATTTCATAACATCTCTCTAGGACAAGGGCAGGAGATGGTTGCAGAGGAGGCGCTCGAGAAGGCTGCCAGACATGGCCATTGGGTTCTTTTCCAAGTGAGTGTCAAACAGCCCCTCTGATGGGGACTGTCTCCTCAGCTGGAGATATATTCCCAGAACACAAACAAAATATGCAGTGGATTACAGCAAAAGTTTTAAGCAGCTAATAATCTTGTTCCTTTTTGCTTTTGCTTTTGATGGTAACAGGATAAACATCATATAAATAGAGTGTATGTCATGTTTTGCTGAACGCTGTCCTTGCCCTCCCAGGAGGAACAGGAGAGATAAACGAGAAAGCCTCTGGTGGGTAGGTAGGACTGCCCTCAGGCATACGCTTCCCCCGCGTAATTAAGAACTCCTGTTCCATTCAGTGGGCCATAATGGAGACTTTCATGAAATGGGTCTGACTCCCCCTTGGGAAGCTGTATAATTAGCCCCGCAGTGCTGCTCTTCTGAGATAGCAGCTGCCGCTTCGGCCAGCATTGTATGGACCGAGAACCCACTCGGCAGCGGACAAAAAGATCTGCGCAACGTCCTGGCGAGCTGCTGTTCCCACCGCAATAACAGGGTGGACAGGAGCACTGCAATTGTTCGTGCTACTGAAAGAAGGTGCTCCCCTCCCACCATTTTGTGCTAGATAACCAATGGATATTTGTTGCAACCCCTTTGCCAAGCAAGAAACGCACGTTCCAAGCCTTGATATTGAAAAGGTCATGGGGACGGGGTGATTCCCTCCTCTTCTGGTTTTAACCTCAGCAACCGTCGGCTCTCAACCAGGTTGTCTGAGAGAAATGAAGAGATGGGCTAGACTCAGTGCTGTCTGCTGGCTGAAATAACATCACGGTGGGATCAGTGAGGGGCCTCAGTGTGCGGGGCGCTCTGCAAACAGGCACAAACTGTTTCCCCTTCGTTGACGGGGAAACTGGAAGGATTCTTTAACCAGGTTTCTCGCGAGTAAGCCGGTCACGCTGGTCTGAAAATAACCCTGCTTTTCTGCGAGTGAGCACAGAAATGTTGTTGTGAAGGAAAGAGGAAAGTTGGTTTTCAGGGGAATTTCAGAGTGCTCAGCTGCTCTGGGGACAGGGTGAAAAAATGGGGAGATGGCAGAGGCCCTAAATCAGCAGTGTTGTGTGTGTGAAGCCACAGGGATAAATGGGGAACATCTGAGAGGCTTCTGGTGTTACAGACCTGCTCCATTTTCCAGCCCGATATGCCTGGCTTCTGAGGGAGGAGGGAGGTGACGACTTTGCTGTAAATAATTTTGATAGTGAAGGATTGGGGAAAGTCCAAAAGGAGACTATATAAAGATGTTGGAGCAAATCCCAAATGGTGCTAAGCAGGCTAGATAGAGCTAGTGGAATTTGGATGTACTCAGTGCTTCTCAAGCTTCAGTCTTCTGGGTCTTGGCCCAAAATCCCTATATCTTTATGTTTAAAAAAAAATAAAATCCTGGAGCAAAAAGATGTAGTATTTTACTATGAATTTTTTTGGAGGATAGGGGGTGTATAATCAGATATCAAAAAAAAACCACCCAACCCTGCTATTCTGACTGTCCTGGAAAATACTTTAAAAATTGCTTTGGGTTGAGATCTAGCAAAACCAGTTGGCACAGTGGTTGGTAAACTGGCAGAAGAAAGACTGACTCGAAATTTTTTGGTGACAGGTTTAACTCTTCTGTCACTCTGATTTCTCAAACTCATACATCTGATATACCGAATGGTTATTTTGTCATTATATTAAGGCTTGAATCACTTCCGCTCTGCAGTGGACGGATGTAGCCTATACGAAAATGCAGGCGCCGCCAAGCAGCTACCATGTAACGCGATGTGAAAGTCTCCCTCTCTTTCCGTTCCCCTATTCCTTTTTCCGCATGTCAAGGGACAATTTGGGGATAACCCCTCAGTGGGCCTCATGATGAAGCGATGCAGCAGCCAGAGCGTGACTGACGTGTTCCTTGGCTGGCGTACGGAGCTGTAATTCCTCGTGCGCCGCACGGAGATGGAAGCCAGTGCAATCAGCAGGTTCTGGCGCAGGAGCGAAGAGCCAGAGAGAAGCTGCATGGCTGAGGTGCGAATTGAGTTGAAATGCTACTCCTGTAACCAAAAAAAAGTGGAGTGCAGGCTAATGGAGGGCTGAAGACAGCTGTAGCAGCCACATTTTAAACCTTTCTTTTGATATTCCCATATTTGACCAGTAGGTGCTTTGGAGGCAGATAGTTTTCCACTATAACTCACTTCTCTGATCTACCAATGACTTTCCACTGTCTTCATATATTTAAGAACCTTAAAGATTATTAGGCTCTGAAGTGGTATGAAACATATTTTTTAAGTATCAGGATAGCTGTAAACATTTTTCTTTGCCTAGCACTTCTTCAGTCTTGCTCCTGGTGTGCATTGCACATGCTTTGTCTTAGGTCCCAGTTCTACAGGGAACTTTTATGGCTTTTCCCGGCTTCCTGCTTCCCCCCTGCCTTTCCCAGTTTCTGCTGAGTTATCCTATCCTTATCTTTACACGTGATAACATCCACACCCCCAGATCCCTTAACCCTGAGTTTGTAATCTTTTCATTAGCTTCAGAATCAAGGCCCGAAACTTTAGAGGCTACTGGTGAGACCTCTGTTATTTCAACATATATCAAGAAATGGCAGTAGCTAAGAATCTTCAAATTTATTCTTTGTATTATCAAATTATTTAATAATAAAATGAAGCTTTGAATTAAGTAACGTAAATATTTTCCATTATAAAGCCACAATAACAATGTCTTAAGGATGACAAATTTATTTGTTTTCCCACAATAACCATATTGGCTGTTTTTCAACAGAATATTCATCTGGTAGCCAAGTGGCTAGGAACCTTGGAAAAACACCTTGAGCAATACAGTGAAGAAAGTCATCCTGATTTCCATGTCTTTATCAGTGCTGAACCAGCTCCAACCGCAGAAGAACACTTCATTCCTCAAGGAACACTAGAAAACTCGATTAAAATTACCAGTGAACCTCCTACAGGGATGCTGACTAATTTGCATGCTGCTCTCTATAGTTTTGACCAGGTAAAAGCAAGATATACTTTTTTTTCCCCCCCATTCATTTTCTTTAGTTAATCCTTCCCCTGTGGGGAGAAGTGGTAACGTTGATGACAGCTTTGTAGGAGATCAGAACTTTGGGATCTTTGTGCTTCCAAACTAACCTGCCAGCTGCAGGGTACCAGCCCTCTGTGCCCTGCGCNACTTTTTTTTTTCCCCATTCCTTTTTTTTTAGTTAATCCTTCCCCTGTGGGGAGAAGCAGTAACGTTGATGACAGCTTTGTAGGAGACCAGAACTTTGGGATCTTTGTGCTTCCAAACTAACCTGCCAGCTGCAGGGTACCAGCCCTCTGTGCCCTGCACTGCTTTTGTGTGTCCCGTCCACGTTGGGCAGGAGAAAATGCGTGACAATAATGCGTGCATTTGTATTATTAGATGTAGACATGCATAGGTATGCTTACAAAAATGGAAAGAAGGTGCATTTATTGCACCAGCTTTACCCAGTGGTGCAGTCTTATGAAAAAACCTAAAGTTTTGCTTTATGCTCTAAATGCTTTATGCTCTATGCTCGAAAGTCAGAGCTCTTTCATTCAATGGTACTCATGAACTTTGCTCAGCTCTACATCTGTTTTTGTTTGACCATGTCCATTCTCCCACGGAGTGGGTTTATGTACCCAGATGTTCAGGCAATGGCTGAGTACCCTGTGTATGAATTCCTGGAGTTATGCATAAGGAAAGGAATTAATGAGCAAGGGTTACACGCCATTTGTTGGGGTTTTTTTGTCTTCTGCTCTTTCCCTGCGTGAGGTTCAGCAGAGCTGCTTGGTGGGTGGGAAGAAAAAAGCAGGAGAAAGAAGACATGAGAATGTGGAGGACAGGGATGTCACTGGACGTGTGTAGCCTCCTTCACTCCAGATCCCTGGAGTTATCCCGGTCTGTTACCCTGAGGAACTTGTAGATAGATCTTCAAGCTCGGTGCAAGTCAGCTTCCCTGCAGCTGTGAAAGCACTGGAGCAAAGCAAAGATTTGTGTCAGCAAAGCAGACCCTGATAAAGGCAACCGTAACTGTACACTTGAGCCTTCCAGCAGTGTATTAGCGTGTATTTATTTGAGCGCAGGACGCATGAAGGCAGAGCTTGGATGCGAAAAGGGTAAGAGTTTCTTTTAAAGGGAACTCTGCTAACCAAGGCCTGGGAAAAAAAAAAGAGCCGTGCGCTAAAAGAGCTGTGTCAAAGCTACCTTGGCTACAAATGGACTGATTTTGATGGTATGAGGTGATTCAGAAAGATACGTGGTTTAGTGGTGGGCTTGTCAGTGTTGGGTTAATGATTGGACTAGATGATCTTACAGGTCTTTTCCAATCTGGGAGATTCTGTGATTCTGTGAAAGGAAGAATCACTGTGGTTTTGTAGCTAAACAGACAAGTATTAATGCAGCATTTTTTTTCTTTTTTTTTATAACTTATTATAATAATATTTTTAATCAAAAGCTGAAAAAGTAAGACAAAGTTTTTAATAAAGGCAATTCATATGCATTGTTGTCCCACTTCAGGCTGTGTTCAGTATAAGAAATATATATATATATATATGTATTTTAATTAGCTGATTTTTCATTTCAATACCTTAGAAAACTCTCTTTTCTCCCCCATTACTTTGAGCCATGGCTGTTTGTGGCTTACTACAAATTCCTGTACAGACTCTGTCTTTAATACATATCTGGGTAAGTTATTTTAATTTGGGGGGGAAGAATTGTAATAAGAAAATCAAACTATGCCTAATCCAGGTGGAATAAATTTCATGTTTTGTGGTTTTCTTCAGGATAGAAGCTTGTGTTGTATTTTTCCTGGTTGAGCTCAGGAGTCTGACTTAAGGAGAGGTTTTTGTCAGACATAAAATCCTTCACCTTTGCTCAGACTTTGCTACCTGTTGTTCAGCTCAGGAGGACCTATTTCCTTTTGACAGCCAAGAGTTTATCCCTCTAAAGTTCCTTCCACACATCCATGCTTTTATGGGTATCAAAAGTCATTTTGTTATGTCAATTACTTCTTAAACTGAAAGATAGAACATTGAAAACTGGCAGAGCACCAAGAATGGATTTCTGCAGTTTTTATAGGAAAATGGCAAATAGTTTGTCTCAGTAATTTAAAAACCAGCTGAAGCCCTGTGCAGAATCTCATTTTGCTGAGATTCTTTACTAACGCTATAAACAAAAGAGGCAAAAGAAAAATGATTAAACTTCACTTTCAAACATGACTCTATAGGAAACAGTCTAAAATTTGAAGGAACGGTATGCTTTTTAATAAATGTTAAACTGGCAAATTTTCTGCTTAGGATAAAGTCTATGGGTGATTTATGCTGAGAAACTATAGCGGTTATTTGAGTAATATTTATAGAGTTCCAGTTAAAGCCTCTATTTTTATTGGTTTCAGTAGCGCAACAGTTCTCTTTCCTCGGGGACATTTGGAAATAAAAAGGCAACCATCAACACTTTTGCTTCTGGGAATTACTGCAAGAACTACTGCCTAATAGTCCCTGATCACTAAGAAACCCGTTTCTTGCTCTCCTTCAAACTCCAGGCTGGCGAGTGCTGCCTTTCGGCAGCTGAGGCAGGCACAGCTATCGACAACGCTGCCGGTTGTTAACTGGAGAAATGTATTCCTGTTTTTTCTTCGTCAGGATACCCTTGAACTGTGTACCGGGGAAAGGGAATTTAAAGGCATCCTGTTTTCTCTGTGCTCTTTTCCCACTTGCGTTGCTGGGAGACTGAAGTTTGGCCCCGAGGGCTGGGATGGAAGGTACCCCTTCAGCACTAGAGATGTCGCCGTCTGCATCGCTGTCCTCCACAACTATGTAGAGACCCATGCGAAGATAGGAAGCAGTGGTCAGGTAACCATGTACCAAGGTCATTTCAACTCAATCAGCTGTTTATACTGAATAAGGGGGACTGTTATTTGGCATTACACGATGCTGTTGCTGAGTATGAAAGTAAACCAGATCAAAAGAGGGGGTGGAGGGTGTTTGTGGTTTTTTTTTCTGGCAATGGATGCTTGAACTTTGTAATATAGGTCAAACCAGTTCCACATCAGTAGCTAAGGGGGGAAAAAAATGCCCTTCATTATGTTAACAAAAACAGTGGTTTACATGTGCATATATGCCAAATTCATTAGGCAGGTAATGAAGCATTTGCACAAATGTAATTACATACAGCAATTCTGACAGTTCATAACACTGCATTAATAATCACTACAATTAGTTCTGATGATGGAAGCAATTTACAGCACGTCACATGTATAAATAATGGTGCATTTCCTGCATGTGTCATTATTATGTATTAAGGATGCCACCTTGTTGTGACTTTCTCAGTAATGTTCCCCTTGAGTCAAAGTTAAGGGTAGATGAGTGATTTTATTTCTGAGCTACCGCATATTTCACACTTGTATAGTTTAAATACTCAGTTGAGGTCATTTGTTAAAGTTCTGTATGTGAAATGCCTAAATAAAAGCAATAATTATTTATTACTGAATGATATAGGATAGTACTGAATAGGTCCTCCCATTTTAGTAATTTAAAGAAATTTAAGAGATATCTATAAAGAAAAAAAGAGAAGGAAGTATCACCCCTTGATGATATGGTTTTCTCCATATCTCCCAACTTGTATTTACTCTTAGAAATTAATTTTCCTTTTTTCTTTTTACCCCTACTGACCTTTATTTAGCTAATAGGACATGAAACTGGTTTTCCTTACTGTGGTACTCGGTGTCATAGTGAAATAATTGCTTAATTTTATAGTGATGATTTAATAATGCTTCCCATTTAGAAAACAAGTCTATAAAATCAGCTTATTCCAACCCTTAGTTTTCTTTGCTAATAAATCTTGCTGCTCTAAGCTCTGTTCTTTTCAAACCACAACTCATAAGCTGGATAATTAATTTTGCTAATTAATGAGAGGGAGGATTCCGATGGCAGGGAGGGCTAGAAAGGTCTGTAAGAGCGAGAATTATTTCTTCTCTCCTCTTAGTAATATTGCTTATTGGCCCTTTTCATTGTATTGGTTAGTGATTCATTACCCTGTGGCTTTAACGCAGGTATTGGGGAGGGAAAAGAGATCATAGTTTTTTAAAATGTGACTTTGTATGTATATACAAAGTATATACATACATATATACATATATGTATATACATATACATGTATATGACTGTGTGTGTGTATACATACATACATACATGCATGCATATATATATATAAAATCTCCCAATTGAGTATGCTCTGGGGACAACTTTGTGTAAAACAATTAGGGATTGACCAGAAAGCATAAACTGGGAAACCTGAGCTAGTTCATCAGCTAGTGGAAATTGCCCTGACTCCATCGTCACTTGCACCAGCTTATGGTGCTTCCCTATGAGTATCTAATCTTCCTGCATCTCAGTTTGACTTCACCCATTTTCCTGATGCTAAGACAAACTCCACCACACCAACTTCTGATAGTTCCACAGGTCTTCACAGGTGAAGTGCAGGATGCCTGATCCTGCCTCACTGTCCTGCTCTTCCCCTCCGCTTTCTGATCCCCACAGGCACGTTCATGGAGTTGTCACTCGATGTTGTGAAGGGGATGTGGACTCCATCCTCACCATATCCGTCCACCGAGCAATGGCTCAGTGGTTCTTTGAGTACAACAGCCCAGTTTTCTATAGAGTACAATGGCAATTATGCAAACCTGACAGCCCGAAATATTTCTAATGCAAACCCCTCAGTTTTCTCACACTAGCAAAAATGTCCCTTTTATAGCACAAGCTTTGATTATCCCAGTGTAATCAGTGCCCCAGAAGTGTGCAGCTGAATGAGCTTGTACTGACTTAGAATATTGATACACTCTTCTAAAAGACAAAGGAAAAAGCCATTTCTTGAGATAAATATATATGAAATTAGAAAAACATTAAATGTGATTCTGTTGCCAACAAAGAGAAAAGCAGGTTTATTCTAACTGCAAGAATGTTTCATTCTAAATCCAAGTTGTTGGCATTTTTCACAGGGATTCTCTCTTCAGGCTTCTCATCACCAGTGTGCAGCATTGCATATTATATTCCAGTGGCCTTTTTTTTGCTTCTTCTTCATTTCCTTTCTCTTCAAACCAGTTTAAAAGAAAGATGGATTAGAGTTTCACATATTCAAATTGAAATAAACTTGCAGCAAGCAGTCTGGAATAGCTGCAGCTATTTTACTTGTTCTGTTCTGTCACATCATGCAATATTTAAAGCCTATAATTAAGTTTTTATTTGAACTGTTGGGAGGCAAATACTGCCCCCAAGGGCGTAAAGGCTCCTGTCTGGAAAGGCTTCATCACAAACTGGCATATTTTGCAAACCAAAGGGTAGCGAAAGGAAGCTTCAAACTCTGCGAAGCCAAATAAAAGAGAAAGATAGTAGTTCCTTGAATAAAATGTGTTACCATTGTTAATCACATGCTATAACAGCAGCATTATGACTAGAGTTCTACAATAAACATAATGCTTATGTGATGTGGTAGTAATGGGATTAATATTAATTCAATTTTTACCGAAGTTCTTGAATACATCCCAAATTCAAATAATGCAGAATTTCAGTTACTGAGTGTTTCCTAGTGAGGAGATACAAAAGACTGCAATCAGATACAAGTTTTTTATTTCTCCTCTAAGAAAGGCACAGTAGGTTACCTTCCTGTCACTCATGAGGATTATGTTTTTAAAAAGATCTGTATGGGAAAATACATGCGTGTGCTTGTTAATGAGTTATGTTCTCTTATATCATGCAGTGTTTGGAAAATGTACTTTTCTCTTAAAGGCTTTTTATAAGGGATAAGGTAGAAAACATGACACAAGGCTCAGATGATACACTTTACACCATTACTGAATTTTAGTCACAAACTTGATATTTTTACTCAGATATTTATAGATACCTCTCACTGGATTGAAATAAAAGAAATCTGTGTTTCAATGTAATTATTTGCTAAACAAACAAAACCCAGCAATGCGAATATATATAACCATGAAGCTTTCGGAAAGGAAGTATTTGAATTTCTTTTGTTTCTCTTAACAGTGTTTATTCTGAGCAGCTTTGATTTGGCCTTTAGAAAGCTGACTTGTTTTATTCACTGATGCATTCTTTGCCCCCAGGTAAGCTCTGTGGGAAGACCTGTGTTACCTCTGGTGAGATCGTGTATGGTGGCCACATCACCAATGTCTGGGACTGCACGCTCTGCTCTGTATATCTGCAAGAATTCATCAGCCCAGCCGTAGTGAGAACTTTCATACGTACGTAAAGCTCTTGAACATGTATATAGTATGTTCAACCTAAGAGAAAGTCATCTTTCAGAACTGGACCCTTGCGGGGAAGGCTACAAGCTTTCTCATCTATGCAGCCCCACCGGTAGCAAGGTCTCATCTGGCGGTGGAGGAGTAAATTCTCCAACTTGTAATGAGTTACAGTGATTCATCATCACGAGCAGATTTGGTCTGCGAGGGTTTGTGGCTTGGCATATTGTTTGTTTACATACTTTTGCAAGCACCCTTACTCGGCAACTTGAATTCAGTGTTTTGTGATGCTGCTTGCATAGGCAGCTTAATGACTTTAGGGGATAGTACATTTAGGTTTCCATTTTCCTAATTCCTGATAAAACTATTCACTTTTAAGGTGTTGCCATTCAGAAAGGTCTGGGTGGGCACAGGAAAGTATCTTTTATGGCACTGGACTTTAACCAACATAACTGGTAAAGTCACCAGTTACAGCTGTCCAGATTGGCACTATCCTCAAAACTTACATTTACTGGTTGTATGTTTTTTTCTCCAGCTATATAATAGAATGGAAATCTTTTACATTTCCTTGTGTTTTCCTGTTTCCAAGTAGGGAAAACTGTTTGTAAGACTGTTTCTCATTTCCCATCACCCTCTCACACATCTGTTTCTGTAGCTTTGTCAGATTGTCACCAGCTGATATGTACAGAATTATTCAACTTTCACTATTGAGTTTTGGTCCTGGGCAGCAGTGTATGTGCAGCATCCATGAGTCCAAGGTGCAAGATTGCCAAAGTTGCTTCTAATCAGAAACAAATGTTAGAAATTTTGAGGATACAAAAAGAAAATGTTGCTTTAATTTTAGTTCTAAAATGCCTTGCACAGAAATTACTTTAATCTATTTTCATATACATACATTTACATAAAATGTGTATGTATATATGGGGGTGGGGGGTAAATATATAAATAAAAAATCCCAACTGGCTGCTTCTAAACTGCTGACCTAGTCACTTTAGAGAACAGATTGTACACAATTTGCTAAAATCAGCCGAGAAATTTTTCAAGTGCCCTTTCCAGACTTGTTATTTTTCATTGTCCAAAGGTAAAAAGCTTATTTGGGAGAGAAAAAAAAAAAAAAAAAAAAAGCAAAATAGCATGTTAGGTGTGAGCAGGCCACTTGCAGAGCCTGGCTAACCTGGGAAAAGTGCACTTTTCCCCCTCGGTGATGCGGCTGAAGCTTGCCCTTCGGTGGAGATGAGCTTGCTGGTGTCTCCTCGGTCCCTAACGAGTGGGTTTTCATATGTCAAAGAGCCACACTCAGATGAAGGCAATTGGAAGTAACTGCTCAGAAGAAGATGCCCAAGAGTAAGTTGCCATGGAGATGGAAAGGCTAAACACCACTGTACTCCTGACCTCGGCGGAGGCTGATTTCTCCAAATGACAGCTGAGGTCGCGGGGGCATGGTGGGAAGCTCATCCTGCCGGCTCCGGCTCTGCCTCTAGCCTATGGATAAGTAAAGAATTACTGCTTCCAGTTTAGGCAGTCCATTAACCTTCACAAGCCTGAACTTACATTCAAATAATTGTAAAATAAGTATAGGTGGTGAAACCTGAGCAGAATCACTGCTATTTGTATGGCCTTTGGAAAGTTTAGGGACCCAACCCTGTGCGTGGATCCACTGGTGTTTTAAATAGTGAGATATCTTTCCAAGCTTTTTGCAGTAATTAGAAAATGTTAGAGCCCTAAATTAGCAGCAAAAACCAGAAAATCATTCATTGCCTGGCAGCCAAATGGACGCAAACATGATGGCGACACCTTCCATCAGCGCTGGTGCTTTGTGTTCGCTGGGGAGATTACCTTCTCTTTTACCTATTTGCATTACTGATGAGCTCTTTTAGCTGCGAATTCATTCCAGGAGGTGCGTTACAATAAACCACTGTCCGTCAGCTTCGCTGCAGCTCATCTGGGATCTGTCGTAAGGACAGAAGGGCGGCGGGTGCCTGCTATGAACCTCCGTAACCCGCAGCCTCCCTCTGTGCGCATGACTCCCAGGAATACAGTTAAAACCCGATTTAAGTGCCAGGAGAGAGACTGGTAAGTACAGATTGTCTGAACAGAATTGATCTTCCACTCGAGGTGAATAATAGGGCTTTTTTTTTTTTTTTTTTTTNTTTTTTTTTCAAAACCTCAGCACTACTTCAAAGTGGCGTCTTAAGGCACAGCTTATTGTGGGTGAGATTAGTGGTGCAGGTTCAGGCGCAGGTAAATGGCTGGTTGCAGAACCAAAATGACTTCAGAAATAAGTGCTTACTGGTGTTATTGAGAGCAGCAGCTTGTTGTTGACTGTTCTAAATGCCAAAAGCTGTTAAATTTTATTGTGATTTTGTGGAGTGGACCCTGCATTAGGAAGAAATAGCTCCTGTGAAAAGTACCACTTAGAGCCAGAAATATTTTTCAGCAAAAACAACTTCCAAGTCTAGTTTAAATCCCAGACAGCTCTGTGACAATAAGTTCAGAGAAACTCTTTGAATCCAGTGAAGTCCTTCCAGCACAGGAGCTGGGGGAGCCTGGAAAATAAATGTGATTGCTGCTCTTTTGTTCTGTGCTGTCATCAGTAGGAGGGCAGCCCCCCCGAGAGTCCATCTCACCAAAGCCCTCTGTCTACCTACTTAATTCTTGACCTGTTCCCAAGTCCCGAGTCTTATCTTTAATGTCCTGATAGGGACAGGGCCTGGCCTGTTCTATAGGAACGGTGCAGTGAATAGTACTTGGTTCAATATTGAGCTGGTTGAGACCTTAATTTTTTCTGCTGTGAAAATTATCCCCACTTTCTATCTCATTGAGGCCAAAGCAGCAGTACAAAACCCCATGTGAGACTCCTACATTTGAAGAGATGGAACAGAGGAGCATGTTTTTCCTTTCTGTTCCAGCTCCTGGGTGCTAACAGCCAGGCAGAAGAGAGAGAGAGGGACATCAACACATAAAGAAATGTCCTAACTGGCAACCATTTATGTGGAAAGTGCATTGGGATCACTGTTTCTGACAAGCTACGAATCGCACAAATACTGACATGTGTTGTCCCGTTTCCACACTCCATTTAATTGTCTCATTGACCTGTTGCTCGCTGTAACCTCTTTAAGGTTATTGTGAGCACAGTGTGTTCATGCAAAGCCCCTAATAAATGACACACAAAGCAGAATTAATGTTGTGGCTCACGTATTATTGGGGCAGGGGTTCAGGTGAGTTGAGTCTCCAGTCCTGCCTCTCCCAAAGGTGTCCTGTGTGACTCCGTCCTGTGTCTCAGACTCTCATCTGCAAAATGGCACAATAATCCTCGCTTGTCTACTGAGGGGATGCAGAAAATCAGTACTTAAAATACACCCACCTCAGCAGTGACAGTCCTTAAAATAAACTCAGAGCATCCTTATGAAGGAAGCAGCAACAGTATTTCAAGACCACAGAAAATGGGAACGTCGGAAAAATGTGCAAATAGTAACTGTGCTAAAAACAGTTTGGTAGCCCTGTTCTACTGTATCAGAACATATAGGTGTCATGTCCAGACAAATTTCTGAAACTGTGTAGATGCAGAAGGATGTTTCGACAACTGGTGACAGCATTATCAATAACATTATTGATTCTTTTACAGAATCTCGAAGGGGAGCTGTCTCTGGCACCAGGTTGCTTGGCCCCATCTGGATTATGCTGGATACCATAAATACATAGATGAAATGCTTCCATCTGAAATCCCTTTACTATATGGACTGCACCTCAATGCTGAGATGGGGTACTTGACAACATCAGATTGTCTCTTCAAACTATTTTGGAAGTGCAACCCATGAATTCATTCGTAGGAGAGGGATCAGGCCAGTCTACAGAGGAAAAGGTAAAGTTCTTCATCTGGTGCATTGTCGTTAATATTAATGCTGTTAATGACATGTGGAGCACACATCTTACTGTGTTATTTCAGGAAGAGACTTAATTTCTATGAAAAGAAAAAAAAAAGATGCATCAAATTAGCAAAGCTCAGCTGATTGTTAATAGTAGTGATGATAATGTGCCAGCCTGTGCAATGTACTGCACTAGGGAGGCATTTAGACCAGAGGAACATCTAATGTGTTATGCAGACTTTCTTTTTTACTGTGAATTCAATGGTGGGGGGGTGGGGAACAAGGGATTAATCTATCTTGCGCTTTTTTGTGTGTGCTTTTATAAACAAGTACAGCAACACCAACTTCCTAAAAAAAGTTACGGTTGATTGAGTGGTGAGCCTAGTTTTCACCTCTGTGCTTTGTTCCCAACTCCTGCTTTGGGTAGTTTCCCTGCTCCTTCCCGCTTGGGCCGAGCGTAGGAAGTCCCTCGCAGGTTGTGGTCCTGGCTTCTTTCTCAGGCTGAGAGTTGGGGGTGTTCAGCCCGGAGAAGAGAGGGTGCAGGGGAGACGTTATAGCAGCCTTCCAGTACCTAAAGGGAGCCTACAGGAAAACTGAGGAGGAACTTTTTACAAGGGCATGTAGTGATAGGACGAGGGGGAATGGCTTTAAACTGGAAGACGGTAGATTTAGATTAGATATTCGGAAGAAATTTTTCACTATGAGGGTGGTGAGACACTGGAACAGGTTGCCCAGAGAATTTGTGGAAGCTCCATCCCTGGAGGTGTTCAAGGCCAGGCTGGATGGGCCTTTGGGCAACCTGGTCTAGTGGGAGGTGTCCCTGCCTATGGCAGGGGGGTTGGAACTAGATGATCTTTAAGGTCCCTTCCAACCTAAACCATTCTGTGATTCTACAATTCCTTCTGCCACGTTCACAGCACAGCCTGGCAGTGATATGTAGGGTCTCCACACCAGGAAGAGCAGCCCAAGCACAGTGCTCTCCCACCGCTCCCCTTCCTGGGCCCTTGATCTGAGCAGGAGGCACGTGGCTGCTCCAAGGGACTTCCCTTGCAAGCAGCAGCTAAGGAGGAGGTTTTCAGGGAGTTTTAGTTTTCTGGTAGCCTGCAGAGGTGAAATCTGGGCAAGGAGGCTGTCTGACCACCTCTTAGCCTCAGCCCCTCTCTTGTACCAAATCTGGAGTTTAGCAGAACAGTAACATTAATACCTATAAGGTATCAGATGCTGGGTTGAAGGGACCAAGCTTAATACAAAAGTTTTGTCACTAAATATGGAGTTAACTGGGGCACTATAGTTCTGTTCAACAGTCAAGGTATCTCAGATACCCAGATAACTTAGTGCAGCCAAACTGATTCTAGAAAAATGTAAAAGCCTGGGTTTTGAGAACGGAACAGCACTGGTGCTGTGCTTAATAGATTAAATGAATAAAGGATAAGCAGAAAAAGAAAATGTAATCAGAAATCTCAGCTCGTTCTGTTTGCAGACCCTGCTGTCTTCTGCACCTTCCTTTCTGAGTGTAGGCCTGAGAAACCATGTCCAGATCCCCCAAAACTGGCATATCGTGAGACTGAGCCTTCAGCTCCTCATCTTTACCAGAGCTAATTAAATTCCCCCATGACAGCCACTCCCTTTCTGCAACTCTCCATCCCTTTCTTTACTCCCTCCTCTTCCTCTGGGAACTCTTTTTTTTTTCTCATATCCCCATCAGATCATGGGGATTTTGCAGAAGGGAATATGACAGCTCTGCATGCAAGTGGCCAAACAACGCTTCATTTCCCAGGGGGGAGAACTTGTGCTTTTCATATTTGGCTCTCGTCCACTTTAGTGACTGTGGACAATTATATATGGCATTCATCATTCATCCTGCCAAAGCCAGTGCTGAAACGGAGACCGAGCTGCATTAATGTTGTGATTTCAGTTCCTGCTCATTAGTACTGTTATGAACTGTTTTTCATTTGCGTTCTGTCTCAGTTCCAGAGCAGGCCTGCGGGGAGGGAGAGAGGCTCTTTTTGGGGGTGACACGTGTGTGTGTGCGCTTGTGCCTGCGCTGTATTTTGCCTAATGCCCAAGACAGTAAGGACTGTGGGCGGTGGAGGGGGAGATATAAAAGCTATTAGATATTATATTTAATTGCATATGTATTATATATTATATATAATTATATAGTATATCTTATTATTTATTATATAAAGATATTAGGTACTATAGAAATACAAACTACTAATCACGCTTAACTAAAAACCAAGGTAATCTCAGGATACAGCCTTGTAACAGCAGTCATCCCAAGCCCAGGGATGATGTGTTGGTGGGCTTTGGGGGTCGGTGTTACTTGAAAACATAAAGCTAAATAGAAGCTGCTAAGTGTTTTGCAGTCATTTCTCTCAGTACTTTAGCCAAAGAGACAGCAAAGGTGGGGGAGCATCTTTGGTTTTTATCTGCCTAAGAAAATGGGATGTTTGCTGCCCCCACAGAAGAAATCAGACTTGAAAGTAGAAGAGTCGAAAAGAGTTGATTGCAGTGATTTCTAATGGCTCTGTTTGTACTGGCCTGGAAAGGTTAAGAATGTCCTGGATGATATTCTGGAGATGCTTCCCTAGGAGTTCAACGTGGCAGAAATCATGCAGATGACTGCTGCCTGGAGCCCCTATGCCCTTGTTTGCCTTCAAGAGTGTGAGAGGGTGAACCTCCTCCTTTCAGAGTCCATAGGTCTCTTAAACAGATGAACCTCGGTCTGAAGGCAAGTGACTTTATTAACAGTATTGTTGCTCTTCTGTGCAATTTGGGGCTTTTTCTTCCTTTTTTTTTTTGGAAATGAAAAGACTAGCTATTCTTTATGATGCCAGTATGCTATTTATTGTTGTCCAAAGAGGAGTTAATGTTTTCTCCTCACATGGAAGTGCTGCAATCCGCACTCTTCTACGATGCTGTGCCAGACGCATGGACTGAACTAGCACATCCATCCACTTACAGCCCTGCCCACTGGTAAGTACGCTACACTAACAGGGTTTGGCTGCTATGCACAGAGCTATTCCAGTGATCTAAAACCAGCAGCTTTTTTTCCCTTTATTTTTTTTTGTCCAAAATCTGTTTTAATGCAAGTCAGTAAGTGAGTTTTGCAGAAACGCTAAGCACTTTGCTAAAGCGAGGCTTCGTCACCTCCCTTGTCACAAGCGCTCGGGGTGTCCAGCATCTTGCAGGATTCCTTTTCCTCTACGCTGCTGCCACCAGCAATATCCACTCGCAGGTGGTTAGATATGGAAAAAAAAAACAGGCAGAGTTTTTGGAAATTCCTCTGATATCTCATGGCAATGATGTGTGCTGTAGTACGCCGTTATCCAGAGTCTCTGTTAGATGCTTTTGTGCTCCTGATTCGTACTTTGCTGTGTCTTACTGGAAGTTTAAATGCACCACTGAAGACGGTATCAGGCAATTTGCATTTAAGAAGCCGTCAACGGTTGTTACCAATTTTTGGCAGTTTCTGAAGGTGTGGTAACATTAGTAATGGTGATGTTGTCTTGGAAAGAAACCTGAATAAGTTTTACAGGATTGAGCGTACTCACATTCTCTGTTGCCAGCAACCTGTCTCATGCTGATCAGCTTCTACAATTGACTTCCTACATACCTACATCAGGGAAAGAACAAATTCCACTAAAACCATGACCTTATGCTTATGTGAGCGTATACTTTCTGGTTACTTCAGCCGTGTACCTTCTCTTGTAGACAAAAGGACTCTTAAACTCGAAGAAGTGTGCCATTTATTTTGTCTATAAAAAAGTAGTACAAAGAGATTAAGGCAGAAGCTATTGCTGCTTTTCTTTTAGCATTACTGATCTTCTCATGTGATACAAAGAACTTGAGATCTGGACACAGGACCTTGTGCTGCCAGCAGCAGTGGTGTGGCTTTCTGGCTTGTTCAATCCTCAGTCCTTTCTGACAGGTAAGCAGTGATGGTTGTCAGGAACCAGGCATATCGTTTCACTGCCAGACATTTATTGGTGTTATGTAGGTTTGTGATGCTCTCTGGAGAGTTAAGCACAGTTTAAATAAAAAGAAAAAAAAATCTGCCAAATATCGGAATAACAAGCTCCTGAAAGCAGGGGGAACAATCCAAACTTGTCTTCAGCCTCCTCAGAAGCATGAAGACAAAGCAGCTAAGGAAATAAATGCTGAATTTCATAGTTTAAAAAAGATTAAGAGTGTAAGCCTTCCTGCCATTATTATTTAACCAATTCAGTGCATATGTCATGGTACCATTCCAGTTTATTCCTTAATATTAACCCAGTGTTACCACGCTAAGCAGAAAAAATACATCAGTCTCCCGGTCGTCTTTGTGCAGTTGTTGCCACAGTAAGGGATGAAAAATCTTCAGCAGTGTACTGATGTCTCACTCCTTGCCATGGTCACAGCACATATGCGTGTATTTATTCTGAAGACCACAGTGAAGCCACGTGAGAGCCCAATAACAGGGTATCTCAAATTCTGCATGGCCACCAATGGCACTCAGATAATCCTTTGCTAACCTAGCAGAAAGGTGGCCAGGAGCTCCTCACGGGACGCTGGCCAGGCTGCCATCGTTCCCTGGAGAAGATGGGCAGTGGGGGCCCAGGGAGTGTTTGCAGCCCAGACACTGAAGCGCCTCTACCTGTACTTGGAAGCAGAAGGGGATGGCAGCAATGAGGGCTGGCAGGCAGCTCCTCTTCTCTCTGCTGCTCATGGCGAGGTCCCCAAATGGTGCTCATTTTGTGTCACAGGCACAGAGGAACCCCACTGTATTTTTCACTGCTTTTTTTTTTTTTCCTCTCTCCAAGCTTTCTCATCTGGGCACTTGTTCCTGTCAAGGGCTGGGGGCACGTAAGGACCATGCAGGCTAGAACAGATGTTAGATGTTAGATGTTCAGGGCTTGCTCTGAACAGGGACTTGGCTGGAGAGAAGCGGTGTCTCAGCAATGCGGTCTTGCTCCCCTGCTGTGCTTTGGGAGGGGTTTGGTTTGTTCTGTACTGTGCAAAATAGTTTGTTTCCAAATAATTGCATTCAGCTTTTTTGCCTTACTTCAAATAATGGCCAAAGGAAAAAAAAAAACACTAAAACTAAAACAAAGCAAACCCCAGTCAGTCTCACGCTTAAGCACCACTGGCCCAAGAGAGGCACGTTAACAATTCTGACATTAAAATTACTGTCTGGATATTGAATTATTGAAAGTATTATTTTTTTAAAGTTTTAATGCAGAGCATGGCACGCAAGAACAACTGGCCTTTGGATAAGGTGCGCTTGACTGCAGATGTTACCAAAAAGACCAAAGAAGATTATGGCCACCCACCAAGGGGAGGAGCCTTTACCTGCGGGCTTTTCATGGCAGGTAAGAAATAAACTTAAATTGCTTGATCTCAGTAACCTAGTTCAGGGACTCTAGATTCCTTCATTAGGTAGATAAGTTCCATCAGGAGTTGAACTAAAGTGTTGTGACCCTATGAACAGCCCTGAGGAAGTTCAGGAATGGTGGTGGATTGTTGATGTTGCTCCACTGTGACTTTAAATTTCATGCCAGCCTATTGTCCTAATCACTGACTATACCTAAAGCATTTTAATAACTATTAACTAAGTCTGAACAAAGTCTGCATTGTAATAAAGCAGCAGCTCTAATCTAGTTGAGGTTCAGAAGCATAAAGACTATTCCAGAGACTTTCAATTTCACCCCGATACTGATCACCTAGAAATTTTCTGCACCTTGTAGAAGTGCAGAATAGGGTTAGTAGTTACCAGATGTTGGTAACCTGGATTAAGCCATCTACACAGTTGCAGTTAAAAAAAACCAAACAAACATCACAAGAAACCCCAAAACCAAAACAACAGAAGAAACCACAAACAAAACAAACCAACAAAACAAACAAATAAAAAAAAAAGCTGTTTCTTCCACCTTAGCAGAAAGTTGTCAGTTCCAAATAAACAGATGTAAAGAATTCTGAATTTGTAATTTGCTAGGCCATAATACTTATAGGCCACTGGGGAGACATACCAAGAAGCAAGGAAATACTTGAGAACCCCTGTATTAGCATGAGGTATAATGACACACCGAAGTGGGTGATGTGTAAGTACTACATGAGTAGATTTTTCATCTGGGTTTCCAAGCAGTTATTGCAGTAGCTGTAATATGGTTGCAGACTGTCCCTGAATGGAAATTGTGTTCATCTGTTGAGCTGCAGCCCCTCTTTTAACAACTTTCAGAGGACAAACATTGTACCTTGCTCTTTTGGAATTGTATTTTCCCGAAACTGAAGCATCTAGTTTAGGAATGACACTTAAGGCTAGCAGTCAAAATGAGATTTTAGTTTTAACTTAGAGAGGCTGTCAACCAAGTTACAGCTAATTAGAGGAAAAGTGAGCAACTCCACCAGGCAATTAGAGAAACGTCACCGTTACTCGTACTCTTCACTAGACCTGCATATAATAAAAGGAAAGCAACTCTTTTGGAAGGGAGTTGCTACTACAGCAGGTAAGCCCCAGGGGGAAAGTCAGGGTGGGGACCTGGAGCAATGATGAGCATGTCATTTGACAGTTGCTTTTGAAAGGGTAGCCCAAATTTTTCAGAGTATTTTCTTTTAAAATGTCTGTCACTCAAAAGCCAATACTGTTCATTCCTCCTCTGGATAGGAGGAGTATTTGAGGAACCTTGTGAGCTGTGGTTGCTGTGTTTCTGTGTTTGTATTTGCAAACATAGACTTTTGTGTTGCTACATAAACAGTCCTAAAGTCCACAACAAGCATCTGCAACATTTTATACGCTGGTTTGTTAGAAGAACACGCAACAAAATTAAATCCAACAGCCCATCAGCAGCACAGAACTCATCTGTCTTAACTACACTGAAGCACCTGTTTGATGCCTCACAATACAAACATATGCTAAATACTCCAGTGTAGTTTTCCACTTTTTGGAATACTTGACTGTAAACTAGCAGAGAATTAGGAGAAAATCCAAGCACTTGACTTGGACAGGCACGCTCAGTCGCAGACATACTCCAAGTCCCCACTGTAAGCAGTTTCCAGTCCCTGCTTTCAATAGAAGGCCATGCTGATGAAACCACAAGTCCAGTCCAGGCAGATGCTACGTACTCACCTCCACGTTCATACAAAGAGATGACGCGCAACAGGCTGGCAACAGTCTACACTAAATCTGTATGTTCAAATGTAGCTTTAAGTATTCAGCATTAAGCAACTGCTTAAACCCAAATTATTCTGGTCTTGCAGTACAGAACACCATGTAAGCCATGTGCCTGTGTTCATTGCAGGCTCCAGGTGGGACATCCAGCTGGGGACCATAGCTGAAGCACGGCTCAGGGAACTGACTCCAGCAATGCCAGTCATTTCTGCAAGGGCTATTCCAGAGGATCAAAGGGAAACTAAGAATGTTCAGTATATAAAACCAAAAGCAGAGGGCCAACTTACATTTTGACCTTAAATCTGAACAGCAAGGAGAAGCCAGCTAAATGCGTTCTGGCAGGAGGAGCTTTACTCTTGGCAGTTTAGTACTAAGTTTTCAATAGCACGTGCTGTTTTCTCAATCTGCCTTGTAGTTAAAGCAAAAGGAGATAAATATTTTTCAGTCAGCTGGGGCAGCAGATTTGCCTCACAAAAGAACATTCCTTAAGTGTAACACCGATGTGCTCTACATTGACAGATGAGGAGATAAGTGTTGTATTCATGTGTTTCTCCATATAATGATTATCGATCTGCAAGCACTCCTTCATTACACCAACTATGGGAAAGTAAATAGGAAACATCAGCATCCAGGCGTAGTTACACTCACAAAACGCTCCTCTTGATTATTCTTTATTCTACATAAAATGCAATGTGTATCTTACAACAATTTTAACATTATCATACTGCAATACAGACATGTTGCATTTAAACAAAGTTGTTTGAAAGCTTGGTTGTACATATGACAAAACATCTAAGTATGAACTGTATTTAAAAAAAAATAATCCTGAACTTTGTGATTTAAACCAGTTAACCAGTTATGATTGCTGCGAAGTAGTTGGTCCAGGCAGCAGGGACATCACAAAAAACTGCTGGAGAATAATTGTTTTTCTTTATTGGGATGATGTTTAAAATTTTTTAAATTTTATTTTTTTTACAAAACACTCTTTCACTTCCATGTTTCAGTGATTAATTGCACTTTGGAATAAAAAAAAAAAATCATCCTCCCACTGGTAGGTTGCATCAGCTTTTGCTGGAATATAATGGCATTCGGGTGAAAGGACCCTTGCCTTCTTTTCAGGGGCAAGTTCCATAAACTACAGGTGGAGGAATAGGTTCAGAAAGCGGGGGTCAGAAAACTGAATCTTTGTGGTCAAGCTGGAAAACAAAGAGGGGTTTTGTTTCTTTAAAGATGGGGTATGTTTACGGTAGTTGTTAAACACCCTTTCTGCAAACTTGTACAATTATATAAATAAAAATATTGCTCAAATTGACCAAGTTCTCCATCATGTGGTTGTGTAGCTCTATTAAAAATTAACCACTCAAGGTTCAAGAGTGCCATTTCACTTAATGTATAGGTCTGTGCATGTAGATTTCTCTACAAAAACATTTTCCTGAGAGATCTTTTGCATAAGACCACATCAATAAAAAAGTTGCCAACACAGAAATTCATATACTATACTCTACAATTCTATCTTATATAAAACATAGTAATAACCTGTTGAAGTCAAAACTTGTCAACATATCAACCAGTTGCAGGCACAGCTTGAGTTCAGTGTTCTCAATTGTCATCTGCCAGTTGTTTCTGTAAACTGTAAGACACATGAGAAAACACTGTTAGTGGTTTTTAGGAAACTCAGGTTCCCCATAAACAGACCATTTCCATTTCTGAAGATGACAACTTCCAAAACAGCACTTCTATACACCTGAAGCAACCAATACTGATTTCAAAACAGGGAGAAGCATTTCAGTTTCTTAAGCAAATGAGTTGTTTACACAGACAACATGACTCACTTCAACGAAGCCGATTTCAAACTAGAAGAAATCTCAAGTCCAAGAGACTTCTTTTGCATAGGTCCAGGATCTGCCCCAGGCCACAGAAGTCAAATTACTTAGAGGGCTACAACAGTGTAAAAAGCAATGAGCACGGGGCATGGCCCTCACCTTTCCAGGTACTCCTTGACGTTATCGTAGCCGCAGAACTTGGCCAAGTGGATGAGCATGCCCGTGGCACAGCGCCCGTCCCGCCGGCGGCAGTAGCTGCAGTTGCACACCCCGCGACAAGGAGGACAGATCCAGGCCTGCGAGGGGGTGAACATGGGAGAGGGGGGTAAAGGCAAGCTACGAGTAAGGTGATATTCACCTTCCTGTTGCTCAGACAGACAAGTATGGCTTCCTTACTGTGTGATTGTTCAGGGCAAGGTTTTAAAAGCCTGAATCAGCCAACCAACCTTGTTGACACCTTCCAAATTCTGCAGGATTACAGAAAAGATCCAAGTACTACCCTGTTTGCTTGAATGCTTCTTACTCTGAACAGTCAGGTGCTCTGACTTCTTTCGTATTAATTTAAAATGGACTAAAGGCATCTGTAATGACTACTGATAACTCATCTATGTTAGGCTGACCATATTGAACTCCCTAGAAAAAGATGGGTACCCACCAAGACAAGTTTCATTGGCTCTGTCTGCTGGCACAGCCTGATTCCTAAGACTGAATTACCCAGCGTGTACATGAAGCCAGGCATCTCCCAGCTGCTCAGAAACCGAACATAGAGGTTGCAGGTTCTAACAGCCTGTACTGCAGTACAGCAGCCGTTGCCACACCGGGCCAGCACATCGGAGTCCTTAGTTCTTCATTGTCCTTTTGAAGAGCCCAGAAGCCCATCTCTAAAGCAGAGGTCAGGGAGAGGAGGTCCAACAACAAGCCAAGCACAGAGAGAGCTAATCCGCAGAGAGGTCTTTGCATAGCCACGTGTGTTGTTCTCTGGCAGCAGCCTGTGCTCCCTCCTCGCTCAATGCCTTGGTGGACAACAGAGAAAAGGGAACCAACCCTATGACTTTTAGGCATCCTTCTCCTTTTTTCTCATATTTAAAAATTAGAATCGAAAAGAAGGAACCTGCTTTGCATGCCATGTTACTGGGAAAATTAAAAAAAAAAAAAAAGGTATGTTTTGGCATTTTTCTGAAAGGGGACAGATTCCTTTTCTTAAAAGGTCTCACACTCCCTCCACTATTTGGTAAGCAAGTGGAGCTTCAAAGCGTGAAGATGGGTGGATTGTAACCCAGGTCCTGCACTTTCAACTTCAGTTCCAACAAGATCAGTGTCAGTCCTAACAGTACTACAGACCTTCTCATGGCAAAAAGCTTTGAATGCCATGTTATCATGAGCATATACTCAACACAGCTTACTAACAAAACCACATTCATTACACTTTCTTTCCAAGCCCAAGAAATTACACTTACTGGATCAAGCAGTGCTGATTTCACATCTTCCCCATATCGATTTCGAAGACATGGTCCACAAAACTGTCCCCTTACTCCTCCACAGCCCTGATTGCGACAGATTGTCTTTGTATCAATTGTCTTTTGTCGACACTGGTGGCAAGTACTACCCTAAAGTTGGAAAGGAGGAGAAACGCATGTATGAAGGACATCTTAAATGCTCATTGCTGAACTTTCCTAAAACATCCACTGATAGCAAAGCACAAATTTCAAACTAAAGTCAAATTCAGTGATGAAAATCTTAGTAAGAACCATAAGTTCTGTTATTATGATAAATCATAGTTATCTGGAGAAGTGCTAGGAATTTTACAGAGACATTGCCCAGGCTCAGTCACATTGGGACTCTCAAACTACATGAACCTCATGCTGCAGTTCTGATCCTTTCCTCTCTCTAGGAAAAAGCTAAAACTATTCAGAAAATGACTTTGTGACTCATCTCTGCAAATACAATGAAGCATGAAATATATAGTAAGATGATCATCTAGATCTTTATGACAATTAATAATAGCTAAATCCAGTGAAGGAAAGGAAGGAGGAGTTCCATCAAGAGCTCTGGAAACTACCCAACCCACACAGAAACATTTCCAGGGTGTTCAAGGAGCAGCAGGGTTCACTTATTTAATGGCACAACCACCACCACCACCACATTTATATTAAGTGAGGATGAGAGATAAAAGGGATGTCAACTCTTATCAGTGGTGAGTCATAGCTATAGCAAATTCCCCTTAATAGCACTGGCAAGAAGGCACTTCTTTGCAGAGGCAAAAAGTTGGTGGGGCGTATCAACCAGCATGGGCAAGCCCATGGAAGCCTGGCAAAGCTTTCAAGTTGTGCTTGTGTGATTTAATAATGTAGAGCTGCACTCTCCAGAACCTCAGGAAAGCAAACACCAGATGAACTATTAAGAGACTTTCAATTTCAAGCGCATGGACACAGTAAAGAAAACAGCAGCCACTTACTAGAACTTTGTCATAGATTTTGTCTTTAACAGTGATTGCAATGTTGTCCAAGTCCTCCTCAGTAATATCCTCTACTGGACGGTGAGATGAATACTTTGATGATCTCCTTCTTTTGCGCACTCCACAATCCTCCTGCTAAACAAACTCATCTCAACACCTTTTGTCTAGTGTCATGAAGACTCTGTCACCACACTTGGTGACAAATTCTTTCATTTATAATGTGTATGCAGTCTAGAGGGAGCAGACTACAGGCTCCCAGACCACTGGAACAACAGGGAATAGAGTTTCCACATCATCACTGCCTCTTTCTTTACCTTTCTTCCCTAATCTTTTCTCTACTCTATTCTGTTTATATGTTCTTCTTTCCCATCATTGCTACTTCTAATTCTACAAATCTCTAACATGTTTTTCTGCTACCTCCTTTTCTTGGCATTCCCTGCACACCTCCACTGTAACTCTTCATACTCTATTTCTTCCCTCTCAAAATAAGGAACTGTAACCATCTGCCTTCCCATGCTTTGCTCCTTCAATCTTCTAGCATACTCTCTAATTGCTTTCTCCAATGACAATCTCTAATGTCTTGCAAAAAACTTTCACTGAAGTTTAGGTTAGTCCTGCCATACCCAGCCCTTTCCTATTATCCTGTTTGTTATGTGGAAAAAAAAAGAGTCCTCCACTCACTATTAAGTGCTCTTTGTTTCCTTCCAAATACCATTCTCTTTGATCCCGATTCATGTACAAGTCTCATCTGATCCTTAGCCTTCCCCCCCCACCCCCCACTCCTAACACCTCATTTGTCCTTCACCCTAGATCAGCTCTGTTCTCTCCAAAAGAGTTATTTACCAGCCCAGGTTCTCATTCAGTGCTACTCCACCTTTTTTAATAGCCAAGTTCCCTCTATGATGCTTCAGTTATGCCCAGCACTCATTCCTATAAGCAGAACTGGGATCCAGCCTGTGCAGATACAAACTTAAAGATTTGTCTTCTTCATAAAGACTATACAGTAAATATCACCAAGGCAAATGACCACCATAAGCCAAGGGAGGGAAAAACAGATTTGAAAAAATGGGGAAGAATAAAACCTGCAACTTTTGAATGGCTAGACAGGACGGTGGCAGTCTGTTGGTGCGGATTCCCTTCATTCATTCTCAGTTTAGCTGTATCACTCTTCTCTGTCTTCCCTCTGCTATTTCCAGAGAGCTAATTTTGCTAATTTTTCCTGAGCATGAAGATAGAGAAGATCTGCTTTGTCACCTCCACCAGCCCCACTGCCTTGCCACTCGAAGGCCTTCTACATTGTGAGCTCTAGTAATTTTCAGATAATAAATAATAGACCATAAGTAAACTGCCTTGTTATGTTTGGGTAACACAGGTCACAAATAGAGCCCAGAAAAATGAGGCAGGAAGGCCAGAACACAATGTCTTCTGTAGCTAATCCCAAACCAAAGGTTTTTATTAACTTTCCGTGGGATGTGATGTCTGCTCTAAATGCTGGCCAAGAATTTAAATGTTTCCTAATCCCTGATTACTGGAGAAATCAAAGTCTGGCAAATACCACACTGAGTCTCTTCTTCAAGAGGTTTTGTTGTCTATAGCTATGGAAGTGTTCTGCAAATTTGACAGCCGACACAGTAAATTTTTCCAAGGCAAATTTCTCTGGTGGACGAGCATTTCTGGTTGGATTCATGCGACGTGCTATCTGGCCTTCAGAAAATGTCCTCCTTGGGATTTTCTTCTGTTTCTGGAAAGAGAAGATGAGTCCAGTAACTGTCTTTTGAGTTATGTTTGTACTGTTAAACACCAGAAATTATCTCAAAATGGCTGTACCACACTTCCACTATCATGAATTAATCTGTTCTTCTCCCGCTCCTTATTTGTTAAGCCAAACTCATCAACTTCTGGCATACTGAAGTGTTCTCCCTACATGCCATATGTTTTTGCTCCTTTTAAAACACCACACTTTCACAGTCAAATTCCATTCCAATTAACGTCATAGAACTATACTATACACTAAATAAAGTGAAAGGGCGTTAATAAGTTTCTTTTCCTACTTCCAGATTTCAAGATCTGGAAATTACTAGGAGACACAAGATAACCCTTTTCGTATCGTCACACCTGCCAATTACTGCATGATTGAAATCATGCCACTGAAGTCCTGCACAGACACCTACCATAAAGGCATCTACTAAATCTGACAGGATAAACAAGATGTAGGAAGCAAGTCTGCTTGCTACTGTGCTCTTTAGTCACTTCCTTTGAAAGCAGTGAAAGGCACATCACAAGGAAACAGGCTGGAAATCAAAAAACAAGCAGAAGAGATAACTAGAGTATTCCTGATGCCTTTCCCCCCCCCTCAAGTAAAGATACTAAATAAAAGTAGCAGGCTTCTGTATCTATTCAAAGGATGTTTAAGTTTCTACAGCGTTTAACTAGAGCTAGCAAGTTTCCAGCCTTTCAAAGGCTGTATAATTTGGCTTCACCTTTTCACCTGACAAGCACTACACCAGCATTTCTACATGGGCTTCCCGAAAACATGGCCCTTCAATTTTTCCTCAAATCTCTTCAGTTTATAATGCAGGTGGAAAAAAAACATCACTCTATAGAGAGCCTAAAGGGGATGACAGTTTTCTGCTTCTAGCCAAGAAAAGCCAGTTGAAGTAACTACAGCATCATTCCGTTGAAGTGGTTGAATTTCATCAGCGAAGCTCTACTGGGAAGTGTGGCTTTTAAAAGAAAAGCCTGCAAGAGGGAAATTAACTGGGAAATTAACAGACACTAAACACAAAGGAAAGCAACTACTCTTCATTATTCCCACACAGACAAACACAGACTTCTCTAGCATCTCAAAAGTATTTCTGGGGCAAAAATGATGAAGTAGCATCTCATCTTGGTCTCCCTATTTCTTCATAAATGATCTTAGAAAATTCCATTTCTTTACATAACCCTCCGTGTTTAACTACTGACCAAATCCATTCAAATAAAGCGACCAAACCCAAAGAAAACCAGAACAAACTTGGTGAAAGTGTTTCATCAGGAAACACATTAGTCATAACGCTAGCAAAAACATCTGTCACCTCTAGCTGGTACCGGAGACTTACCGGAGGAGTGGGGGTGGGCGTTTTCACTGGAAACAGGCCGGGTATGGAATTCAGTTCTGCCACCAACTGGGCAAGCTGAAATCAACAGTGATGCCGCATTGAAAACTCACTGCAAACTTGCAAATAAGCAACACGTTATCATCCACTCTTCACAGGCACTCCAAATTAGATCTAAACACGTGAAGTTTAATGCATGAAACCTTTCTGGAGGCACTTTACTTAAGTGGGGATCATAAAAGGGGCTCATTTACCCTTGAATCAGCAAACCTCTGTAGGCAATACTAGCTTCACAGCTCCCATTAATTCTTGCTGGGAATTAGAATTAGCTAGAGTTACATCCAATTTTGTCAAAACAGCACTGAAGAAGTGCATTACAACATGGTTACGATATCTATGAGAAATTCACTGTTCACATGACAAGAGGGAGAAAAGGAAGACAGGGTGCCCTTGGCAGCAAGAGCTCTCCAAGCTCTACTAGAAGATCATAAGATGTTCCGTGTGGACTATTTTACTAAATGAGTGCTGATACACCTGTGCTTTTTGCCAAGGAACTCGACGTCCCCCGAAGTAGTGACACTGCAGCAGGGAAACTTTGCTCATCGTTTTTCAGTGGTCCTTGGTAGCGATGACTGGGAACTGCCCTTTTTCTATCACGAGAGCTAGCGTTGATTTCACAAATGCTGCAACCACAGCCAGTAATGCTAAATACCCATTGCTTTGTGCAGATACACACAGCGACATGGGTACATGCTCATTTGCAAAGCTGTAATACAACTAAGCCCTGCTGGCAGTCCCCCTAACCCTGGTGCATGCAGTATCAGAAGCGCTTCAGCAGGACCATCTGTTGCACCATGTAGGAGACGTCCTGGAGGTGTGTATCAGCAGAAGCAGTGACTGACAGGTCAAAAGAAAAAATACGGACCTGTTCTGGAAGGCCAGGATGAGGCTATCTTCTGAAAAGCCAGCAATAGTGGGGATGAGCCAGGCTGCTAGCTGTCTCTGAGACCGCCATACCGATCATGAGATTAAAAGCTGGATACAGCATTTCTCAGTAAATACTGCAGTGTGGCATTTATTAAGAGCTATTTAATGTCATTACAGTACCACAACTAAGATGCTAATGAATTTCACGCTGGTTGAACTAGAAGGAAAGGTGGAAGGTGGGAAGGAAGAGCAGCAAGACCAACGCAACAGCAGCGTGGAAACAAGACATTAGAAACACAGGTACAAAATTAAAGCAAGTTTTATGTGGGAGCTGCAGGCCCACATGCCCAAGAGGTGTACTTGAGCCCCAAGACTGTTTGAAGGCTGCAACTTTTCCTGGAATACAGTAAAACTGAAGGAGCCACTGAAGACCCAGCATCAACTTGGATTTGCACAGCAGCGTTAAGAGAGCGAGTGGGATTTTTGGGCAACAGAGGAAAAAGCGTGAGGGAACGATCAGTGTCTCTTTATTCCCCACCTACACACACACGTACACACACTTTCATAGTTATACAGCAAAGCATAACTGTAAACATCACATCCCACACAACTGAAAAATTATTTATCATCCTTAGCAGTTTTTAGGTGGCTTTTCAATTGGTAACTGCAGCAGATCTCTGACACAAATGAAAAGTAGAAACTCTATTGTGCAAATGACCCCACGAACCATCTGAAGGGACCAGCTGGTTTTCCGACATGTTCTGAATATCAGACTGCAACTTGAGCCTCTGTAACTTAGTTCACATCCACATAAAAAAAAGCTTGGTTCAACTCTGCTTTTAAACTTGAGCAGGCTGGTCCTACTTGAGGCTATTCGAGGGGTAAATATCTGAGTGCTGATGGCCCTCTAGAGTCTTCCCTGGTAGAAAAATTCAAACACAAACCACTATGAGATTTTCCCAAAGTCCCAGCACAGAACCAGTAGGGACCCCAAAATTCAGATGTGCTGAAGCCAAGTACTTGGATGTAAATGCCAGAGAACAAAGCACTGCTCATAAGTCTTACCATGGCTTTATTTTCTTTAATATTCATGGCTCTCTTCAGTAGAGCACTGGAACTTTCCTCCTGTGTTTCTTTAATGTCTTCTTCAGACTCTGAAGCAGAGCCCTCTAGTTTGTCCCACCGCTTGCAGCTTATTTCTTTTGAAAGAGGTGCGAGGGATTCGCTGTCCTTTAAGGGTAAGTTAGAAAAAGCCTGTTCAGGCACTTTTTTCTCAGACGACTTTCTGGTGGGAAACTGCAAGGCAACACGAAGGCCAAAGCTTCTTCTCTTGGGGGAAACTTTCTTCTTCGCCTCTTCCTCCTCTTCTTCCTCACTACCCAGTAAATTATCGCGTTCTTCATCACTCAAGTCTGACTCCGTGGCCTAGAGGCAGGAAGAAACCCATGTTACATTATTGGCTGTGACACGAGAAAGGTCACTAATTGTAGGCAGCAGTCTCACCCCCCTAAGGCACTTTCATAAATTCACCTAAAACAACACATTTTCAAAAGTTCACAGTACACAACGCCTCCCTGTGCAGAGGCCAACACAAAATCTATAGATTAATATTGTCTGGGATACAGACACAGCTGTCATCAGAAGAACAACCTTGCCCAGCACAGTCAGTCTACAAGCAATTTCTAATTTCTAATGTGATGTTGCATTAAATAAAGCGCTTGTTTTCTCTCTAAGATAACATGTTTTTCTTCAGCATGAAGAAAGAACATTACAGTGTATCAGAAACACTCCTACTAGGACACGAGTTTTACACAAAAGAGATAGAAAATAAGTCGTCAACATATACATTCATGCGTAGGTGACTGCCTTTACCAGAACTCCTTTCTTGTTCACATCCACCTCGCTTGAAGCGAAGCCTTCAAACGCTTCCGTTTCAGAGTCAGTGTCTTCAGTGAAAATCCTCCGCAGTTCTTCAGTGAGGTATCTGGACTGAAATTGAACCCCCTGTGAAAACACCAGCCAGTAGCTGTGAGAGACAGTCACATACAGAGTAGTCCCACAGTCACAATAAACAGGTTCTGAGGTTCAAGCAGGTACCAACTAGATGGCATATACTGTGAAAGCACTTTGCAGGCAAAGCCTGTCAAAAGAAAAAAGCAGAACACATTCAGTTTCAGCACTGAGTCATTTTAACTTAGCAGGACTTTTTTCCTGTATTTTGAACACAGGGCTTCAACTGAACTGCTTCTTGTGAGGGAAACTTTCTTCTTCACCTCTTTGTCCTCTTCACTACTACCCAATAAAAATAAACTATCAATTTTCTTATGTGTAAATTATCATGTTGTTTTATATGTTTTCTTTTGGATGCAAAAAAAACCAGGCCTTGAATGGAAGAAAATACAAACCTCAACCAACCACAGTAAGAGAGAGACCTCCTTTTTTTCCACTCAGCAGTAGAAACAACACTCTCCTCTGGGCTTGCTGCAGCAGGACTCAAGGCTCCTGGAGATGGAGTCTGCTCCTTCTCACGCTGTTACACCATCACTGAAGTGACAGATCCCAACACAAAACCACAGAGCTTTGAACAGCCTGACTAACATCCCTCCACCTTCCACCTGCTCAGCTCTCTGTTCTAATGGTGCAGTTTAGGATTCAAACGTGCTCTAGGGTAGGCAGATCCCAAATTTCTGTATACAGACTAGGAAGTAAAAAGTCAACCCATGAAAAATAAACTAAGATCTCATTAAAGCACTCTTCACAATACGGACATTACATACCAATTAAACACAAGGCATTTACTAAATCAGAAATATATTTCCATACCTCTAATCAGAATTACTGGAAGACCATCTGTCAACTTGTCTCCCGAGAGACTCATTCATGGTGGGAATAACCCATGTTCACACCACACCTGCCTCTTGAAAGTCAGCAACACTCACTTAAGTTTGTTTCCCCAATTTTCCTCTGCTATTTCTTCCTCCCACACAAGATACAAAAATGACCCTTCCTATGATGCGCTTGCTAAATATCCTTATTCTTTCTTTCAATTCCCTCCCTTCCCTGACTTTAATTACACACTTCTTTACGTTAAGATAATATCTGGTGAAAAACAGATACAATAGATGAGTGGAACAGGGGAATGGGAGGGGGGAGCTACTGCATATGCTGTTTCTTTACACTTAAACATCTCCTACAAATTATTATGGGTAATTGGAATGAGTTTTCTCTGAACAAAATTACTTTATTCTTTTGTTGGTAGCTGCAGTGCAGCTGCTTGAGAAAGGAACAAACACAATAGGGAAGTTATGTTAAAGTTAAATTGCATTTCTTGGAGGGAAACTGAAGTTTTTATGCAGTCTGTGTTTTCATGACATTCCGCAATGAAGTTTTTGGGGGTTGACGGGGTGGAAATAAGCTGTTTGTTAGCTAAAATGACTAAAAATAACACACCTAGAGCTATACTGTTACACCTATGGAGAATGGTCTCCACAACGTAAAATACATATCAGGGATACCTATAGGAGAAATGTCTGAAACTCAGCAGAAGTGCTGAGATTATGGGAGTGGGACTGCAGAAAGCCCTGAGGAAAAGCAGACACGCAGAGGTCAATACTTGTTGATGCGTTTGCACATCAGCTTCCAAGGGACCGCCTGATGCAGTAAGACCCCATTCACCACCCTGGCAGGGCAGCAGCCTTGCCTCCTCTCCCAACAACTGCAGCATTTTTCTGAACTTCCCATCATTTTGCTCTTCACACCAAAAACTGAGTTTCCTGCACAAGTACCTATGGTCTTTCTCAGAGACAGCAGTGTTTGGCACCATAAATGGATGAACTCAGGATAAAAAAAGTGTTTTCATTGTACCATTTAGTGGCAAAGGAGTTAAACTCAATACTGATGGAGATTTAAATTAATTCTCAGCCCAAGGGAAACACGGGAATGGTGAGGAAGGCTGCAGTGCCAGCTGTAAATTTGGAACAAGTCTCACTGGGATTCGCAGTAACGCATGTTAAATTAACAGTACCTAGCTCTTCCACAGCAGTTTTCATCAGAGGATTTTAAAATGCTTCACAGCAAAGATCATTATCATAATCTCCACCTCATAATTTGGGAAACCAAGGCAGAGAGAAATAAAGTAAGGTGCCTGCAGTCCCCAAGCAGGCAGCAGAAGCAGAACCTCAGGCTCCCACAGAAGGCTCCACCACCACCACTTCTCCTCATTGATCCTTCTTCATGCTCCACACAAAGCCACATATACGAGAGCAAGCTACCTCCTGGTCTTCTGAAGTTACTAGCACCGCTGTCTAGCAACGAGATGACGAGGCAATTTAAAGCCAAGTATATTTCATTACTTTTAAGCCACTGCCTTTCTCCCTAGCACAGACTTGAGGCTCTACTCCCAACCAGGTTCTGCAATTTGTACAAGCCTCTCTGGGGCCTTTCACCTACAGAGGCTCAGAAATAGCACATACTCATACAAGCCTCGTTCTGTCTGTTCTGCTCCCTTTGCTAATATTAGTCATATTCCTTGTCTTCAGCAACTCTTAACCAGGTGCTGACCCTGTGGACTAGGATTAAAAAAAAAAAGACAGACATTTTCATTTTTATTATTAATGGAACAGAGGGACGCTTTTGACAGGGTATCTTTTAGCACATTAGCCCATATCTATCAAATATATAATTACAAGCTTCTAAAAGACTAAAACCTAAATTTTCTGGCAGCCAAGACAGCACACCAGTTCTCTTCCTTTCTTTTGAATTCAGCTGGTACCTCCAGCTACCAAAACAGACAATGAAAAACACCAAATCATTATGCTGATCCAAGCTACTCTACCATTAAGAGAGCAGAGAACCAGCAAATCTCACAATCGCATCAGGAGCTGATGGTTTCCAGGTCACCACCACTTAAACACCATTTTAATGCAGAAACAGCACTGATATAAATTTCTGGAAGAAATACCTTGAAGTCTGCATGCTCACAAAGCCCATCTATCATCATGCATTTCCACTGTCTTACGTATTCAGAGCACACCAGCCCAGGACGGCAATTGTCTCTCTCCTGTTTGCTACACTTACCGACTTCACTTAAACTCTACTTTTAGTGAAACCCATTTTCCTTTTTATAGCATGAAAGAGTTCTTAAAAGCAATCATTAAACTCTAAAAAGGATAGCAGGCTTGTTTACATTTATTTTTTAATAGGAGGACTGCAGATTCTGGGGTTTACAGCGAGTCATGGCTCGCACAACCTTCACACAAGCTCAGAGTACTCACGTGCCCAAAGAGCGTAACTGGGCCACAGCAATCCGTTCCTACCTTTTTTCCTGACTCCAGGGAATCAAAACTAGCATAGCTGTCCTCTGACAACAACCTCTGTCTGGAAGCATCATCTTGGAATCCTGGAAAATCTTCATTGTCACTGGGGGCATTAAAAATGTCAGCCACGTCCTTGGGTATCTGCTTCTGATTCAAAACGAGACAGGAGACACGAGTCAGACACGCCAACTTAATAGGAAAACTCAAATTGGCAACAGTACAAGTTATTTTTATACTCCTATGCAAGTACAAATCTGTATCACAAAATATGCTATGCGTAAACTATACCTCATTTAGCTAAACTCCAGGAAAATTGGGTACAGGCTGTTTTAATCCCTAAATACAGACTCCAGATTTGGGGCTCGGGAGGGGCTGGGACATGCAGGGTTTTTAACTCCACCGAACAGTACTTCTCCGATGTAAAAATACGTGTGTTCCTCATCTCTGCAAGCCCGTGCTCAGGGCTTCATCCCTTCATCCGTAGGGAAACCCACCACCACTCCTCCTCTTACAGAGCAACGAGGATGGCTCAGAGGTGGGGAACACACCTTCAAACAGAATGCAATGCTAAACAAGCAGAAAGCGACCTTACCATGAGATCCAATAACGGGACCGTTACACATTTTACCAAACACTTACCTATCTCCAAAATCGAAACCAACGCAACTCATTCTCCTTTGTCGGTACTGCCACAGAGCTTTTTCCGTGACACTTGGTATAAAGTGAAAACCCATTTTAACCAAGAACACTTCTCATTTGCTAGAAGCTCACGATGCAGCCCACCACAAGGAAGCACTGCCAAGGGCAGGCAGTGGCACCTTCTGAGGTGACCAAGGTCACAACTTCAGAGTTGAAGAAGTCCAGTCCCCGCACAGAAGGAGACTCATACCACCAGAGGTAACAATTCCCCCAGCCACATACTTCACCAAGCACTTCGGATACGCCTCTTCATGTATCAGGGCGGTAAGGAAGCCTTCAGACAGCTCCCATGTAGGCTGCTTTAGGATTTCATGTGTGGAAGGATGGGATGAACAGATCCAGCCTCAAGAACTGAGGCAGAAGGCATTTTGCCAAGTTTCAGAACATGGCTTTACACATCCCAGTATCATCTGCAAAACCATTCTGCTGTTCACAGAAATGCTTGGGGAGAAAAGTGTCCGAATCCCTCACCAGCACCCAGATATTCGTCTTCTACAAACCCAGGACCACGTGTACGTCACATACGCTACTCTAACTTGAAGCAAGCCTCTCCGCTCTTTGCTGTGTGCTAAAGCCTCACATGGACTTCCCACTGCTCTCATTAACTCTCAGGAACGACAGATCAACAGCTGCCTGGTGAGAAGTGCCAGTTCCTCATCAGAAGGACACGGTCCTCCAGCCCTGAACGTTCAAGAGAACATCCCCAATATGAACTCCAGAACCAAGAGCAGCCTGCCCTTGCCCGCTGTCATAGACAGCTGAGGTTGCTCATACAGGGCCCCACATAATGATTATTTTTTATTATTATTTTATTTCATCTTTGTTTGTGCCAAGGCAAATGGCACAAAAGAGGCTCATTCTCCAAAAATAATGTTGTTGACTTTCATTAAAAGACCAAGCAGCACCTTGACCAAAGCTTCGCTCGCTGAAATCAGCTACAGCAATGGGCGTAATTCTATTCTTGCTCTGCTTTTATAAAGTCTGATACACAGATTTACTGTTGCTCGAGCCAGAGCAGAATTCACCTCTGCACAGCTGACCCTCCCAGGCATATAACAGCACGACCCAGCACGCTGCTGCCAAAGTCGTGCCATCCACATTTGGATATTCCCTTTGGATATCCCCTCACCCCCTGCCCCTCACAATCAACAGCCAGAATCCAGCTCCGTTGCTGTGACGGAATTCACTCAGTACAGAGCAGCGTTAAAAATGAAGCATTATGCGTTTTAATGGAAAAACATACAAGGAGCTGTGAGGCTCGTTGCTATGAATAAATTGCTTCCAGGAGCCGCTGCATTAGTTCTTGTGCTATTGTACAGCTGAGTTAGCCACTGCTGTGATTACTGTATGCCTAACTAATTTCTTCTTCTTCGTCTATTACTTCTGCATCTGCACCAGAGGAGCCATTATGGGGGTGTAATTACTGATTTTGAACAAGGAAAAAAAAAAATTCTTTCCCAGTAGAAGACCTTTCTTGATCTTTATGCATTCCCAAATATATAAGGTACTGATTTAAGTAACTTACTGCAGAACTTCAAAGATTGGTAGTTTGTGACTTGCTCCCCACAGCCTGACTACGAAGAATCCCACTCAGTCATTGATTGAGTCATTGACTCAGTCCCCATTTCACCTTAAGGGCTTAGCTTAATAACAGAGAATACCAAACAAATATAAGGTGGACATACTCCAGGAGTTTAAAAAGGGCACCCTCATCACCAAGCTTGCTCACTACCGATATTTCTCCACCTAAAATGACAAGTTTATTCCCAGCAGAAGTCCATTGCCATCAGCAGACAGACATCAAAGAGAAGCCTGCACCAAACACCTCTGCCACGATGGGTTGGTTCGCTGTTATTTATTGCCTAGTCCAGGAAGCCACAGACATTTCCATTTTTAACTTTCAATTAAATACATTCAGAAACTGATTTATAATCAGCATCAGAGCCTAGCATTTTAACTCCATCAACAAAGCAGCATATACCAAGAAAGAAAATACATATTTGCCTTAACGCAAATGTCAAAATATTAATCTATTCTAAACGCTTGAAAGATGCAGGCACTTCAAGAGAGGATCTTTTTGCCACTAAACCCCTGAAAAAGGCAGGAAGGCAGAGAGGTGATGAACATTTCAAGCTTGCTCGGGGAAAACATTTAAACATGAACAGACCACAGGTTCAGACACAATGGTCTGCTGAAATGCTGCAAAGATGTGAGAAATACTGTCTTTTACAGATACCAGTTACAAAAATGTAAGTAGCAAAAATCTAGTAAAAGCTGGAAATAATTCACAGCTGCTGAAAAAGCCAGTCTTATTTCTAGTAGGAAATTTTCTACCTACTGAGCTCAGTTATTTTTGCACATAAAATACGCTTACTTGTTTAAAACACCCACAAGGTACTTTTCAAAAGCAGCAGAAAACATTCCCCACCACAAACAGCATACGATCCATCAATTGCCAGCATAACCGACCCCAAGTATGTTTTTTCAACAAAAGATCAAAGATCAAGATATTCCCATCTCTCAGTTTCCCCTTCTCTAAATTTGACAAAACACCGCCAGAACACCCAGGAGCGCACCCGAATTTGTTGGGCTGCATGGAGGAGAGCTACCGTTCCCGCAGGACTGGGAGCAGGTAGCTCGTGGTTGCCCGCAGGGGCTGGCAGATCTGTCACCAAGGGCCAAAGGTGACAGAGATGGAAAATGAGGCCAGGAGGGATGTCAGATCTGTTTCAGCGATGCTCCTACACTCACCAGGCGAGTGATGGGAAAAGTGAGGCACCTGAGGTCCCCACCAGTCAAAACATCTTTCCAAGTGCCATCCCCACAAATTCCACCTGCCACGTTAGGCAAGGAGAATAAAGAAAAGCCTGGGATGAGATGTTTTACTTTCCACATCAACGGGAAGAATTCTCATGGCTCAAGTGAAAAAGCCAAAACAGATGCAACGTGCCCTTCTGCAAGGCAGCCCGCTGGCAAGCTGCAAGGAGAGAACACTTCCCTGCATGCACACCCTCAGCTTCCATGGGAAGCATCAGAGTTATTTGTACATCACTGTCAACCATATGTACAAATACCTCCTAACAATTTGAAATATTGCTTTCATTGCCCATTGTCATATGAACACATATGGGCAACAACGTACCAGCAGAACGTAACATGTGAGAAAGCAGGGCTAGATGTAATTCTCTATTTTTGCTCCTACCATGGGGGAAAGAAAAAAAAAAAAACACCAAACATTTGGGCTACTTTCCCCTCATTCAAGTTTGCACAATGTATGGACATTCCTATTTGAAGCAGAGGACGGGTAATTTCAGTAACATTCCAACTTGCTGCTAATGCATTTCCATAAAACCGAAATAATGCCAGTTTAATCTCAAACGCATACTCACGCAAACCAAACTTGTGCAACGTCACACCTTCAGCACGCGCTGGAAAATCTCCTGAGTCGTCCTGGGCTGGGCATGCAGCGAGCCCCAGGCACGCCACCCAAGGGTTACAGGCACGGGATCTGGCACAGAGCCCCGAAACAGCAACCCAACAGGGAAGCGCTCCAAGGCTGACAATTATGGGCAGCGCTACAAGAATAGAGGACCCCAGCCAGAATGCCGATAGGTGCCAAACCAAAAACCCAAGACTGTTTTACAAGGCAAGATTCCTGATCTTTCTGCTGGCATCGTAAAGGCAAACAGCATTGTATGAAAGCCTAATTTTAAACATCACTCAAAACGTGTGAAAGACATGGAAGGCAGAGAGAGGCAAAGACACGTATTATGGTGCAGAAGAATCACGCAACTAGATGCACAGTCAACAGGACTGTCAACGTCATCCAACCAGCCTGAGATTCAAGGGCAACAATGAAATCTAGGAAGGCAAGGAAGATGCCAGATGATCTCCGCAATTTCTCGACGGCATCAGAGCACAAAAACCTGAAACCTTATGGATGGTGAAGTATATTCCTGGCACAAGTGGCACCAGGGTGAAAGGCAAATGAGTATTATGAGAAAAGAAGGGACAAGTGATAAAACGAGCAGTCATCAGGCAGTTTTACAGTCTTTGCAGGGATACTTTGATTCCACCAAAGGTGAAGATGGATTATGCCTAAGCCTGCAAATCTGACACAGCAACAACTCCTGGCACCTTCAGGGTGGTTTCCCCCTGCCCCCATGAAAAGTTATGGTAATTTTCCCCCCAGTCAACCTGCTGCTAAACCAAACTACTCCATGGAATTTTAGTAAATTCAGCTATTTTCAGAACAGTAGAGTATGGTTTCTATATTGCTTTATTTGAACCTGTAATTAAATAAGCTAAAACCCATCAAGCTACTTTGTCCTACAATAAAGAATGCCCAACTATCAAAATCACATGGTAACTCATTTAAAATATTACCTTCCATAGGCAACATCTACCTGGAAACCATCCCCTAACTTTTAAGAAGATGTTGATAATAATGTGAACACCAGCATGCAGGCATATGAACGCAGTCCAATCGCTCTGTCAACTGCTACTATCTCTTCCTTTGTAATATCTAATCTTTTGCAGATCCAAACAGTGGCAAAAGCTATTTCTGAATTAATTCTGCATAACTCAAGAGCATCCCTTTCATCTGGGGTGGTGCCTAATTGCTTTCTGAGCCCCAGCGTTCCAAGGAAAACACTCTCGTACCACGCCATAGGCAAGCAACACGTCCGCTCTTCACATCTGGAATGCCACCATCCAGGCTTTCAGGGTGAAAAAGCTTTGTCAGCCAGCACCCCTTTAACGAGCTCCATGAACTGAAGCTGCTGTGCAAGGACTTCTTAAATTAGACCCTGGCATGGGAAATGGAACTGCAGGTCTTGCGTATCAAACCAATTTTGTACTGCTGACTTCCTTGGCAATCGCTTTCAATGGGGGCACCTACTTACAAGTGCCATGGTTTAGGCTGGGCTGGCCACGAAACGAATGACAGATGCTCTCTGAAAAGAAAATTGGTTCTGTTTTAACTCAAACCAGGACAATGAGCTAATTTACCAGTCAGCAGATGACCAGTGACTTCAGAGACAAGGAAACCTTCGCCGCTCAGCCAGGACCAAACCCATTGCTCACCAGCGTGTCACAAAGAGGAGCAAGAGCCAGCAGAAGGCCTTGCTCAGCCAAAAACAAGCTCCCATGACAAACAGGGGAGCACTGAGAACAGACCGAATCCTCCTCCCCTTTGCTGAGCCTTAAAAGAAACATGATGTAAATACACCCTTTTAGCTCTGCAGTAGAGGGGTGAGTAGCAGACAGCAAGAGCCTCTGTTATAGCCCCAGAGGTGAGAAGTACCATTCACTTCTATTGTATTGTGTCAATTAGGTTTCTCCCAAACTGTTTTACAGTGCCCTTATCTCCACTCTGCCCATGGAGAGCCTGAGGCCGTGCCAAGTCCCTGAGAGGACAGAGGTCCTAACAGACGTTTCAGTGTTTCTACAACCCTCCTGTTCCACAGAAACCCATGTAACTCCCTAACATTCCATCAGCAAGAGCTGACCGAGACCACAGAATCAGAGTGGTTTGGGTTGGAAGGGACCTTAAAGATCATCTAGTTCCAACCCCCCTGCCATGGACAGGGACACCTCCCACCAGACCAGGTTGCTCAAAGCCCCATCTAACCTGGCCTTGAACACCTCCAGGGATGGGGCCTCCACAACTTCTCTGGGGAACCTTCTCCAGTGTCTCACCACCCTGACAGCGGTGAGACGCTGACCCCCCCTTGGGAGACTCACCATACCACCTCTCAAGACCTGAGCCACAGGAGGAACCTGATGTGTCCACACCTGCCGGGCTTGGACCAGACCACAGTTTGGACCAGACCACAGTTGGGTGGACGGATCAAAGCACGCTGGCGTTTGTCCCCAAGCCTCCAGCCTTATAAATACTCACATGTATTCAGGCGGTATTTCAAAAATTAAAAAAAAAAATTAAAAAAAAAAATTTAAAAATAGCTATTTCAAAAGTGACATCCCCAGGCCTTTGAGACTAATGAATTAACAGAGACTAATGAATTAGCACAGCCCCTCCCCCTTTATTGAGGACACCGCAGGACCCCGCACCGCTGCGGTCGTGACCCCCCCCACACCCTCCGTCCCCCCCCCCCCCTCTACCGGGCCGCCCCCACGGCGGCCTCCCCCACCCCCACATCCCC
>VUYV01000551.1:164423-274416 GCA_008711295.1 Anarhynchus alexandrinus
CCCCCGCCGCCGCCGCCGCCGCCGCCCGCGCCGCGCCATGGCGCGAAGCAGCCGCCCGCGCTGCCGCTGAGGAGGAGGAGGAGGGAGGGAGGGAGGGAAGGAGGAGCCCGGGGGGCGGTGGCGGGGTGGAGCCGCCCGGCGGCGGCGGGAACGGCGGGATGGGGATGGGGAAGCCGGTGTGGCCTAGTTGCGGGGCGGGGGGGTGCTCGCTGCCGAGCTGCTGGGCCTCGGGAGGGGGGAGCGGGTGGTCCCTGGTCGGTGTGCAGGGTCGGGGGTTCTTCCCCGCGCACCCCGCACACGGCAGCAGCGATTAGTGCGAAAGGAGCGGTCTCCATAGAATCATAGAGTGGTTTGGGGTTGGAAGGGACCTTAAAGATCGTCGAGTTCCAACACCTCCCACCAGACCAGGTTGCTCAAAGGGCCATCCAGGCTGGCCTTGAACACCTCCAGGGATGGGGCAGCCACAGCTTCTCTGGGCAACCTGTTCCAGTGCCTCACCACCCTCAGAGTGAAAAATTTCTTCCTAATATCTATTCTAACTCCTAGTTTGAAGCCATTACCCCTGGTACTATAACTACATGCCCTTGTAAAAAGTCCCTCTCCAGCCTTTTTGTAGGCCCCCCCTTCAGATACTGGAAGGCTGCTATAAGGTCTCCCCGGAGTCTTCTCTTCTCCAGGCTGAACAACCCCAACTGTCTCAGCCTGTCTTGGAAGGGACCTTAAAGTTCATCGAGTTCCAACCCTCCTGCCATGGGCAGGGACACCTCCCACTAGACCAGGTTGCTCAAAGACCCATCCAACCTGGCCTTGAACACCTCCAGGGATGCTTCCCTGGGCAACCTGTTCCAGTGTCTCACCACCCACAGACTAAAGAATTTATTCCTAATATGTAATCTAAATCTACCTTCTTCCAGTTTAGAGCCATTATCCCTCATCCTATCACTACACTCCCTGATAAAGACTCTCCCATCTTTCCTGCAGGCCCCCTTTAAGTACCAGAAGGCCGCTATAAGGTCTCCCCAGAGCCTTCTCTTCTCCAGGCTGAACAACCCCAACTCTCTCAGCCTCTCTTTCAGAGATGCTCCAATGCTCTGATCATCTTCGTGTCCCTCCTCTGGACCCCCTCCAACAGGTCCATGTCCTTCTTATGTTGGGGGCCCCCAGTGGTGGACGCAGTATTCCAGGTGGGGTCTCACCAGAGCAGAGTAGAGGGGCAGAATCACCTCCCTCGACCTGCTGGCCACGCTTCTTTTGATGCAGCTCAGAATGCAGCTGGCTTTCTGGGCTGCGAGCGCACATTGCTCGTGTTGAGCTTCTCATCAGACAACACCCCCAAGTCCTTCTCCTCATGACTGCTTTCAATCCATTCTCCGCCCAGCCTGTACTTGTGCTTGCCTGGGGGAATACGCTTTCATCCTCCAAATATTTTAAAAGATTTATTTACATGGTACAGGCATGAAGCGTAAGCCTTTTGAAAAACTCTAAAAACAGGGGAATGGAGATAATATAGCATTCCCCAGCTTCCCGAGACAACTGCCCTTAGCTGTGGAAGTGAAACCTAAAGGTGACAGTGATGGGAAGTAGAGCTGGTTTCTTTCAACAGGAAGTCAAGGAGTTCAAATTTCAAAATATCACAAATAGTAGAAAGTAAGTCAAATTAGAGAAATTTAATTGGAAAAATGGGAATATAAAAATTTTTAAAACATTTTTCCTCTAAGTAATTTCCTATTTTATTATATTCTTCCGATCTTCAGCTAGCAGGAAGAAAAACGCACACAAAGACATGGGAAGTATTTTTCTACTTTCCTCTGAATAACCTGTATTCCTCAATTAAGACATTTAATTTTTATTAAAAACTTACAACATCATATGTGTCCCTTATAACGTTATACGGGGGGGGGGAGTTTACTAGATTATGTAGTTTATCTTATGATTACTCAGTAATTCAGTGAGAAAAGCAGCCCTTTGAGCAGAGACATGCCCCCAAAGATGACTGATCAGGTAGGGTGGAAGTCCATGTGCAGCTTCCCCCAGTCCCGGAGGCACTGTGAATTTTCACTTGTCCAATGCAGTGTGAAACAGGTCGAGCAGAAACCTGCTTGAGATGGTATTTTCCTGCGGCAGCTTTGGTAACAGAGTGGTGCGCTTTCCAGTGTGGTTGAAATTAAGTTAAGGCTCATGATTATGGCACATTTTGTAAAGTTCCCTTCCCTTTTTCCCATTCTTGCGTCTGGACGTTTCTCCCTCAGTGGGCCTGAGAGGCGTCCCACCCCTCTCGGCATGCCGCCCCTGATGGGGCTGTTGCCAACTGCTCATCATCCATCTCAGCGGAATGGCCTCTGCAGGTGGCTCACAGGTAAAGAGCCCTCTCAGGATCGGCAGTGAAGTACGTTCAGTGTTTGCAGTGCCATAAAATAAACGTGTGTCTTTACTGTTCTCTCTCTGGGATTTGAGAAAATAGCAGAACACTCGATGGCTATGTCTGAACTGGGGGATGACAGGATAAGGGCTGGGGGCATGTTCCACACTCAGGTTTCTGTCTAGCAGCATGTGGGTGAGCTTCCACAAGCCCTCTAGTCTGGATAGTTGGACCAGGACAGCAAGAAATTCACTTGCCCGTGTAATCTGGCTGAAATAAGCCCATGATAACTGTCTTTATAGTTTCTGCATTGATAAAAGCAAATCAGATGAACCAACTGTGTTCCTCTGTAGGTTGCCTTCAAACCCAATTGTAAGTTGCCATGCTAACAATAAATTCAGATGGTTTTCACTATTTTAATACTTTCCAGATGCCATCAAATTAAATGTTATCGGTATGTTTTAATTTAGGGGACAGCTCCAAAACTTGTTGTGCAGTCTGCCTACGGCGATGAGTTCCCAGGCCTGACTGGCTATTTTAAATACTGTACTGTAGATATTGGCTTAAAATAAAAGTCAGAGAAAAATAACGCTTTTGTAGGAAAGTGAAGGACAGATGAGAAATGGTCGTCTTCTGCCCCTCTCTGGACAGCCAGCTGAAAACGTGGAAGAAGAGCTTCTCCGTGTACCATGGTATCTGATCCTCAGTGTAACACATGGTGGACTACCCGTTTAAGTACTTCCAAGCCTTTACATTCCAGACATATGGAGAGTATTTGTTAGAAGGGAATGTGAGGAAAGTAGTTACATGCAAACAAAGAACCGTTTAGCCAAAGCAGGACATTTAAATACTGGTTTGCATTGCAATATCTGCTATAGAGGCACCTGCGGTTGTCATTCAGGCTGTGGAAATAAGAAGCTTTGGGGATGAGGTGGGGAGGAGGGAATTCAGTAGAAGACAAAATGCGGGAATTATGTATAATATCGGCAAAATTGAAATGCGGCCTTCTTAAAATGCGAAAGAATAAAGATCTCTTGTGCAATGCGTTCCTGAAAGACGTGTATTTTATGTATTCCACTGCTGACCCTGGGTTTGGTTCTTTCACTTGTCCCCAACAGCCTACGTTATGAGGCACTTCGTTTGTTAAAAGCTGTCAAGATGCTATCTTGGATTGCGAACAACAGATTTGAAATGACTGTGTTGACTGTCCTGTGCTAAATTAGAGTGAATAAAATTGCATTCTGTTACAATAGAGATGTGCAGCTATTATGCTGTTACAAATACATTGTGAATCGCCTGATAATATCTTGTGCTATTTTATGCAATTTGTTGCTTTGTTTCTCTTTTTTCTGTTAACTTTCCACTTCATTTTGTACTTTCACAATCATTCTCCTTCCCAGCGTTTTCAAGCCCTTCGTGTCAGCTGTTGCTCTTTATGTTGCTCTATTAGAAGCAGGTTTATTTTAAATTTTTGTTAGTTCAATTTCTCTGCAGCTGTACCTCAAACACTTCTCAGTGTGGATTTTCCATCGCCAAATTCCTGCCCTTTTTCTTTACTCTTTTCATATTACTTCAAAGTTTGTTTTTCTAACCCCCGATAGCTTTTGTGTTATTGCTTTGTCAGTAGGATCTCAGATGAGGTTCAGCTGGATTCCAGGTACTCTTCAACTTCAGCCTTATATATTAAACCTGAATTATTTTGCAATAACTGGGTCCAGAATAGTTTCTGACCTTGCTCGTCATCTCATGAGAGCATTGCTGATAGTGTCTCAGTCCAGGTCTTCGGACTCCAAAACTACACAATGAAACTCGTAACAGTAAGTTCTGTCTTGGGCTCGGTGTGACCATTGTAATCAGACTATAACTTTCTGAACAGAACAAATGTGTACTGAAGGAATTATCAGCTGCTCAGAATATGTATCAGGTGTAGCAGATCCATCAGTTTATGGGGACCACCTTGCTAACGTGCTGATGCGCAGTAAAATTACAGGATGGGACCACCATCTCTCTGGAGTGGCCTTGTAAATGCAAAACTTGCTTGCTATTAGTTTCGAATGAACGAATACCACTCTAGGTTATGATTCTGGACTTTAATGCTGTGAATTTACTGAGCTGGATAAACATTAAAGTCAATCCTTGCTGCTGAGCTGTGTTTTCACTGCTCCCTCCAACAGGCGCTAATTTGGGGGCCATTGTAATCACGACTGGGGGCTTTGCTCCCATCTTCCTGCCACCACGTTTCTCTGAGACCTGTCAAGCATTTTAAGTAGCACGCACTTTCCCACACTTCTCAATGAATGCTGACATACCTAACTTAAAAGGATTACTTTCTGCGGAGAGGAATTGTAATCCTCTTTTCCTGCTCTGTAAATCCTCTAGTAAGTGAAAAAGAAAGGCCAAGATCTGTTCTACTGTGCAGGGCAAATCACCATCTCAGAAGGTATAGAAGAAAACAACAAATCTAAGATTTACTTGTGGTCACGCTTGTCCAGGAGCTGTGTCCCTGACTATTAACTCGTTGGCGTCTTCCATCACTATTTTTGGTGCTTTGATATTTTCTATTTTAGTTTCTAATAGCTGTATGAATACACGCACAATTGCTACGTGAACGGTGCTTGGGACAAAACACTTCCCTTGAAGGTATCTACAAAGAGCTACAGATACTGAATTGCCTTAACTTCAACCCAGTTTTTAACATTACGTATTCTGTTAACAAACCCCAGAAACATGCTTTTAACTTAGGTGCAACAACTGGTGATTTCCCAAACTGCCTAAGGTCAATTTGGAGAGTATTTTCAAAAGCTGGTGCCGAAGATGCTGGCGGTGGTGGTGGTGGTGAAGGTTTGTGCTCCAAGGGTGGGGTGTCAATGGTACCTGACACAACAACAAAAGCATAAATGTTCCTGCTACCTTGATTTCCACCCAGCCATCTCAAAACCTTTCCGCACACATGGTGGTCATTGCAACAAATTCGCTTGTGGGTGAGGCTGAGGGCAAAGTTTGGGTGATCTTATGCTACCAACTGAAAATGAATCCTCAGGTTATTCTTTTGAAATAATAGCCTGAATGCTGTCTAAGAGAGCCTTCCCCGTGCACTCTCACATTTCCTTAAAAGAACTGCAAGCAGGGGGGAGGAGGTATGTGTTTGCCAATAAATCTTGCATTGCTGAAAATTTCATTTCCTTGTTTCATATTGCAAGCAAATATTTTGTTTCCAGTCATTCATAAAGTAGATGAACCAGGATTAGTGTCCTCTCCCCTGTAATAGAAATATTACACTGATTAGACAGCGAGCTGTACTTACAAGGTGGATGAGCACCAGCTTCCAGCTTCCTCATAGGAGGTGTTTTCCTTTCCGGTATGCTACTGCTGCAGCAAAAAATCCACACTCCAAATTTATGAGAGGATCTTTGATGTCCTTTTCTTGATCTAATCCTGCAAGTCTCGGGTCAAGGTGAACAGCCACGTCCTTTGCTAATTCATCCTAAAATTCCTTGTTGATATTTGGAGCTGTCAGGTGTTTTTAGTCATTCTTAGCTGTATTTCAGCACACTCTTATGGATAGCTGCTTCCAAACTGCCTATGAGGGGGCTGTGTTAGTTTTACCTAATTCCTCCTTGGGTAAATTCTGCAGCATCAGCAGAGCCGGACCATTTCAGTTGGATATGGGAAATGCCCTTCTCTCCCCTACCTTCCCAGCCATTCATCTGGGACAAAGCAGTCTTATTGTTTCAGAGAAATGAGCTTTGGATTTTCCCTTCAGAGGAAGTGTTGCTTTCTGTCCCATGAGCTAGGATCATCTGACCTTTCTCCTCCTGCTTTCCGTAGATTAAAAAAAAAGCTAAAAAAAAATATAGCAATGCCCCATTTCATCCACATTCTCTAGGTGGTTCACTTCCCAATTCTTTCTCCTATGTCATCCTTTTAATTTCTTTCTGAGGCTGATTTGTCAGTTCTGTAAATCCTGCTGAAGATCATCGTCATTAGCAAACTCCAGACTCACCAGAGATCGCCTGGCATAAATTTCTTCAAAAAATCTTCTATGTCCCTGCCAATTGCTGGTCCACTTTGACATTTGAAACCGGGAGAGCAATCTGCTCTGACTTCTTGTACCCAACAAAGTCTTTGCATCAGATCTCTTCTCTTGCATGAAAGGTCATCCTTCATGACTTCTTGGGATGCCTCAGGCTGCTATTTTCATTGCTTTTGTTCAGTTTCAGTTTCAATTTCAAATACATTAGTCAATATTTGAGTTTTGCAAGTACTTCTGCCACCTGACATAAGAGCTTCTTCAACTCAATTGCATCTTGACTCAATGAGTTTTTTTCCTGGGTTTCTGGATCTCCCTTAGAAATCACCTGCATGATTTAAGCAATGAGTTGAAAGCACAGGGTATCACAGTTTGCTTCATTTAGAAGTACATAGCAGAAGACTACCAGCATGCAAAGAAGCTGTGTCTCAGGTATTATTTCTTGGCACTTGGAAGCTGCTGATGGGTAAGTGTCCATAGACTTCTCTCAACCCTCTGCCAACACCTGTACAGCATCTGAGCGAGGTCCTTTCCTGCTGGCATACTCCAGAGGGAAGCAGATAATGGGCTCCCATTTGCCCTCAGTCACCCTATTGCAGCTCACTGGAAACCTGCGATTATTTTGGGAACCCTGCCCTTCTTCAGCCACCTGCAAGTGAACTGCCCCCAGCAAGCATCCATAACTATGAGTTTAGTGAGTGACTCGCCACTTCCAAACCGATTAGCCAGGGACCTGTAACAATCTGGCCAGGCACCTTTTACTTCTGGCCCTTTCCACCTGAATCTGTTAGAACCCTGTGGGCCAAAACAAGCTCCTAATGCACCTCCAGGAGTACCATCTACTCATGCGAAATGTCTAGGCTCACTGCCAGGCATCCTGCATCTTGCTGAGGGTGCAGTCTGTGACTGTGATGTGATGGGCTTTCCCCTCAGCGGGGAGTGTTGCCTACATCTCCAGCTCAGCAAGGAGCTGTACACCCTCCCTCAGGAAGAGTCAGCTGGAGCCATAGCACTGAAGAAGCATTTACCACCATCTCTTGTGCCTTACCACTGGAGGGAATAAGGTTCGCGCCAGTGCTCAGCATCCGGTCGATGTGGCTGCCTGTGTTGGATCTGTCTATGTTTTGTCACTGGCTGGAGCACAGATTGCAAACACAAGGGTGGAGAGGGCCCCAATGGAATTAGCTTATTTGAATGAACTTTTTTTCCGGGGCTTTATCCACCCTTCAGCTTCTAAAGGAGCAATAAGTCTTCTCACAACGCACAGGAAAAATTATAAAGCAGCAGTGCATTTCACTAGAAAGGCAGGTTTTGGTAAGTAGATGTCCAGATGCTCTTATAGTTAACCATGTCGTACTCCCTCTTTTAATGTGCTGAATGAACCCCACCATAAAAGCATTTTCAGCAGCATCTTCCTAGCATAGTTTCAAAATCTCATAGCTTTCATGGGAAGGAGTACTGGCCTCCCAGGAGCATGTTAGAGAATTTTATCTTTTGCATTTAGAAGTTGCACAGGTCAGAAGAATTTATCTTCTACTATAGAAAACCTGGAAAATGTTTTCTACTATACAAATTAATTTAAATCCAGCTTATATCCAGCCCACGGAGCTGGAAGTGCCTCCAGTGCTCACTTCAAATTAACTTTAAAGTTAAATCAAAAAGCTGTTACAAAACCATCAAATTTCTTAGTTATTCTAACGATGTTTTAGGAGTAAGTTTTGAAAGGCACTAACAGCACTGAATGCAAGAAGCCCAAACCCCTGCAAGAGCCCACGCAGGAACTAATCAGTACCTGGTGCTGGGCGCTAGCAGGTAATTCTGTCCCTCACAGTCTAAGAAAAGGAATATGTAGATGTAATAATCCATAGGTGGGAATGAGAGGAAGAATCGTAGATTCAAGGGTTGTCCTAATTGTATTTGTGCTCCCAAACCACCAGGATTTCCTTTTTGGGGCACGGAGAGGATGCGTGGCACGAGGGGAATCTTTTGATACGTCTATTACATTGCATCTGACTTTCTTTTGGTCCCGACCACCAGGTACCTAACCTGGGGCACTGCTGCTCTTCACACTGCTGACTTCACTGGTAAGCAGGATACCATAGAAAAATTTGTGAGTCCTTTCTTTGACCAAAACAAGGGAGTGCGGTGGGACTCTCCATCTTGTCTTATAAAGCACAACACCAAATTCCCCATAATTTATTGTGTTTTAAAAATCTTTTCCTGCGCAATCAGCATAGTACTGTGGCTCAAGAAAGTCAACAAGTAAAAACAGAGTCTAGTACAGGAATAACCCCTCTGCTTTCTTTTTATTTTTATCCTCTCCATTGTATCAGTGAAAAGGTGCTCTGGATCGAGCCCTATCTTTAGTAAATGTAAACAGTTAATCCATTAGACCGAAGACTTATGGGCCTATTTATTAGAGAGAGATAGGTTTGTACTACCATACAATTAGGAGAGTAATCTATATTTAAGAGTCTTTATGTCATTTGTTAAGATATCTCTCTTTTTTTTTTTTAGTTGTTACAGGATTGAACTCATTACAAACAAAGCTTGCTCCACATTTCAGAGGAGGGCAAGGTAGTAATTAAGTGAATTGTACACACCTCTCACCTGCTCTCACCAAAAGTATAGTTCGAAGGATTGGTGAGGGAAAGCCATGTCCCCCACAGACAGAAGCTCTTGCATGCTGCTGGGGGACAAAACTTCGGTTCCAGGACTCCCTGTGCTGTTGTAGCATCCCCTCTTCCTTGCGTCTTCTGTTGAGCAGTTGTCACCCACAGTTTGAAGAAAGAATACATCCCCTTCTCCAGAGGAGATGCAATGAAGGGTGCAATAAGAACAAGGAAGATTTGCAGATTCGAGAGGTGTCGTGATCTCACTTATGCTCTCAAACCACAAAGTTTTCCCCCACAGGAGCAAGGGATGGATGCGCAGGACAGGGGAAGCCTTTTTATACTGCCAATTTTTTTCCAATCTTAATAACGCTCAGTTGTCCTCAGTGACCCCCTCCCCCATATGCACACATATTACACGGAATGTATTGTTAAGCAGCTCCTAAGGCAGCAGGCACTGGCTGAGCCTGGTACAGAGAGGAACGGACAGGAAGGAGAACAGTTTAAGGGAAATTAAAACACAAGCAGAAGTCCAAAGAGAGCGGTTATGTATCCTTGGTGGTTGGCTCACGCTTTGCCTGGCATTTCTATGTCAGGTTATTTAGAGAGCTCCTCGTGACAGGGACAATACCTCCTACATGTTTAAACAGAGCCTAACAGGATAAGGCCTCAGGGCAACTGGCAATAGAGTTAAAACCCATATATCCAGTTTGATTGACAGACCATGGAGAGACAGATCACTGTGCTTAGATTTCTTTCGGGAAGCTCCTGTTACAAAAGTGGCAAATCAGTCACCAAACCCACTAAATCACTCAGGCCAGAAGACGAGCCCTTTGCTAACGTGCCACAGCGAACGGCAATGAGAGCTTGAATTTTTTTTCCTTGGGGAAGCATGCCGTGAAAAGGGTGGTAATGCCTGGCTTGGCTGATCTCCAGGACAGGCCCTGCACCTACTCTGCTCGAAGAAAGCGGGGACCCAGGTGATGGCTGAGGAACAAACGCTTCTACCGTCTTTGTGGAACCCGAACGCTTGGCGTTGGGGTTGACCAATATTTGATTGACCAATCAAATATTTATTCTCAAATATTACCTCCCTTGGAAACAGGCAGAAACACAGAGCAAAGAAAGACTGACTATTTCCCTGTAGTCACGTAGGGAATACAAGAATGGGGGCAGGTTTGCCTGAGCACTACCTCTCTGCCTTACCCTCCTTTCCTTATGCGGCTTTGGTCCGATGCCAGCTTGGCTTGCCCTCCTCTGTGCGGCTGGCAGGGCACTAGCTCTCTCCCTTGGTAGGACATGAAGAAAGTGGGGGCTGGCCTACCCTAGCTGGTTTATCCTTCTTCTCTCCACTGATCACCTCCCCCCCCTGCAGAAACGCATCAGCCCAGTGCCCCTTCCCTTTCTTCTCTCATGGGTTCTTTGTGGCAATTCTCCTTTCATCATCGGGACGGTAACCGGTACAGCTGGACTGCGAAAGTGGGACTTTGGCAGACTGAGAAGAAGCTGAGTTCTCACATCCCAGCAAAGAGGAGGTGGTGACAGCCACAGCAGTCACCTCGAAATGGCTTGGCACCAGCAAAACCGTGATTTGAGGAAACTCAAATTTGTCAAATCTGTCTGCTGGGGTTGTCCTCGCTCACGAGGACATCATCAGGAGGGAAGATTCCCTCAAGATCACGGGCTGATGAGGCAACCATCACTAGTGTATACATTTTCTTTCTGGTTGTTGCAGTAGTAAGGTGCATTTAGAGCAAAGCTTGCTGAGCAGTGAGGGCACAAGGTGGTCCCCAATGGCAAAGCTGTGTCGAGGCTGCCTAAGACATTCGGCAGAGTCCAAAGAAACACGAGTTGCAGCTCTGTTGGAGCAGAAGAACCAGTATGTGTGCGTACAACCTGCCAAATGTAGGGAAGCAAAAGGTATGTCTAGCAGGATATTGAATAGGAGGCATGAAGATTTTTATTGGCCTAAACATAAGCATATTGCTAAAAGTAAAGTTTCACCAGTATTTTGACAGAGATCCTTCAAGAGTCTATCTTATTAGCCATCTCTTGGAGTCACATCTTCTAGCTACCATCTCCATCTTCCGCCTCCTGCCCATTTCTGGGTGAGTTCCCCAGTTTGTTGAAGGGTACTGCTGCTTTTCAGGAAGCATCATGTTTTATGTGCTTTTTGATAACCCAGAAGAAGAGATGGCGCATTGCAGTCACCACCACCCATTGTTGCATCTCCCAAGAGATGGTCTTTTTGTCAGCTTCCACCCTGGCAGGGGTTTAGGTATGAGGAATACCTTCAAGGCTCTTACTAGCATGCTGCATCTCCAGCATTATCACCGTACAAATCTTTTCCTATGAAAAAAAACAGACCGTCACCCTGAAACCGGTTCCGTACCTGTACCTTAACCCCCGTACTTTGCACTGGAACATGGGTTATAGAGAAATGTGAGCAAAATGTATTTGCTTGTTCGGTCTAGCAGGCAACTACCTTGAGCCAAACAAATGAAACACATTTGTTAAAAAGCCTTTTGCTTCCTGTAGAATACCGCTTTGTTTGCCATCATTGTTTGGCAAATAGGAAAGGGCTTATCTCTCCTTCCCAGAAACTAGTGCAGCTATAGAAGAGCTCCAGAAACTTGTCAGTCTTTACTAAGAAAAAAATATTGGTTTAACAGCCCTTGCCAGGAAATTATCTGAACCTTCAGAAAGAGAGAAGGTGTAAAAATTAGTTCACTGGGCTACGCCATTCTTTCCTGATTTTTAGTGTTCAGTTCCAATTCAGGGATCTTATCAGGTGTATTTTCAAAAGCAAACTACAGTAACCCTTAGTATTAGAGCGTTCCCGTATTAGATATTTCTTGGTTAGCTGCAAAATTAGCATTTACCCCCCTGGTGCAAAATGTGCCATATTTTTGTTTGATTAATTTGTAATTAAAATTTAAGCGAATATGTCTGGTTTCTAGCAGACGGAGGCAAAGGCACAGCTTTGACCCTAGTTACAGTTTTGTTTAACCCCCTCCAGAGAAACATAGTTACTGTGCATTAATATACAGCCTTTCACCACCAGACCTGTTAGTGTACATTATGGACTAATAATAATAATTATATTGTCAAACAATTCAAACTGCGTAACAATACAAGCTCCTCTGAAATGCGAAGCGCTATAGGTAATGAAACCTGCTTTTCTTTATACAGTCAGCTCAAACCTCTTTTTGAGCAATCTGGTGTTAAATAAATAACGGGCCTCGTTGCCCCCTCCTCCAGGAGAAACCACAGGAGGGAGCAGAGTGGGAGGAAACCTCCAGGAAGTTTTGCCTTGTTGAGACTATGCCTAAGCTTTTTCCTGAGGGTGGAGTTGCTCATTCCCTACAATGCTCTCTCCTCCCATGCATGTGAATGGGGGCGTAAAAAGATACTTCACCTGGAGGAGATTTTGGTGAGGGTCTCAGGCAGGCCAGGAGAGGATGGGTGGGCTCTCCATGACATGGCCGTTGTGCTTGTGGTTCACTAGACATGCAGAAAGGACAAGCTTGGAGCACAGCATCACTACTACAGCAACATCTGTTCTTCTTTATGGGTGTTGTGGGGTTTGACAGCCATGCAGTGCATCCTCTTGGCTCTGGGGCCATGGCCCAAGCTCTGTGGTAGGACAGGGACCCTGTTTTGACTTTAGTGTTAGTAACCCACCCATTTCTAGAGCACAGTTTTGTGTTTCTGTATGCCATGGGTCAACTCAGTGTACCTGGGTGACTCGTTCTCACTAGCACTTTGTGTTAATTTAGTCCCTCATTGTAAACTAGAGCTGTGAGAGCAGGTGAAGCTCAAAGTCTCCTGCAATTTTGATACAGTAGAAGCTGAAAGAATCTGTTAGATGTTTTCCTGAGCATATGCTTCGACAGAGTTAGTAGAACGAGAAGAAGACACAGGGTGCACTGTGACACTGGCTTGCAGGTGAGTGCTTTGAGAGGCTTTGTTGGTAGCTCTTCATTTCCCACCTTTTGTTCAGAAGTTGTTTCCCCACAGGTGAGACACTGCAACAGTTCCAGTCCATGCCAGCTCCCATAAGCCGCTGCAGTCGATGAGATGACTCTACCCTGGACCCAGGCGGGTGCACACACAGGATCTGCAACAGTGGCTGCTCGGATGACAACCTCCAGCAGTGATGCAGTAACAAGGGGGCAGAGACAACAACGTCTTAAGCTGCTTCTGCTGCCTCGGACACCGCTGTGTGATTGAGGACACTATGGAAAAAAGGCACATGCGATGATGGGGGTGTCAGCAGGTGTCATAGGGCGGGAGATAACCCATTCATCCTCCTCATGCCTTGTGGAGTGACCTGTGCCAGATACAAACCTGCTCTTCTCGGTCAAAGCCACGTGTGGGGGAGGTGTGGTACAAAACCCAGAAGATTCAACTACTTTTTCCACAGATATTCCTTAACCTTCTCCCCACAAAACTCCCCTCTCCAGTACACCCAGGAAATTTCCCGATGCCTGCCTTTTATTCTTTTTTTGTTGTTGTTGTTGTTTCACCTCTTCGGTCTTCAGACGCACCTGAAGAAAACCCTCCCAGGGAGGAGGAAAAAGACGAGCCAGATTTATCGGGCATCTCCCGGCAGTGGCGGCGGCCGGGCTCCCCCCGCCCGGGGAGGGGGTCTGCGGGCGGCGGGCCGTTGGGTGCTGCAATGGTGCCATCTCCTGGAAAGAACCCGCAGAGCAAGGTCTGGCCCGGGCTTGGGGAGGTGGGCGAGCGGGCCAGAGGTTGTCCTCGCTGCCACTGCTGCCGCAGCAGTCGGTGTGCGGAGGCACAGCGAGGAAGTGGGGTTCGGGGGTGCCGGGGGGGCGCCGGGCACACACCGGCCCAGGGACACGTCCCGGGGCTCGGTGATGCTCGAAACGGCAGCGTGGGGGACCGGGGAGGGGGAGGACACGGTTCATGTTAGCCAAGGCAGATCCCAGGGGTGAGCAGGCTGGGTTCACCAGGCTCAAACTCTACTGAAACTCCCATGAGGAAGCCTGGGACCAGAGATGCTCAGCTGAAAAACCCACCCAGCTGAACCCCTCTGGTTTTTCCTAGGATGTGCGCTGTGGTACTGAGAAGCCAGCGAGGCCCAGAGCCGACCGCTGGAGTCTCATTTATCACGCTGAAAAACTGGCTAAGCCGTCCCAGCTGGGGCTGAGAGCTTTGGTGAGGAGAGAAGAGGTCCCTCCTACCTGGTCTCTGGTCCCCGAACTGCTTCTCCACCCCCTCTGGGTTGCTGGTTGCCATAGCAATACTGCTTCAGGAAAGGATGGAAAGCCTTCAAGTAATGGTCAAACTAGGCAAACTTTTACTGTGTTCTTCCCAGCGCTAAGCAGATGGAACAGTGATTAGTACTAAGGCAAGAAAATAACTGGGATCTAAAACTTTCCTAAGAAAAAAAAATAAAAATCCCAGAAAACCGAAGAGACCTATTAATTCATTCTGTCTGCCCCCCAGCAGTCAGAGAAACAGCGAGCAACAATTTGTCCTAGAGCATACTGTACTGTTCTGTATGAGTCCAAATTCTCCTCCTACTTATATTGGTATAAATCAAGACGACAGTGGAGTTACACAGGTATAAAACTGGCATTATCAGTTCCCGGGTCTCTTTAAATATTACTGAACCCTACTGCTGATTCTTCTTTGTTTGCCTGTTAGAAACGACTGTTAAAAAGGCACATGCATTTATCCATAGCACACTGTATCATGCAAAGGGGTTCCTTTATTGGCTTTGATCTTTCTTTTTACTTTTATTATTTCTTTGAAGAAATGCAGGATTATTACCTCAATCTAGCCAGCTGGCCTGCTGGGGCTCCCTTTGCTACATCAGGGGTTTCTCTTTTTTCTAATCCTCTCTTTATGGATAATCCTTCTCTACCTTCTAATGACTCTTGGCTAAGGAGTGTATTTTGTTATTACTACCTGTTGTTTAGAAATTCATTTTATTTGGTGTAGGTGTTGCTAATTGTTTGCTAATGAAAACCTTACTACAATCAATGTGGTCAGGATTATGCTGGTCTTTGTGGCAATTAACCCTTTCCTCCTGTCTGTTGTGATTTAGATTTCCACCTGCACTTTTCAGTTTTTAAGTATCAAGCCTAATTCTGTTTTTTGGGGCCTGGGGTAGAGGTTTCTCTATGCTTCCAGGTAGCATAGGGAACCTTTACTTCCCATGAGAGATTTTAAAAAGGCACAATTTGGCATTTTGTAATCTGCAAAGTGTTTGTATGTGCAAATGCAGTGGTGTCTAAGGTAAGTCCTGGATCAAAACGTGTAGGACAAATCTACAGCTTAAGACAAAGAACAGAGATCATTCTGTTTTACAGAAATGTGGATAATCTCAAGGCAGGGAAGACTGTATACTCTTTAGGACTCTTTGTATTCCTCTGTGTCACATGCTATTTAGACGCAATATGTATCAGCTTTGCACACAAAGAATGAAGAATAAGCCCCGCTTCGAAGAATTTACAGTTTAAAAAGACAAAGGCAGATCAACAGCATGAGTAAGACAAAGAGCAACAGCTGCACACAACATAATAAAAATACAAAGCTTGTTTGTTACCATTCCTTCCTCCCCCTTTGTGCCATTACCTCAGCTCGACCTTATATCTCACAAGTTGCTTTACAGCCACCTTATCAACAGGAATAACGGGTTCAGGCAGGTGATGCCCCAGCCCACACACCACCCAAACTACAGGATCTCTGAATATTGAAGTGTCTACCAAGACCGGGGCCTTCAGGAGGAAAGTGCGATGCAGGAGACACGTCCTCAGGCAGAGATGCCCAAGAAGAAGCATCCCCCCTCTGCCCATACTTCGGAGAGCGAACTTTTGCCTCCACTTCCAAACTCTTGGAAAAAGGATGGAGCTCTGGCAGCATAAAGAGGAAGCCACCTCTGCCACCCTACCTCTCTTCCTTAGGAAGGGAGAGGGGAAGGAGCCAACAGCTCACGTGGGTCCGGGTGCATGGCAGTGCCCTGTGCGGGGCAAGCAGCAGCTGAAGCCCTGGCCTTTCAGCCTGGAAAACCCAAGGGACTCTTGCTGATGCATAAATCTGACTTCTGGCTCTGCTGAGGGCAATGACAGCTCATCTGAGCCTACACATCATTCCCACACTGAGGAGCCTCAGGGCCTTTTTGAATTCATTTTACCTCAAATGAGTTTTGTTTTTAAAAACCTGAGCCTGAATGTTTTCATGCTCTGAAGTATCTCCAGTTTGAATACCATGGCTCAGAACAGCCCTTAACTTCGTGCTTTGTGTGCTACATACTGTGTTAGCTATTGGCATGTGATGAAGAATTCAGCACTGTAAGTTACCAAAGTAAAACCAGGAATGCTCCGTTATTGCTGCAGATAACAGCTGGGAATAGCAAGGAAGAAACTGATATTAAAAAAAGAGAGGGAAAGAAAGGGTCATATCTTAAAGAGCTAGATAGCTTTTGTTTGTTTGCTTCAGTATGGTCCTGGTTGCTGAATACTAATGTGCTTTAACTCTTTTGCATCAGAGTCTAGACCTTTCTGAGTTCCTCTGACAGCCAAGGCATTATGGTACATCACCAGCATGTTATTCAGCTGATCTCTCCATAATAAAAATATAAATGTCTTTATTATTTTTTTCCAGTCACCATTGCCAATTTTGCAGGGTGCCAGACAACCGTGCTACTGTGCGTGACTGATGGCACCCGGCCAGTCTTGTGTAACCATATTATTCACTTGCTCATTTAGGCTCAAAGCAAAAACAGGTTGGCACTAGCTTATCAAATCTGGCTTCAGCAAATACTCCTTTCTTTGAGCAACTGCTGAGCAGAAGGGGGGAAAAAGAAGGGTAGGAGGACTGGGGCAAACCAGGAATAAAACTGAACAGCCAAGACAGCAGCATCTCAGCTTGCTCAGGTTACCTTTCTGCTACCTTTCTGGGAGAGTGAGGGAGTGAGAAAAATCGGGTAACCTGGATAATACAACAGACCTGAGCCGCTGCTGTGGCAGCTTGGGTGACGTTCCTCATCCTCTCCCATACAGCGCGTGCTTTTTTTGGCTCAGGTGGAGGCACAGCATCAGCACAGGTCCAGGACCAACTGAGCTGCATGTTCTGCGCACTGACCCCGGGCTAAAGACCCTTCTTAGAAGCAGGATGGCAAAGCGGCGGTGGCCGTGTGGCTCCAGCCCAGCCAGTGCTGAGGCTGCACTGAGCTGCCCCACCAGGCTCCAGCACTGGCAAAGCTTCTTCCCTTGGCCTTGATGCCACACAACCGCAGGTGACTGATGGCTTCGTCAATAGCACTGTGGCATTTGCTCAGCAGTCTCAGACATAAGCTTATGGGTCTGGTTGTACCCAGGCTGGTTTTCCTGGAGTCATCATGAGCCTCTCTGCACCGATGGTTAAGCCATTGTCAACTAAAAGTGTAGGATGGGACACACTTCTTAGTGTGACTATAACCCACTTAGCTGGAGTCAGAAGGGCTTTTAAAATCTGGGTGGAAGTTTTCTTTCATCTTTGTCTCCTTTCCTTGCCATGTTCAAATCATCTCTGTAGCTCTTCTGCCCATTCAGCTCTTCATTACTGGGGGCAGATTCTTCTCCTGCCTTCAGCCCAGCTCATCTCAGCACAGTTTCAGGGTAAGCTTTGAAAACCAGACAGCGATCGTTACTGCTGGCATGCCCTCAGACCAGACAAACATCCTGTTTCAGTCTAACTGCTTCTAAGAGCAGAGGGCTTCAAAGGGCTCGTGGTGGCTTTTTTTCTTACAACTTGGGCCTCTTCGCCCGGCTCAGCTGCAGCCAGAGCGTGTCTGACAGACACCTGCAGCTGTGACAGCTCAGTGAAGAGTAACCAGTTTGTCTTTTTGATGCAGACCGGCGTTGGGGGACAAGGGAAAGGCAGCTCAGTGCAGTGACAGGGAGCAAACAGTAGCGCGGGGAGCCAGAGGCAAAAGGCCAGCCTAAGGCTTGGGGTTTGGATTTGTTTTTAAAGATTACTGAAGCAGCGAAACCTGTAGGTAGGAGGTTAGTTCAGGCCTAGCTTTCACACACTTCTGCATTACTGAAACTCTGTTAGCTTGGATGGTAATTTTGGCACGTGAAACTTGTCTCCTTCCTTGCACCAGCAAAGCTGCAGATACATTTGGTTACCTCATCTCACCAGCTATATTTTTATGTCCGCACACCAGTGTTCTTGCATTAGAAATGAGTTGTTGACTTTTACCAAGGCAGCATCTTGCTGGCAGGATGCTGAAATCTTTGGGGGTTTGGGTTATTGTTTTGTTTTTGGTTTTTTTTTTAAGAGCTAGCTTAAAGATACGATATGCTCTGCAAGGTGTAACATAAACTCCTCAAATCACATCGCATTACCACGTTTTCTTTTAGCTCAAGACAGTTCTGTAGTGTCCCTTATCATAGCAAAAGTTGCTGCTTTAGCAGAAGTTGGTTTGATTTCTTTCTAGCTCAGAGAATATGACAAATATGTTTTTCTTTGGATGCTCTCACGGGCTGTTTGTCTGAATTTAACTTGAGTCCTTCTTTTTCATGACTGATGGTGCAGAGCAGATTGTGTCATACTCTACCTTATTCTGCCAGACCTGAATTCTCATCTGCAGCTTCTGCGGGTCTACGGATGTCCAAAGAGGTGCAAGTGATTTCTCTGAATATGAGTTAGACCTGAGACATGTGACCAGTGAAATCCATGAAGCTTCAGCCCATGCACAGTGCCTAAAGTCTGTGCTTCACAGGTTCTTATAAAGATCCATTAACCCCTTACCCAAGCACGTTTCTATGAAGTTTGAAGACTGAACATGATAGATGACTGTCACGTGCATTTACTTGTTCTTTTTTATCCCCACTCAAGAACTTTGCAGTGCAACGTTTTGGGATGGTCCTTGGGAAGTCCTTACATGGTTTGACACCTGAAGCTGAGAAAGATTTGTCCCAATCTCTGTACTGCAGACTTCACCCATATACAAAACATGTCATTTGGATGTCAGGAATTGTCAAAGACAGTCCTGAACTTTGGGGTGACATTTGAGCTCGTAAGTGCCTTGAAGATGAAATCCCATGACTTTGAATTTGACTTGGGCAGAGCACTGCAGGGAGGGCCGGGGAGAGCACTTAGGATGTTGGCAAGGAGGTGCGGGTAGTCTTTTGTGTTAAGTCAACACTTCTTGCAGATTGGTTCACTGCTCCAGCAGAGTTGGCAGTGTCATTAAGTTGTCTGCCTTGACGATCACCTATTTTTTCAAGTGTCTTTTCATAACCTTTTGCTCATGTTGTAACAGTTCAAGTGTCTTTTCATAACCTTTTGCTCTGTTGCAGTAGCCAATTTCATCTTGTGCACCCTAGAGGAGCTATCCAAATTAATGATACACTGCTTTTTTTCCATGAGGTCATCTGGCTTCAGTCTTGCTGTGTTGTCACTATTTATTTGTTCTCATTAAGATTAGCCCTTCTTTGAAAACAAGCATCGGTGACATTTTGTTTAACAATGGAGGACGTTCAATATGCTACATACTTTGTTTCAGTACAAGTTCCTCGATCATCCAATGGACCTCAAAATGCAGAAAACACCAAAAAATACAGAAAAAACAAATTCACCCTGTGATTCCTTTTTTTCTTATCACATGTAGGTAAAATGTGTAACGAAGTGTAACCCCAAAAGGCTAAATGTAGAAGAACTCCTTTTCAATGCACAGTGGCCTAAGCTGGGTAGCTGTTTTTGTGTTTCTTTTGCTTTGCCTTGAAAGCATCAAACCTCCACCATAGTTGAGAGAGTTGATCTTTTATGAGACAACATGCTTTTCTTCCTGGCAGCAATAGATTGAGGTTCTTTAGAGTTCTAGTTAGTACGGTAGTGCAAAATCAGAGAGCCAGCTGAGGAGGTAGGAGACGTGAGTTTAAGCTCCAGTTCTGCTTAATGAAAATCTGCCCTGGGCCCTGACACTGGAAACAGGGGTCATACTACTCCTCCCCTGCCTTGTCTATTAAGCTTGAAAACGCTTTGGGGCCAAACGGCGAGTACTGTTGTACCGGGCATTGCGGTGTCCCAAGGCTGCCTGGAGCAGAAAGCACAGTTGCAGTAGAAGTAGTCAGCTTAAGCAGCCGTTTCATTAAACCTGTTCGAAGACTGACACACGCAGCATTGAGTTCGCGTACGCATCCACCACAGAAAGGTGAAATTCAGTATGGATCTCAGTGGCTTTTTCAGCTTGGGGGCAAAATCAGGCATTCACGGAATGAAGCTGGAGATGCATTCCTAAAATGTGATTTCCAGCAACTTTGACGAGACATATGGAGACAAAAAACCTAACAGCAGAGGTGCAGGAAATAAAATGTAGCTAATTTAAAATATCTTTTTAATCACATAGCTGGCTTTCCTACATTAACACAAAGGCTTCTGAATGGGGAGATTGTGTTTCCCATAATAGTAATTTTTTTTGCTATAAAATGCTTTTTTTATCCTTCTCCACTTCTGGACTAAATGAATGATGTGGAGACACATGACTGGCTTGGTGAAATCAGCCACTTAGCGACACTAGGACCAGATGCCCATGCAATACAGTGCCAAAGCAGAGCGCTGGCGTCCTCCACAGCTTGGACAAATGTCTGGGTCTAATGACTCCGTGGCAGCCCTCTCTGCAGAAACTTCAGGGGCACGAGCGCAGCCCACGCAGAGCTGCACCCAGCGGCAAATCCTTGGGTGGCAAATTTGGGTGGCTACTGTAAATCATCCAGCTGTTATTCCGGCAGAAGTATTGGAGACTTCTTGTAAGCGTCCTGGCAAAAAGCACAGTTTTTGTGTGCTTGCCCCGTTTCACTAATGGGCATGATCAGCCCGCAAAAGAACAAAATCCAAGAGAAGCAGTATGCCCACAGTCATCCTGGTGTCAGCAAAGAAGGTATATTGTGCAACTTGTGCCTGTTCCATTAATTCTTATTTCATCTTTGTGGGGATTTCAGTGTTTACTCCATAACAGAAATCTGCTTCATGTAGCAGCTCGATAGCTTAATGTGATTGCACCGCAAACCGCTTATTTAAACAAAAAAAGTAAACTTCCAGCCCTCCTTTCTGAGGAGAAAAGATTGAAACCGTGACTCAATTAAACCCACATTTTCCAAGCAGGAAGGAAATACAAAAGGTCAAAATATATTTTGTTTCTAAATTCATGGCTTTTAAGCCAAGTTCATGATTTTTGGTGGCTGAGAAATGTTTTTGAACACTTGATGACAAAACTTGTATTCACAGCTACATTTATGGTTAAGAAAAAATATCATATTGCTAAGAGTAATTCTTAGCAGCCAGCCAAGCAAACCCTCTGCATGGATGCTCTGGTTATCTCCTTAACTTTCACAGGCCCTACTATTCTATAGTGACTGAAGCCACCTGAAGCTCTGAATAAACAACCTTTTGATAAGAAATCTTTGTCACTGATGCCCTGGGTTGATTTGAATCGTAATCCACCTGGAAAGACACAGTCCTTGTGGTTGCACGAATTTTACATCAGTGTAATTTTCCAAGACATGTTTGTCAAGGAGTCAAATCAGTGGCGTGACCTTTCATCTTCCATTCCTGCTAGGTGAGAGGAAGAAAGGTGGGCTTCATGATTCAAGCAGTTGGCTGGCACTGAGGAGATGGGGGCTGAATTTCTGGAATCTGCTTCAGATTTTCCTGCCTGTCAGCAAGCAAATCCCTGCAGGGATATCTGTGTAGGAAATTCTTCCCTACATCTCAACAGCGTGCTCAGTACTTCTGGTTTCTTAGACTCCACAAGGAGATGTAGCTGGGTGGCTAAATTGTACTGGGGAGCACCACAGGGGCTGAGGGCAACCAGGACCAGGCTGCAGCAGGCAGGGAGCCGAACTGGAAAAGAGGTGAATGCAGCAACTGTATCCGGGGCTGCCTACCTCATGGAAAAGACGCTGGATCCTGAAGGTCAGGCCTCAGACACGTGGGGAAAGCTGTGAAGACGCACATTGTTGGAAGCTCTCGTTGCCACAAACGCTCGTCTGTCACTTATTAAACTGTGAGGAGAAACCTAAATTGCAGCTGAGCAGAGTTACAATGGTTGATTATAATACAGAGCAAAGTATTTCTAGCAACAAAGGCCCTGAGCATATTAATTCATTCAGCTCGTTGTATTGTGTGTAATTCTTGCTTACACTTGCTGTCACGCAATAGAGTTAAAATTTACAATCTTATTGATGTGAGAAGATATTTTTATATATACTACTTTGTTAGCCATTTTGCTTCCTAATAATTAATCAAATCGCCAAAGAAGTATCATGTTGGGGAGCGCGGATTTATTTGTGTTATTAAGCTATTCTAGCAGAGCATTTCTGTGTGGTAACAGCTCTGTTACAATATGGCCCACTTGTTTTATGACAAGTTACAATTTTCTTGTAATGTTAGCTGCAATTCATCTCAATAATTATGCTAAATTAAGTACTCATGCACATATAGAAATAAACATTAAATACATTAAAATAAAGCGAGAAACATAATTTAATCTCTCTCAAGCTAAATAGAGCAGGGATTGCTTCGTAGTCCTTAACTCACCCGTCTAAACCTGGCTGAAGAACTCCAGGGCTTTTGGGTTTCTGCGACGGGGGGGACACCGTAGGTCTGGGAAGGACTTTGTGGGTCACTGATTTCTGCCACCTGCTAGCGAACCTGCAGCCCTTCCTGCTTTTGGTGGGCTCGAGCTCTGCCCTTATCCATGCCTGGCTGTGCAGCCCCGCAACCCACCTGGGGGTTGCCCCAGAGCCTCGCTGCTCACATGGCTGATGGCTGAATGTCTCCTGGACCTTCATATCCAGAAGCTGGGAGATGTTATGGTCGTGCCTCTCCCTGGGGAGGCTGCCGCCTCTACATCTCTGGAGAGGTGGATCTGGGGAGAGCCCCGTGCTGCAGCCCCTGTCCCACTCTGCCAAGCTGAACACTCGGACGGGGACTTGTGGAAACTAACCAGAAAAGCCGTGGCAGCACTAGGGACTGACCCCAGCTTCTTGGTAGGCTCCATGTCCTCAGCCACAGGTCCATCCTAGGCTATTGTTTCCATTCAGTTGTAAAAGTTCCTGGGGAAGGCTGCTGGTACTACATGGGTGGGAGGAGATACTGAGAACCCAAGAGCTGTATGTTTGCCCCACATACCTGTCTTTTGTCCCTCGTACAGAAAAGTTGATTGCAGAGGGAAGACAACATTCTGATTACTTTTAGCCAGCAGAGATTTGGACCGAGTTCTGTTGCCACGACTGGCTAGAAAAATACAAAATATTGTGTCCCGTCAAGGAGCGTGGTTTTACTCATCTTGTCCAAAGGCTGAAAAGCAAAGATGTTTTGTGCTCACTGCCATGAGCTGCGCACTCTGCAGGACAGACGGGGCCTTGCAGCCGCCACCCAGGCGATGGACCTCATGTGGAGCTTGCAACTGGGAATTACTACCATTAGGATGGCACCTAGGACTTCTAAGGCCAGTGCCACCATGCTAGACCCTCTGCAAAGGCATAGCAGAAAGGATGTCTCGTGGAGTATACCATACTGGCATACACCCAGCAGCAGAGAGCATCAGGGAAATCCAGGAGCGCTCACAAGGCATCAGCTGTGTCCTAGGGAGGCGTGGGCACGAAGCACCCCTCACCCCCTGCGCCTTCCCTTGCGGACACAGAAATATGCAGCGAGAGCTGTTTGACTGGGGAAAAGGGTGGCAAGGAACCTGGGCAGGAAGCAGGAGGGCGAATATGTTATCCTATTGCTTTGAAAAGATGCTTAGCCATCCAAATAGGACCTATTCAAAAAGCCTGAAGGTAGTTACTGAATCCACTGTCAAATCCTTTGTAAATGGGTTGTATGCTGCTATCTTGTTTCCTTTTTTTTTTCTCTCTTTCTTTTTCACCACTGTTGAAAAGACTTGTATTAAAAAACTTCCAGAGAGGATTAAGTTCAGGATGTCACCTCTTTAAACACTTATCACAAAGCACGCCTCAGCTGAGGGTTAGACCTTCAAACTATGCACAGTCTTTGGAAAGGCTTCGTCCGTCTGTCCCCCCCCGCCTCCCCCAGAGAAGGAAGGTGGTTAAGGGAAATGCACAGGAGACCCTCACCTGCTGCAGGTCTGCTGTGAGCCATTCTAATGAACAGCACGTTTTTCTTCTCCCTCTTTTGAACAGAGAAGAGGTTTCCCTAGAAACCATTTTTCTGGTAAATAAAGTCACTGTTCATACGTAGATTTGCCTAATACTGCTGAAAAATGCTTTAATGGCCTCAAAACATAATGACAGGTTATATGTGCCTCTGACTGTCACTGTGGCAAGGAAACGGTGACATAAAGGAAATAAGACAAAGACCGCTGGAAAAGCAAAATACTCAGAGATAAAGATTTTCCAAGATCTCTTGCTTTGTGGAGGTTTCCATTGTCAGAGTTTCCCAGCTGGCCAGTGCTACACCTGTCCCCATTAGTGAGACTCACAAAGCCACATGCAGTGACTACACGGTCACCAGTCACAGCAAAGCTGTGTTGTCACATAGCTACGACTGGGACTACACTATCATCCCAAGAGCTGCAAAAAGAAAGGGGAGCAGTGCACGACACCATGCTGTTTCCATGATACACCACCTTCTTCTATAAGTAATTACCAGCTGACACATCATTATTATCATCCCAAATAAAGTAGGGACTTCGGGATAAAAAAATATTTTATAGTCATTCACTTTTCCAGAAAAAAAAAAATATCTCTGAAACATCCCGTCCTCATTGCCCCACCAAGCTGAAATGAGTGTTGACTTGCTCTATTTGCTTGCCTGGAAGCCAAACCACCCCCTCAGATACAAAGTACCCTATGCTGCACAATGAGTTATATGAACATATTTGCATGAACATGTACTGGGTTTTTTCATTGGGTTTTTTTTTTTTTCCTCCCTTTAAGTGGAAGAGCCATTGCTGTGGCTAAAAAAGACCTATCATTTTTCTAAGCAATTGTATCATTTTCATACATTTTGTCCTCTAAGAACAGAAACACCATCAAAGATAAACCCTTGGATGTCTTCAGGGCCATAAATGGACACGATGTTTGAGATTGCTCCAGCCTGTGAGTCTGAATCTGGGCTGCCTTACCTGATTTATTCATCATCACCTGCTAGGAAGAGACCAGCAGGTGTGTTCAACATCTGCGAATTATTCTTAACTACCTGATTTTTTCTGTAAATCCATTTTCTGTATGATCTAAAAAGTAAGTAACAGCATCTTTAAGGAACAGACAATTGCTTGAAGCCAGGCTTGATCATAAGGGATCAAGAGGTCTACGCACACACACCTTTGCCTACCTGTGCTCTGTTGCCATGATCATTAATTTTATTGGGTTGAGAGCCAGCCTGATTCAACACCATACCCAGAGCAAAATCCTACTAAATTAATTTTTCTTTCATTGCCATTCAAAAGTTTTAGATGTATGAGGAGTTCGACTGATACCCGTTGAAGCAGCGGCTTAATGTACTGCGTTCTTTATTTATTCCACCCACCCTTCTCAACTTTTTTTTTGGCTCTTTACCCAGGTAAAGGCATAATCTTAATGTAAGACTGAATTAGGGGCAGAATGGATTCCTGCAGGCTATTATACAGCGTGTGATGTAAAGCAGCAAATAAACAAGCATGCTGCACACCACAGCTGTAATTACTGTGCTCAGCTGTATAGCGTAGGTGAATTGGCTTTTGCCTTCCCCACGTCTGTTCTCCACAGCATCCCTGCTTTCTCTGCTGCAATGTAGGATCTGGAAACCCTTCCCGAGATGGGTGACTTGTTTCAGGGGTCCCAGTGAACATAGCTCCAGTTGAAAGGTCTTTCTCCCTGATGACTGTACTGGGTGGGAGCTGGGCGATGGGCTGGTGCCAACCACCAGCCTGCTGGGAGGACAACCCAGCCTGGCCGACAGGGAGAGGAGTGGCAGGAGAACGTATGGCACTTGTACGCCCGTAAACCACATGTCACTGCTCAGTGTGTCCCTTTGGAGTGCAGGTTCAGCGACAGATACTACTGGTGTAACTGGTTTTGCTCTTGTGGTTTGCACACTCATGCAGAGATGCCGTAAGACCAACACTCCCTCCCAAGCTGAGAATATTTTTCCATCTCACATTTCTGCAGGAAGCATTGTAATTGTTGGTTTGATCTTGACTGTTTTCAGTACAGCATATACCACGCACATTTCAGTTGTAAAAGTTTCTTGACAAATTTCATGTATTGCATAGGTGAAAAGAAATTCTTGGGGATATGTTGCTCTACAAATAATNCAATGACAATGACTGGAATAATGACATCTGTAGTTATAAACATCTTATTGTCTTTGAGCAAGTACCCAAGTATTTTCAAGCCCTGATTTTTATTTTCAAGATTGACTCTGGTAACCACTGGTGCTTCACATTCAAGAATTCCTAACCAAGTTCTCAGATCACTCATTTTTGTTTACTGAATTTGATTATTTTGTTTTCCAAACTGAATGTGACTTAAAACTGAAGACACCTTTGATTTGTAGGTGTTCAGGAGAAAGGAGCTCTGAAATGTTTTGAATCAATCATGTTTAGATTTGTACTCAACTAGATTATTTGCTTTCAAAACTAATTAAATCTATTGTAAGAGGCTGAATTGAAGAATCTATTATCCTTTAAAATTTTCTCTTAGTGTTAATGCTGTCCTGAAATAGCCCATGCTTCCTAAATGCAGCTTGGGTATTGGAAAGTATATCAGTACCCAGAAATCCATATTTCCTTGAGAAGCTTAGAATGCGTTTCAAATGCAAAACAAAATAATAAAAAAAAACCCAACTCATTAGGTCATGAACCTTCGCTGATAAGGCAGTTGTGGATTATTCTGATCTTTGGAGGCCATGTGCAATCTCTCTTTCTCCAAACAATAAATGGCATATTGAGCTGCACACCAGCAGCTAAACCACCATCTACTGTTACGCTTCACCAATCCGGAATACGGTAAATTGATTATTTCCAATGTATCTGGAAATGGTGATTGCTCGGTGCACATGAGATACTGAAGTTTACTATTTTTGTTGCAATTTTCTCATTTCTTCAAGCTTTGCTTAATTATTTTCATCTCCAGTGCTTGTCGATGCCCATTGTAATGAAATGCCAAAAATGGGTGTCCAAATGCTTTTTCAAATACTGTAATTAACCCTGCATTCACAGCAAATACATTTGGTGTGCCATCTGTTACAATGCATATAGTGTTTGATGTATCAATATCAATTTCAAATGATCATTTGCACTATTGCTTCATAGGCATCCTCACCCTTTGCTGTCCTCAGAAGTTTTATCAACTTTACTACTATTTCTTTCACTTTACTGCAACTTTTAGATATTTTCACCTAGTCAAATGGAAGACAACTCACTTTTAAGTTATTTCATATGTAATTTTTAAGTCATCAGTCACATCTAATTGTTTATATTCCCGCTGCATAACATATATTTGACACATTATCTAATTTTATTTTTGTAATCAAAGTCTCCAGGTAAGGACTTTGCACAAAACACATTGTTTCTTTTATGTAATTGCTACCAGATATGGTTTTCCATCGAAAGCCGTGCAGCATGTCAGTTGATACCATCCTGAAACATTATTGTTGCTACTGCAGACCTCCACCACTGAGGCAGTATGAGAGAGATATATATATAGGCAGTATAGATATATATAGATATATAACTACATGATAGATATATAACTACATGATAGACAGATAGATAGATAGGATAACGTGATAATATGTGATAGGTAACTATAACTATAACTAAATACACAAGTAAACTAAATTTGGTTCATGTAATAGATTAGTTAATTTGCTTTTCTTCTTCCACTTTGGCATCTGACATGAAGGTTAAAACCAGACAGAAATCCAGCATTTACGCTGAAGTTCTCACTAACAAAATTCACAGTATCCACCTAACTTCACGTAATTTTAGCAGCACCTGTATAACACGCTTTTTGCATCTAGACATAAAAATTCCTTGGAGAAGAGATGAGTATCGTTATTTCCACAGGCGGTGCCACATGAGAGCGCACTAACCGGATCCCTGGAAGGCTGCACGCGTTTCCCGAGCCCCAGCAGTACTCCCTGGGACACCTTTCCCTCCGCAAAGCCTGCAGCTCACCCCTTAGGATCTGCAGCAGGGAATAAAAGATCTATCATTATGGTCTGCTCTAAAAGGCCCTACTTTAAATCTGGAGTAGCTTCACAGATGTGAAAGCTAGCTTGAATTTATGCTCCCATGAACGCAGGTAGAATTAAACTCTCGCCAACCCCTGCAGGGCCCAAGCAGGGGATGAAGACTCTCCAGTGTCACAATTAATATTGATGCTGCACAAGGCAGCTATGTTACAGCAGAATAAAGGCTGATATTTGGTGACTTTAAAACCATCTTAAGGAGGGAGGAGGGAAGGAGATTGTTCTTTCGACAGGTTCTTAGAGGTGAGAATTCAGACAGCTACAGAAGAAGGTCTTGTTAAATCAGCACAGCTCTGCCTAATGAATGAGAGCTAAGGAGTTTAATGAGTGCTTAGCTCCTTGCGAGGCTCGCTTTCCTGCTAGGCTGATTCACAATGGCAATCCCCCGAGGCAGCACCCTTCCTGGCGACCATTACAATGAAACCATGGGATTCCCACAAACAATTTGCTCTGCGGGAATATCCCGCTCTTGGAACTGCTATTCTTTCCTGGAGCCTTGTTTCACTTTCCATTGCAACAGCAGGGGCAACTTTTTTTTCCTCTCAATTCCTTCGCTCAGACTCTGCCTGTGAGGATGGAGAGAAGGTGGCTGCAGAGGAGGCCATGGATGCTATGGCTCTGCAGCACAGAAAGTGTTCCTGTGCTGATAGACCTTTCTTTTCTGCCACTACAGCCATTTAGTTTTCACCACAGTGGATGTATAAGCTGGCTCCTGGAGTCATTGAAGAGAGAAGAAAGGTAAACTAATTCAGCTGAAAAAATGCAGGATTGGAACTGTGCAAATAGATTATTTCTGCTTGGACCAAAACTTTCTTACTTTCCTCTCACTGAAACAAATCAACCCAAAATTAACCTGGCTGCAAACATTTCTTTCAGCTCTTGGTGAAAGAACTTGATTGCTCCTGAAAGAAAAGAAGGTCTGGATTCACAAAAGAAGAGGAAACAGTATCTCCTGTTTTCTCAGGAGCTCAGTCAGTGGTGGACTAACTCCAGAATAACGGAAACTCAAGTTTAAAGCCCTTCTCCTTTCTCTGGGGTTTTCCCCCACCTCTCTCATCCTCGTGCCTTAACAACTATGCTGTAAGGCATTCTGAAAGTGTGCAAGCTTCATTACGTTTGTACCACTCTGTAAAAATACATTTATATTTTTTATCTTTAAAAACTAATTAAAAAACATTTGTATGAGTAAAACAATGAAAATTGTTGATTTGGCTTCCAGGTCTATTACCTGTGGCCTAAGGCTTCATAGTTTGGAGGAGCAGTTGAGGTTGTGATTGTTATCACCAGGGTCATGGCATGTGCTAGTGTGACCTGCTACAGAGGTATAGTCAGTCTTTCTTGTCACCTACCTGCTGGAGTGCAGGCACTGAAATACAGTTGTCCCATCACCCACGAAAGGACACTGGGGCAGAGCACTACACGCCTCTGTTGTTTCGCGACTGGTTTGTGCAAAGCACAACAGCTCAGGAGGGGGAGAGCGGGGCAGTCCCGCTCGGGTGGCTCTGCAGCTGTAACCCACTGGTAAAAACAAGCCTGGGAAATGAGTGAGCAGCTTCAACCTTTACACTGACTTAGGCAAAGGTGGAACAACAATGAGGGGTGTTTTATCAGACATGGAGAACTCTCTTCAGATATCTAACAGAGTATTCCAGTGTCCCGGACAAATCTGGCATTTCTTCTTGCTCTGGTTCCAGCCATATGGATGGACAACCACACTGTGCTAGACCCTTCTTCATCTCCTAACTTTTTATTATGGTTGATTTAGACTTCTGAACTAAGAAGAGACATCATTAATGACTACTATGTCTGTGTTGACTACCTCGTTCCTCCAGATGGTATTGTATGGACAGCTTGGCTTCAAGAGCAGGGTGGCTCAGTTGCCTCCCAATATCTTGGTCATAAACAGTTTGTGCCGCACGTGTTCTCTAGTGGACCGCTTACTGACAAGACTGCACGATTATTAAGGAATTCGCTGTAACAGAGTGAGTAGCTTCAGCAATGCTGGCATTTTATGCCATTTGATGGACCCACACTTCCCTGAGCTACCTAGTAGGATATATCCATGTAGCTATAGAATTAGACTGGATATAGAAATACATGTGTGTAATGAGACTTCCTATTGTATAGTACTTTCAATGCTTAAGAGGCTTGTTCAAATTAGGTTCAAATACCTAATTATTTTTTTTCTAAAGATTCCAATTACAAGGGTACAGAATATGGAATAGATGCAAAATATACTCATGCTTTTAGCTGAAGACAAAAGTGGCTTATAAAAACCAAAATGTGGCAGGAAGCACTGACAACCATGCAATTTGAGCATTGTACAGGAGTGCCAGCAGCAGCAGTATAATTGTTTTTTCCAGTTTTTGTTTGGTCCCCATGCTGGCTCGCAGTGTTAATCTCCATATGACTTTTTTCTGAATTCAAGTAAATAAAAGAAAAACAAGGCTCTGGATGTACACACTGGTTTTGCTTGTTTCTTTGTCTAAATGCGAGAGGAGGATGGGTTATGGAGTGATATGTAATACACTGAAAGTTGATCTGAAGCTATTTTGCTACTACTTGCCTGTAGGGGAAAAGAACGTCACTCACAATCCCTTGGTTAGGAAAGTAAAAAAAAATTAAAAACCATATAAAAAGAAATCTTTCTTTTCCACCAGATAGCCCCAATTTTGCTGAATGCTAACATAATTTTCATTTTGATAAACAGAGTATGGCTTTTGATTGTTTTAGTCACAGCAATTGAAATTAAGAGAAATTATAATGTTTCACTATTTAATTTGTTACAGAGGTAAGTGCATTTTTTCCTTTGCAGATCTCTTCCTTTCCATTTCTTCATCCCCCCCCCACCTTTTTTGTCCTATTTTCATGAACTACAAAACCTAATTAACTTATTATTATCAGTTTAAGTTTCATATTCATACAGTTTTTCTATTCTTTATGATTCCTGGGAGACTGAAGCTGAAAACCAGTCAGTTAGTTCCAATGTGTCTGTGTCTGTATTAATATGCCTCAATTCCAGAGGCTAAGCGCTGTAATCAAGCTCCACATCCAAATTTTACAGCTTACATTGCAGCCAGCCTATCTAACCAGTAAGTGATATTTCTGACACCAACAATCCCCCTTGACACTCTCTCTGAATGTTAAATCATTGACGACTCTTAATGACTTTCACTTAAAAGCAGAAGAATTAAAGGTAATTAAAATAGCAAGCCCTCAGAGAAAAACGGTGACCACAACGTTTGCTAGAACATCAATTCTAAAGCCATCCTATACGTGGCCACTTTCTTTTGCTGGCTGCCCCGGTGCCACACTCATGAGGATGGGGACAGGGATGAGGGGAAGAAATTAATTTGCAAGTTCTCTTGGCTTACAGGAAACAAAACAGCGGTGGTTATTTGCCTGCCTGTCATTTGAACAAAATTTGGTCAAGAGATGTTCATCATTAGGACTTGACTTCTGGCTATTTTTTGAGTCCATGTGGAACTATACGGCACGCCAGGTGTTCGGTTTTGAGTCCAGTATTCCCAGAAAGCCAAGGCCTGAGCACTGGAGATAAACAAATAGTTCCTCACACACTGGTCATAAACAATTTTAATGATGATATAGATATGGACTTTGAAGGCTGAACCAGAGACTAATACAGAAATGTTTAGAAAAGAATCCTCCTTTGAATAGTGGACAGTTCCAACTGAACTAAGAACAAACCAGAAGTATTTTGAGTTCTGTTGAGTGTTTTGTATCATTAGACTTGAAAGATGGGGGCAGCACACCGACTTATTTTGAATTAGATTTACATGAATTTCTGAATAAAGTTCGAAACAAGAACAGAAGAATATTTTCCCTTGAACTTTTTTTCCTCTCTTTAACTCCATATCAATTTTAGGGGGGAGTTTGCAGATAGCTTTGGTTGCTTACTACCTCAATTTTAGTGACCATAAAAAAGGGATGGAGATCCAAAGGGTCTCTCATGAGGATTTTGAAGATGCTCTATAAATCCTGCAATGTTTCTTTTGCTTAGTCCACTGCTTCCACTGATTTTTTAAAGAAACTGTTTTTTTAAAAGGAACTCTGCCACCAGAGATATTCTCAATTCAATGAGTAAATAAATCAACTATAAAAACACTTCTTAAATATGAGTCATTATACACAGACAGCTGTCAGTGTGAGTTTGTTGCCGTCAATTAGGATGCGGAGACTGCACCTCACCATCTGAATACATGAAACTCACAAACTCAACAAGAGCCAGCTTCTATTAAATATTTTACAACTTTTACAATTGTAACATTTGGGTTAGACAACTGTTCTGTTAGCCAGATTTTATAGAATTCACCTTGCGGTACTTACGAATGCCTGTCTCTAAGATGGACTTTCAACATTGTTGTAAAGTAATTTTTTCATTAAATTTGGATAACTGAACCGTTTTGGGACCTGTTTCTGAATGCGATGCTGCATTTATTTTTCCTGTCTCAACATCGTGCTGGTGAGATGCTGCTCCATTACCAGTTAGAGACACAACCAGTTGCAAGCATATGAGAAAGGTTATGTGAAACTTCTTAAAGCCAGAAGATGAAAGTCGCTAGGAAGACCATGATTACACACATCCCTCATGGCCTCCAAATCAAAATCAACATACAAGAATAAAAGACTCTCCTTCTTCATTAATATTCCTGCTTTGACTTCCACATCAACTACTGGAGAACAGCTCCATCTGCCAGGTGAACACATACTGCCTTTTATTTGTTTTGAAGTCCTGTCTGCCATTGCTCCTGTACGGTGAAAAAAATCAGAGTAATCTGCACTGTATATGATCATATGGGCCTCTCATTTTCCGCCCTGGTGTCTCTTCCCAGATGGAAATCCTGATCTCAAGACTGGGATTCCTGCTGCCCTTCTCTACATATTCTATTGCCCTGTCTATGGTGGACCTAGACTAGGTAGCCAAACGGTGTCCAAGGTCCAAGCACACCTATAGTTTGCAGAGCAGCAAAATGATGGCTTCTTTCTTGTTCTCAGCTCCTTTTGTAGTAATTGCTAACTTTCCATTTGCCTTCTGAGCACTCAACTGACATGAACTAGTCACCAGGGTCATCTTTCACATGCAATCACTTGTCTAAAGGTTGCAGACCCTTCACATTGAAGAACAGAATGGCGGGTTGCCAGAAAACACGGCAATTCAGAGTACATAGGCCTAATGAATTTGAACTGAGCAGAACAGAGAAATCCTGTAAGTCTTCAAACACGGGAAGCATGGATCTACAATACCCACTGAAAAATTTTTACTCCAATTTTATAATACCATTACCAATTTTAGGTGAAATTAACCTCCTCAGGTACAAAGGTTTGCATAGTGGGGTGAACAAACAGAGATCCAGTAGGAAAACGGTTCATCGTGATCTCCTCCCAGGTAGGTGCAACTTGGCAAATCCTGGAGATCTGGCCTCGACTGCACTGGGGGGCAAAAGATTGGTGGACTAAGACCAATTCTGTCCCAGCATCGTAAAGAATCCTTTACTGCTGATAGACCAGAGGATATGCTTAATGAAGTAGAGGCCACAAGCTGACAGGAGTGTTGGAAATGGGTGGAGAGGAATCAGCGGATCGCAGGCAGAGTTGGCAGGCGAGGCGGCTGGCCGTCAGCCGGGGGAAACAGAGTGGAGCTGAGCCTTGGCTGTGGCCAGCTGGTGAGAACAGAAAGGGAGCACAAGGAAGTAGTAAAATCACAAGCTCAGGCAGGACAGAGTGCGTTGTAGGAACCCAAGTTACTCCTGAAGCAATAAACTTTAAGGAAAAATAACCAACCCCACCAGCACCGTACGTTATGGTAAGATGGTGAGATACAGAAACTCCCTTGGCCTCCAAGTCCTGTAAGCAAGCGCAGAGAAGAGAAAGCTTCTCCAGGAACAAAGGCCAGACATGAAACGGGAGAGGGAAAACAAAATGCTTTTACAGAAGGACTCCAGGTCTGAATTTTCCCTGTTTTGCATTTTATCATCAGTTACAAAAAATGAATTTCAAGTTCTGCTGAACAAATAGCAGCAGGAACAGCCATGCATTTAAGAAAACATTGTATTTTCCTTTTCAATGCAAAGTTCCAGTCCCTCTCTCCAACATGTTTTCTCTCAGTAGCCTGCCACCAAAATGACCAAAAATGACATAATTAAAAACTTCAGATTTTCCAGTATTTGTGCGCAATGCGAAGCTCTGCTGAAGCTGGCAGAAGCCTTGCCTGGCCAAGAATGAGGATACTTCAGATCCACAAATTCTTCCAAGTTTTTGGAAGATAAAATAAGTTCTTCCTCAGTTTTCTTGGCTTGTGGGATTTCAGTATTTTAACTTTATAAAACAATGCCTCTTGTTGATTCCTGTTATTTAACTGAAGGAATCCGCATGCTCTAATCTTGCTTTTTTACCAGTTTGAAGAGATGGGGTGGCAGGGTGTGTGTGTGTGTGTCTGTGGATGCATGAAACAAAATGGATTATGAATTTGAAAATTGCCAATTATGTTGCATCACACAGCTCAGAGCGCTGGCACAATGATGAACCACAATCCAGATTTTTCAGCTTAAATGGCTTTACATTCAAGCAAGCAAATTAACCATAAAATAAAGGGGGGGGTTTACAAAATATCCCAAGAAAGAATAAACTGCAGATAATAAGCACCAATCTGGTGTTGAATGCAGCCCAAGATACCAATTGTTTTAAGTCACGACAAAGACAGCTGAATGCTCATCTTGTGGATATAGAGCATGGATGATTGCTTGCCATGAGTATCTTCTCTCACAAATAACAGTTTTTTCGCTCTTAATTTTCTGCTAAATTGGAAGCTAACTGCTTCCCACATTGTCGTCGGAGCACCTGCAGCTGTGCTGGATTTCTGCGCACCATTTCTTTTAGGTAAAACAGCACTCCACTTCCTTGAGCTCATCATTATGTTTATGTCTTCCTTTCATTGCGCTGCCGCACTAATGATTCAGGCAGGCTGGTCAGTCATTAAGTGACAAGCAAATGATACCATATGCAACGTGTGACTAATCGGTCTGAACAAATGAAATCACAGACTTGCTTTTCCCATCATTCATTTCACAAACAGTGGCAATGTGGTGCACAGCAGGTAGTTCAGTTAAAACCAGCCTTGTAAAACAAATTTCCTGCAGCCGCCTAAGTGCGCTGTGACGGATTCGATGCTTTAGCGAGTAGACGATGCCCAGGGGAACTAAGGATGCTTTGGGCGAAGGGAAGTAGAGAGGAGGAGAAATGCTCCGTACATACATTACAGTAATTAAAGGTTTAGTTACCTTATTGGTTTGGGTATTTTGTTTGTATGGATCACAGAAATTACTACCGGATTACCAAGCCCAAAACATACATAACGTACACAATGCTTATCAAGACAGAATACACAGCTCTTTAACTAAAGTTCCCCAAAGATGCATATTTTATGCAGATCTAAGCAAATTATCTCTGATAGCTATAGTGGGAAGACATTCATATGCAAAAGTAGAACTTAAATCCTTGTTTTCTCTGTGCCCAAAACGTCCTTCACTGATTTTAATGAGATATTTTTCTCAGCAATACTAGCATTAAACTATTTAATATTTAAAGTATTTAATACTTGCATTAAAAAAATAGTACAAAAATTAGCTGCTTACACCCAGTAAAGTCAAAGGTACAAAAATAATTTCATCTGTTATCACTAAATTTTGCTAATATTAAAATAAAGACCCTGAGAAGCTAAAGCCATTTCCTAACTGGCTAGTTGAACTGTTTGACTTTTGCCATGGTTATATGCTAGCCCAGGTTACTTGCTGTTCATGTCTCATCTAGAGGTAATAAAAAAGACTTCTGAGCTTATTACATTAACTTCTTCAGCATGGTATTAACTTCTTCTCTGTCCTAAAAGAAGATGTTCTTTCAGGCCTCCACTCAAAACTATTTTTCAGAGCTGAAAAGTCCACAAGAATAAAAAGATCTCAAACTGATCGAATTTTTTAAGGTAAATAAATGAAGAAAATCCAAAAGCATCATAAAAGGCAGAACATAGATGCAGGCACTTAACCCAAACTGAGATTTTGAGAAGTTACAATCATAGTTAATGAGGAGACACAAGAAAAATTCCTTCAGTTGCTCACGTACCAATGCTACGAGCCTAGATAAGACAGAGCTGGACTCATTCATCTCTCAGCATAAATGTCACCCCATAGGTATTTCTCAAACCTCGTGGAAACACTTGCATAATTAGAATGTGAAAACCAAGGATCAAACAGTCAAAGGGGACCATTCTTTTGACCTTCTGTGTCAAAGTTAGCTTTACAGGTTTCTGAGTCATTGACAATTCAGAGGCAGAGGATCATGGGTACTTATAGATCAATCACCTAACAAATAAAAACACAAAGCAGGAGCAGGTGGGTACTTTTTGCCTATAGTAGTGGATGACCACCTTCCATGGCATCCTTCTGTGACAAAGATAGCACAAAGTTGTGCCCATGGACACAGAGCAGACTGAGCGGTTGGTGAAACAGGCACAAGTAAGGAATGTGCATTTGTGCTTATAAATCTGGAAACAAAATATGCAGCATGTCTTTACCGAATGAGGATCTGTTCTGGCAAAACACTAACTTAGGGTAAAAGCTTGGAGTCCTGGGGGACAGTGAAAATGTCCATGTCTTCTCAGCGTACTGCCATTTGCAACAGGCTAATGTGACCCGTGTGTGCACCAAGAAGGGGCTGTCACATAGCTGTAGAGGCATTATATTCTGTTTTTCTTACTGAAACACTACTGACAGTTCTTTTACAATTCAAAACCCGCATTGATGCATTCACAATGGTGAAACAACTGCCCTGCAGTCGAATCTGCCAGAAAACACCATCTACATGTTCAAAGAGCAAAATAGATAAAAACTTAATGTGTTACTTAACAAAACCTGTAAATACCTATAGAAGAACTACAAGAACAGCCAAAACAGATCAAAGGAAACATCAGTTCAGCTAAATACCACCACTCCAACAGCACCAGACATGGATGCCTGGAAAAGAGGATATGAGGACAGCACAAATTTATGATATTTCTCTCTAAAGTCTCCTACACCCAAAACATTTTTAGTTCAGGGACTTTTCTGGGCCTCATTTAGTTTCTATGCATTTCCATGGATTTCTCTCTCACGAACATGTTCAACTGCAGAACAGTGGTAATAAACTAGCAATCAAAGACAACAATAAGATCTAAAAGCTGGAAGCTCAGCACATTTAGAGTATGGATTTTGCAGGTGGGATAACTAACAATTGGAATGATGTAATGAGGATTGTGGACCACTAACAAAAATCGCATCACTTTTTGACTAATTAATTTCTGCAAAAACTTACAGAGGGCTGTTTGGGTGACCGATACGCCATGTACTCTTCCAGATGTCAGATAAAATCAACACAAAATTCAGCCAATGACTTTTTAATCGATTAATTTTACAGTTGTGGGGTACCTTGCTACTATTGTTCTACAGAAATTTAAAACACTGTGCCTTCAGTGGAATAAAATATTGCATGCCTAAGAGTAGGAAAGGACTTCTTTGTTGATACCATGTTGTGGCTTACTGCATTATTATAACCTCAGTAGTCTCCACAAGAGCTAAAGACAGTCCTGTTTATTAATGTCACTCTAGTACTGCAATTTCCATGTGGTATCTAGCTACTGCTACAGTTTGCAAAGATGCCTTTCAGGAATCAAACATTTCTGCAACAGGTTTGGTTTTTTTTTTTTCCCCAGGGCTGTTCATTGTTTAAGTCGTTGCATCAGGGATGAAAAAACACATTGCATATTTCTACTGTATTTTTTTCCTTATCGTGCCATAACCCAGAAGCTTCTGGCACAGGATGTCTCACTCAGGTCCTTTTTCTTCTGAGAAAATAAAGGTGTGAGTATCTCAATTGCAACAAATAAGGGATTTCTTAGGGGGCCATATGCCATTCAATATAATTTAGTGCTTATCTGAGTACACGCTTATCCAGGCATTTATTGATACAGAGTACAGATTTACAGAGCGGCCCAGGAAGTTGCAGGACACATTAATGATGTACCTTTTCCATATCCTGGAGCTCTGAAGAATCTTTTAAATCTTTTATAGAGTAGAACTAAAGAAAAAAGAATGGTAAAATGGGATAACACAAGGTTAAAATAATTTAAAAAACCTTCCTAGCTATTGCAAACTAAAAATCAATTCCTAGTGACTTCTGTTTCTTTCTCTCCTTTCTTTTAAATACTGCCATTGAAAAAAGAATTACAAAGGAAGATGCCCCCCATGGCTTTCTGTCAGATACTATCTTATTTGTATATACTTTTTGTGGTTTAATTACTCCCTTTGTTGTTTTTTTTCCCCTTGGTTAAAGAACAAGTCTCCAGATTGTTCTGTGATCTTTGTATCTATGCAGATTAGATTTGGAAATTAAGGAAACTTGCATCAGCTACATAATTAAGTGCATAAAGAGGTCTGACACACTTTCTTGGTTTTTTATTACTAACAAACCCATATAATATGAAACATTTGGGGGTTTTAGGGTTTAAATAAATATTTTCTGGGGAAACCCTACAAACTTCAGGTTGCACGAGTAAGTAATAAATTGCTGTTTTAGTAGAAAAGCTTTCAGCCTTTCCAGCCCCACACCTCCTGTCCATTTAGCATTGCGCCTTCAGCCCTTCCACCTACTTTAATGAAATATACAGCTGTCTTTACTTATGGCCAGTTTTGTACAAGAATCCCTGGAGTGTGCTGTACAAAACCGAGGTTAAAAGCAAGAAGGTTGAAAAAGGAACAAAAGAGATGGTACACTCAGGACCATGAATTTCATGTCGCTTGTTCCCAACTGTTATGAAGCTTTTCAGCCCCCACAGAGGTTTTTAGGAGGATTTCAATGCAGAGCAGCTATGGTACAGTTTGTCAGAGTTACTAATGCACTAATCCTGCAAACAGCTAAGAGGGGAAATCACAGGTTATTTGACTTGCCTCTCTTAATGTATGCTGTCTATGTAAGGAGGTTCAAGGATGAAAGTCAGCCTGGCCAACATTGAAGACATCCTCCTCTTATGGTGAGTTCAGCAGGAAATTTGGCATGTGCCTCTTTCAGCCAGCCAAAACAGGGCTTGGATGAAATGATGTCTTGCCCAAAATCATTATAAACAGGATTTGTTCGCAATTCTTGGAAGGATTTTACAAAAAATGTCCCCAGATTCTCAGTGGAAATGGAGATGAAAACCTCAGTTATTCCCAACCCATCGCCCACTTTGATCACAGGCTACGAAGGACACAACCTGGATTGCTACAAAGGAAATGGGTTTTGAGGCCAGCGGCACCTGAATGAGTCTGTAACTAGCCAACACAGCCCAACTTTGCTTACCTTTCCCACCATGAAAGCACCATGCCTTCTGCTCTGCTCACTCTCTAATTTAGGGCTCTTTCACTAAATAGATGCCGAAAAGCTGCTTTTTTCATACCAGAGCTCAGAAGGGACAGCTGTTTGTGTGAATACAGCTCAGGCAGCCATCACAGCCCAAATTCCTGCCCAAGGAGCCCCTTGAGCGCAGGAACCTCACAGGGGAGGCAACAGAAAGGAAAAGCAGAAATATTTTAGACTGAAATCCCAGGAAGACCCTTTCACCATCTGACATACAGCTCACATTTCTTCAACTCCCTCACCATGCCAGATGTCTCACCATCATATTTCTAAACCACTAGTAAAAGGTTCAGTGCTATACCGAAGAGATATACTTTCACCAGGGCTGTCATTTGAGAGGAAAAAGGGAGTGTCTCCACAAATGCACTTCCATGAGGGTTATGTGGAGCTTTATCATTTCACAGTTTCTTTGTGAAGCGCTACATGAATTCTGAAAGGCTCAAAACACGCTTTGAGAAATTAATAAAAATTAATTTGTAAGTACATTCGTATTTATTTTCCCTCCTAGAAACTGCCTTCTGGCTTTGACTTCTATTGGGAAAGTCCCGAGACTTAAAGTGCGTGCAGGGTCATTTCAGTCTTAAAGACAACTTCAAATGCATATACAAAAAATGTAAGCTTCCTGCTGGCTGTCTGGAGGAAGACCGAGTTCCTCACCCATCCCTTATGCCACTACTTCTCACTCTCATCAGGCTTTTTTCAGGACTCCTATTTCTCTTAAGTTCTCCTTATGTTACTAGTGTCTCACATTGTCAACCCTCCAATTTACTCATCTATTTTCTTCAGTCAGTATGCCACCAGCAGTTCTCCAAATCCTCTTCACACCCTCATGTATCGTCCAGCCTTGGGTTTCCCAAGGCATTTTAGCTTGGTTGGCTAAAGAAAGGAGACGGATGTAATCATATAATCAATTTACCGCTCAATCTCCCAATCTTAACTCATTAATTCTTCAGTGCAATTGAACTTGACATGTAAATTTCTCATACATTTTCTGAAAAGTTGCAGCTGGAGAGAAGGGAGAGACCCAAGTTAGCATCTTTCCTCTTCCCCTGAAAAACTGTTGAGTGATTTTTTCACTTTAAGGGTGGTAAGGCACTGGAACAGGTTGACCAGAGAGGCGGTTGAGGCCCCATCCCTGGAGGTGTTCAAGGCCAGGCTGGACGTGGCCTTGGGCAACCTGGTCTAGTGGGAGGTGTCCCTGCCTATGGCAGGGGGGTTGGAACTCGATGATCTTCAAGGTCCTTTCCAACCTAAACCATTCTATGATTCTATGATTCTAGGATGTCCACCCCATTGTCCATTGGGTGTGTCCTAGCCAGAGTCCAGCCTGGCCAGCATGTGCCCATCTAGGGAAAAGTCATGATGGACGTAGCCTGATGGCCATTGGCAAAGAGCTGAGTGTGCTGAGCCCTGGGGAGGCTGGCGGGGGGAGAATCGGGGCCAAGGACAGAGGGGAGAGAGGTTGAGAATAAAATGGCATACAGGGGAAGAAGCAGGCTCCATTGTAGTGGACATGAAGGAATTGAAAGTATAGAAATTAACATAGAAATTGCCAATTTAATTAACTGAAAAACAGGTTTCATTAATTTCACTGTTCACAGAACAATGTGTTTAACAAAGAAATTAGTATTCAGCATCTCAGTGTTTTTATAATGGTGGGTTGGGAAGAAATGGAAAGAAGTGGATTTTACCCAAAATAATTGTATTTTGCTAATACAAACCTGACTTCAGCCTTGTTGGCAGCGTGCAAATTTGCAGCCACAGTTATTAAGGAAAATACAACCTCATGCAGAAAATGCAGGTAAAAGGTAGCACTGCCGCCTAGCTTTAACCCAAATAGTCCGTACAGTAGCTGTTTTGTTAAAATGAAACTCGTGGAAGCCGAAACAAGAAAATCAGCTGGAAAGTTTTGAAAAAAGCTGCAGAAAGTCATTGTGATCCTGATGCACTCCCACAGAACATCTTGAAATCTCTTTGTGAAAACCTGCTGTTTCAGGCAGGCGTGAGGGGCACCACCACACAGATGGGGAAGGAAAAGAAAAAACAGTAAGAGGAAAACAAACAACTCTTCCTCTGTTGCTCTCCTTCCCCAAAGGCTGGGGAAGGGCATCCAGAGGGCTGCCCTTATGGCTGGGGCGGATGTGATGTGCGCAGCCCCACTGCGTGATTTGGCGCAGAGAGCGCTCTCGGCATTGGTCACAGCTCAAAGGGGTAGATAATCCCAGGAATTTTGACTTTCTGGTTTACTGGTAGATAACCTAGTTTGTAGAATTGATACTGTTCTTTAGCAAACTTGCTGTGCTGTCTAACAAATCAGTTCCTTTAAACTGGCACTTTAAAAAAAAAAGCAAGGACTTGTTTAATTTGATTCCTTTTTCCCTTGAAGGTGTATACATGTGTATATATAGCACATATATATCTCTCTATCTATATGAAATTCAGGTTTTTGTATCATAGCATCTAATTAACAAAATTCAATCATCTCTGTACAAAACAGCCATAATTTTACCTAAATACTGCTGCATCTTCCTACTGCCGGGGTGTGACGTTTGTAGAGAGAAGCAGGTCAGATCCGAAAGCGAGTAACAGGTTTTGTGGTGTTTTAAGTATGGAAAATAAACTAGAAGCAGCAGTTCGATTTTCAGTGTTGTCTGCAAACACTGCCCTGCCAAACTGCATGGAAATGGGCAGAAGGTTTGACCTGCAATTCTAAAAGGAAAATCCCCTCCAAAAATCAGAGATGGCAGCAAAATATCTTTTGATTTCCTCCTCCTTAAAAAAATGTATTCTTCTTTATTTCCCCCTCCCCTAAAAAAAAAAAATACCCTCTCTTCTTTTCCTCTCCTGACACCCTTTAATTAATGCTCTTTTTTTGGTGACACTGCACACTATATGTTGTGTGGCTGAGTGGATGCCTACCCCTGCCGAGCGATGAGGCACCCCGCGGAGCACCAACAAAAAGCCCCAGCGTCTGACCCGGCTGCGCTCCTATGAATAGCTCGCCCTTGCTTTATTAAGATAAGAGATATGCAAGGATTAGGAGAGGGAGGAGATCTACGTCTCAGCGTAAATATAGCGTTTCGCAGGGAAATTTCAGACTGTGATGGACATTGCTTAGCCCCCAAAAGGGATTTTATTCTTGTCTGCAAGGCAGCACGCAAGGTCGCCAATGTTTCTTAACAAGGGCCACCACCGCTTCAAAACAAAATGAAGAGAAGATGCTGGAAAAGCCTTCAGGCTGCTGCCTGAGGCCAAGGAGGTGTGGGACCTGCTGCCCAGGACCTTGCCTGCCCTCAGGGCTTGTCTAGCACCATCACTGGTCATGGGAATCCAGGAATCTTGGAGGCAACGGCCCGGCACGTGGGCTGTGTAGCCAGGGGGTGGGAAGAGACTAAGTTTCAAAAACTAAATTTCTGCAGTAAAAAGGTAAAATTCGAAAGAACTGAGATGCAGATGTGTCACTGATGTCAACAGAGACTTGGCCAGCAACTTCACTTATCTACACAAGTTTATATGGATTGGTACTTAAAGTTAACCCTGTATTAAATTTCAGATAGCAGCCACTGCACTAACTACGTCCTGACATTTCATCTGATATGCCAAACATGACATACCATCCAAGTAATGCTTTCTTCTCAGTTTTCTTTCAGTTTAATCCTCATCGTACCTGGTACCCTCAAGGGAGGGCAGGTCACAGAGATGGAGCTAAAATCTGATTAATGCTGCCTGATGCATGAAGTGACACTTCTTTACCTGGTGCACGATGGCGCAGAGCCTTTAAGAGTTCTAATATATATGAACCAAATCATTAAATAATCTACGCTTTAATCATGCAAGCCTGTCAATTGCAGGAGGATTATTTGGAAAGTAATCAGAAAAAAAAAAATCTGAACTAGCACTGCTGTAGTCAGTCAAGTTAAACCCCCCAAAAATTCCTGAGGATGTATGGTGTGGAGAGGAGCTTGAGTTCTTAAGTTTTGCTCTCTTAAAAATCAGGCAGCTCTGTCTGCCTTGCGAGAAGTCTTAGAGAGTCTGGCCTAAACCTTCTGACAAGTTTCAGATGGAAGAAATGGTGTTAAGAGAGCAGAGCCACCCCTGCCGCTCTGACGCCTACCCAGCCCGTGTGCTGGAAGAGCCGCGGGGTAGGGATCGTGTACAAGGAATTATACACCCTACATTTCCATTATACAACCACCTCATATTGTACCCTAGGGTGTATTCCCCCTGTAACATCCCGTAGGTAGCTGTTAAACTATTAAAACCTTGATTTAACCTCATGATACCTGATAACTACTGCACCAAGTGTGAAGGAATCTGGATGTTTTCCACTCTTAAACAGAGCTCGTCACGATCTTTTCAGTAACCCGGCAAAGGGGAAAAGTGGCAGATAAGGACTTGCAATGATGCCTTCCCAGAAAGCAGAGGCTGCAGAGGATTATTTCAGGATGCAGCACAGCTGCTGAAGGACTGACCTGTGGTAAAGACGCTGGTCTGAGGCTCAGGGTGCGGATGTTCAACTCCCAACTCTGTCAGACCCTGCAAGACTGATTTGAGGCACATCAGCTAAAACTAGTGCCGGTAAAAAAATCCCAGATACTTAAAAGTTAGGGCTTGCCTCCAAAAATCAGTGCTGGCTGTCACCCTGGCCACCTATGCGGGGTGTCATGCTAGGCACCAATATAGGTTAGGGGTGGACCTGCTGGGAAGTAGCTCTGAGGAGAAGGATTTGGGGGTCCTGGTAGATAGTAAATTGTCAATGAGCCAGCCATGTGCCCTTGTCGCCAGGAAGGCCAATGGAATCCTGGGCTGCATAGGGAAGAGTGTGTCCAGTAGGTCAAGGGAGGTCATTCTTCCCCTCTACTCGGCATTGGTGAGGTCACAACTGGAATACTGTGTCCAGTTTTGGGCTCCCCAGTTCAAGAGGGACAGGGAACTGCTGGACAGAGTCCAGCGAAGGGCAACCAAGATGATTGAGGGATTGGAGCATCTCCCTTATGAGGAAAGGCTGAGAGAGCTGGGACACTCTAGCCTGGAGAAGAGAAGGCTGAGGGGAGACCTTATTACTGCTTATAAATATCTAAAGGGTGGGTTGAAGGAGGATGGAGCCAGACTCTTCTCGGTGGTTCCCAGTGACAGGACGAGGGGCAATGGGCACAAGTTGGAACATAGAAAGTTCCGTTCTAACACACGGAAAAACTTCTTTACAGTTAGGGTGACAGAGCACTGGCACAGGCTGCCCAGGGAGGTTGTGGAGTCCCCTTCTCTGGAGATTTTCAAAACCCGCCTGGATGCAGGCCTGAGTAATGTGCTCTAAGCAATCCTGCTTTGGCAGGGGAGTTGGACTAGATGATCTCTAGAGGTCCCTTCCAACTCTGAAAATTCTGTGATTCTGTGTCAGGAAACCCCAGGCACTGAGAAGGGCAGGTCCAGAGCAATGCAGACGCTGACCACATGCAGACCAGGAGGCAGAGGGCTCAGACACGAGCCTCCTGTGCCTGCACACCAACAGCTCTCAGACACCCCACTAAAGAGCAAGTGCCACTGTCACCCTGAATCCCCCACATCACCTGTACTCCTTCTTTCAAATTAATAAACCTGATCCAGCAGTGCCAGTGCTCTGCACCTTGCATCTGTATGGTGAGAATATAGCGGCCAGAGGGACGAAATAGTTTTGGGTTGTGTCCTCCTTAGCAGGAAGGAGGTAAAATCCATAACTGCCACCTCCTCGCAGCTTGTCTGGCCCGAGTGTGATGCTCCTCTGCCACTTCCCTTGATGTCAGAGGGAAAGACATGAGCTTTGACTTTGCAGTCCAAGTCCCTGGGCACCACCGGGAGCTGGGGAGTCCTGGAAGCTCGACCTGGTGTCCACAGGACTTTGTGCACCTCCAGCTGGAGTCACTGAACAAACGCAGCAAGAGCCCAGAGCACAGGGACGGAGCCCCAGGCTCCCCTTGCCCCCTCCCAACACACAGCCAAGAGCCTTACCAGGATGCAGAGTCTGGCTCCCTCTTGTGCTCTCTCCTTTTAACAAATTAATTTAGGAAATATGACGCAGTGGAATATTTTTAACAGGTGGTCTAAAAGCACCCCTAAGGTAGGGCTGGGGCCCTCATGCATGCTGCTGTGAACTTAAAGCCATTTAGGTAAGGAACTCAGCTTCCCACTTCTTTGGGTTAAGCATGGTTTTGAATAGAAAAAAAAAGTGTTCTAGGAATGCCAAAAAGGGTTTTCACATTTCTAATCTTTCTGCAGAAGACTTCCCATCACTGTCAAGCTGCAGCTTGTGACCTGTCAGTCTGGGATGCATCCGCACAGTCCGGTAGGGAACCCACTTGTCTGCAGAGATGCCTGCTTCAGAAGCTGCATGAGCAGCCCTCTGCCAACATATAGGGTATAAATTTCCAAGGGCAGAAGCTGAAACGATAGGACATGACATTTCTAGTGTTTTACAGAAGGTGTCATTGTTGCGCTGTTCTGTTTGACGAATTCCTCACCAGTATTCAGCACACTGTGAGTCACTTCAGAAAATATTTTTTTTCTTCTCATTCAGCTACAGTCTATCCCATATTAAGCTCAAGATTAAATATTTCCTCTTGCAGAATTTAACTATACATATAGACAAATATCACAGGCTACTTCTCTGCTTCATTTCCTTGCAAAGAAGATTAATCAAGTGTGTGTAATCTCACCAAACCTAACCTTAAATTCCTGGTAATAAAAGGAAATCTCTGCTTTAACCAGGTGCCAATAAAAAGCCTGTTGGAAAGAGTGTGACCCCCTCATTATAGCACGTTATCTGCAGTCTTTTGCCATGTCCAGCATGCCTGTGCTTGGGAATGCTTTAATCATGACACGGGCACTGGGAGTACAGAGGCTCCTGAGAACAAACGTGGTCCTGGGAACGTGTCTAGCAGCCATCAGGAACCTGCTGACAGGCTACACTTACTCAGAGACATCACACTGGTTATCACTGATACCCCAAATATCATGCCTCTCTGAAGAATGCCCTACTTCTTGCTCACAGAATTAGAGCAGGGAAAATCGGTAAGGTATGAAAATAACGAGAGCCTAAAATAGCTTCTGCTGTGGTTCCTGAGGAATAGGCCAGGATGCCAAATGCCTGTGTCTCACTGTGATGTTATACATTTCTAGTTTAATCATCACAACCCAGAGTCATCCCTGCCACTAGCGTTGCTGTAGTTATATTTGACATGATACCTTTGTTCCAGCACTTTTGCTTCAAATGAACTAAGATTATGATGATACCACTTCCCCAAATCAAATTCTGCCATAGACACTCGCCTCATCCACAAATGATTTTTGACTCTCCACATGCTTTCAGCAAAGCATATGTGAAGCCAGGCCATAGAAAGAAGAGCAGAATGAGGCGAGGACCACCTTTCCTGGTGAGAAATGGGCCATTCAATACCAAGACGCTGCTACTTGGTGGAGAAAGAGAAAATTCTGATCCATTTCCCTGCCAAAACTACGATTACTCTTTCCTGCTTTGCAGCCACATTAAGGAAATCATGCTGATCCACATGGTTTTCAGATGTGGAACTTACCCAAGATCTCCCAGGGATAGGACATATGCGCCTATACCTTTTGATAGCGTCAAAAGTCTCTATAATATGGTATGGCTCTCTCCCACTCGATAAGGGGCTGAGTAATGACCAGGTATCATCCATTTTTGGGACTGCTCTTGGCAAGGTGAGAGCAGCTAAAATGCATTGCCAGCCCCAGGCTAGTGGTAACCTCAGCGTATGTAGTCCTCTCCCAAGCACGGGCCCCCCTGGGTGGCACTGCGAGACTCCTCGTCCACTCGCCAGCTCTGAGCCCTAGCTGAGATGGGATTTTTTTCTGCCTTTCTGTTTCCTTTTTGTACAACACACACACCCCAACCCCACTCCCCAAATGTCAGTTCACATGACTGAGCTCGCTTCCATGTTCTGTATTTGAAATCAAGACAGGAAACATGATCCGATTCCTTCCCAACCTGCACCAGCTAGAAACATCTCTTTATCGATTAAAAGCCAAGCTAATATGTCATTGTCATAAAGTACACTTGTACTATTATCTGCTTTGTGTAACAGCAGTTCTGCCTGAGATTGGTGCCCTCCTGATATATTTAAATTGTCTTGGTTGGCCAAACAAGAGTTATGACCTCTGTGGCTCCTTTCTTTTGGGACTCCTAAAGCACTTTGTTTATACTCCTTAAGTGAGCCTTAGAAAAGATGCTGTAAGGTAGTCAAGCATTGGTCTTTACATTGTAAAATATCCAGCACAGAAATAGGAATGATATTCAACTTCTGTTCCCCTGAGCTGCTCTCTTCTCCATACTAAAGTTAACGTCCTAAAAAGCAAGGAAGCAAACAAAAATTACTCCACCATCCCCCAGTTAAATATCTAAAATGACACTGCTGCTTTACTGGTAGTAATCGGTTAGGAATGGGGCAGCAGTAACACTATCAGCGTCACGTACAGAGCTCACAAATGGTCGGAGTCTCCTGCCTGAGACACTAAGAGACAATTCACCCTCTTCGCAGGGTGTGCAAAAAGGCAGGACTGGAAAGAGGCAGGAGGAAAGGAGTACGATGTGGAACAAAGGAACATCGACAGAAATTACCTTCCTAGGGTGATAAAAGCAGGAACTAGATTATGGCCCTGGATCAATGCCTTGCTAGCACCACCAGACATTAAACCTCCAGGATGAAAAGCCAGGTGTACCAATGGTACCTTGCCCAAACCTGCCCACGAGCCGATTCCTACGACCTGCAAAATTTCCGCTGGGCAAGAGCTAACGTGCATCAGGCAAGAGCTGGCTTCCTGCTGGCCACGAAGTGCCACGGGGATGAGGAACAGTGCTGCACACTCCTGTTCGACTCCCCCTCCTCTCTCCCAGCTGCCCTCTGAGTTCCCTCACAGGCATATAATTATTTCTGAGCCTTTCATTACTCTTCCAGGTATGGTCGAAAATGTTTCAAGTACCTAGAAAGCTAAAAAGGGATAAGACAGGGCAAGTCAATGAGACATTTTTCTTTAGAAACTACGTTAAAAATGCTTTGTCCTTCCCCTGAATTGTATCAGCAGCAAACTTTTGCTCCCACAAGTGACTGCTGGCATAAATGAGAACAAAACTCAAAAGCAGAATTTCGTCTCATAGTTCCCTCATCTGTCAAACAACTGATGGTGCAATCCTGTGCACAAGACAGGACACAATTTTCTAGGTTATTATCTGGTTTTTGGTCACAGTATACTCTTGCTGACTTTTAGCCTGAGATACTGCAAACTAGCTGTCCTGGTTGGAGGTAAAACAGAACTGATTTTCTGTTCTGTAATTTTACTTTGCAGCTCAGCCTCTTCTAACTAAGTGAACTCTTTGAAATTAACAGCATATTGTGCAGACACTGTTGTCTCCACCAGGGTCTCGCCTCTTTTGCCTTCATTGACTTTTGTTCAGTGTATAATTGGTTTAGCGAGAAAGCGTGGGAGAAACGCCAGTGGTCTGGAAGTGCTCAAGAATGGGTGAAAAGCAGTCTGGATGGTGTCCTAGCTCTCCATGACCTTGGCCAAGTCTCTCTGCCTCTCTCTTTCTGAAGTTTCTTCACCTGTGAAACAGGGACAGCAACTCCTCTCTGCCTCCTGGTGACTTTGGTTAGCATTTTCTATTTGCCATCAGATCCCTCCGAATGGCACTAAATGAACAAGTTTTATTGAGATTTCTTTTAGCTGTGGTTCATAAGCACTCTTCTTCCTGAGTGCAGGGAAGAGCAAGTGTTAACAGTCCCTGTTATCACCCCAGACTGAACAGTGACTGTCACTGTGACCATAGTTGCAATATCACAGACACTAGTCTCTGGGGAGACCTGTAATGAGCTGCACTCATTAGGCCCAGTGGTAGGGTAAAGTACAATTGCCAGGCCGTGCGTGTCTCTCAAATATGAGGTTTATTATATAGAGGAGGTTTGCCTTGGATATGATCATTTCCCAGGTTCGTGATTTGGTTTGGTGTGCAGGCTCCAGAGCAGCTGCATCAATGCAGTGGTGGGAATCATTGATTGGGGCTCTTCCTAGTCCCAGCTCACAGCTGAGGTCAGCTCATCATGAAGGTATTTCCTGAAATACTTCCGTATCTGTTGTTTGGAGCCTTTTGCTGAGTATGCACAGTTTATCAAACAGCCACAGCTTAAATAAATATTTGACTCTTTTGGATGCTTCTTCACAACTACATGATACATATCTGACAAATTTGCAGTCCTCCTACTCTCCAAGTCACACCAAAATCTGATTAGTCTTGACTTTCCCCAGAGTCCCTACAGCCTGCATCTGTCCCTCACCAAAGCAGACATGTTCAGCCTTTCTGAATTTTGCTCCTTTTTGCAGTCACTGGCTTATCGACCAGCAGCTTATGACACAGCTGACTACCAGATGCTCCCGTCTTATCTATTTGCAGCTTCCCTGTGGCACCACGTGGCAGCTCCAGCTGGTTGGCCCCTGTGCCCGTGGGGGTACTGCAGTGTCCTGGTTTGAGCCACACAGGACTAATTTCTCTTCTAACACTTGGGAAGACTGCACTTTTAGAAGACTCTAGTGTCTGAATTTGTAAAAATATTTACTTTGTACCAGCTATGGTGTGCGGGTTTCGAGGTCTCAGTGTTTTCAAGCTTGCCAGGTGCAGGGATAAGAAGGAGCGAGACCTGAGCACTTGACCCAAGGTGGCCAACAGGATTATTTCATACCATGAATGTCACATTCACTATAAATTAGAAAGTTTGCTGCAAAGTTCTCTCTCTCCCCTGATGGCTGCCATCCTGAGAACTTCATGTCCTGGTGCCGGACCCCAGAGGCCTTCCCTTCCTCCCAAAGCCGCACCGCTCACAGTGTCCAACATTTGCTGTCCACTGCTGGGAACGCACAGCTTCCTACTGATATTGTTGGCTGAATATAATCTTTGCGTATTCTGTATTGGTATCGGGATCAATATTGGTTCCTTGGTGCTATTAATGTTAATTATCTAATCTTACTCTATTAAATCTATTTATACTTCAACTCCCAGGTTTCTTCGTTTTTTCCCTGATTCCCTTTCCCAAGTGGGGAGGGGTTATCGGGTGATAGCATGATTGTCTAAACGACAGTAAATTGTTATGGGTTTCTCAAACCATAACATGCAGATATGGGGAATTCAGGGTGCTGTGCCCAGGGTGAAGAGGATGTGACCCACGATGGCCCAGGGAGAGCAGACCGGTCCCAAAACACCTTCCCCAGGTGCAGTACAGTGCCCTGCGCCTGCTCCGGGGTTCACAAGCCAGCACACGAGTGCAGCCTTGCCTCACGCCCTGGTGACAGCGGCATTTAAGAGCTCTAAACTCAGGAGCAACCTGTTTTCCTTTCATAGTGCAATTAATTCGCAGCACATGGCATTTGGCATCAAAGCCCAGCACTGCTACATGAAGCAGTTTAAATTTGCTCAGCTCTCCTCCTTATCAAAGCCTGGGTGAACTTAGCCGCAAACTATCCCCAAGACTGCCAGGAACACGTGTACAACGGCGCCTTCTGGAGAAAACCTTCTCCTCAGGGTCACAGAACCACTCCTTTGATTAAACAGTGACATCAGCCTCACGCCCTTTACCCAGCAGGCAGGGGATTTGCTCGCTTTTGTCAAACATACCCAGACAACTCGGTGGCGTGTTTGGAGAAGCTGCCCCAGACCAAATGCTCACACTGCAGCCAACAGCTTTGGATGAGACGCTGACTCCGGGGGCTGCTGACAGATGAGAAGGCAGCGGTCTTTATTCCCATTAGCATCTGTCCTAAGTGAATGTGCACTCTCATCATAAAGCCTGAAAACTAAATCCATAGGGAAACACGCACAAAAAGGCTGAACAGATAATCCCATCAGTCCACTTAAATGGGAATCTGAGTCAACAAATCTAATAAACTGGGGTCAGCGGACCACGCAGATGACAGAGGAGCCTCTCACTGCTGCATTATGTCCTGCAGTCCCTTGAGGTCGCAGAGGCAGTTTTGATGCAATAAACTGGTTCTCCAGGCGCAGGATTTCACCACTAGATGTCAATGGCATCTGAGCTTTTGAAAGGGAAGATATTGTTAAGAGCAGGTTTGCTGCTGGAAAAGTTTATTCTAGCTGGCAGCAGCTTTTGCTGCCACCAACCACAGCCAGCCAAGCCCTTTGCTTGGTCAAAAATGGTGATGTGCTCTTTGAAGAGACACCCCCCATAAGAACACACAGCTCCAGCAGTTTCTTGTCTAGTTATTTCTGGGAAATGATACCTACCTTTGCCGTGTTACTGTCTCTCAATATCTTCTGAAAACCTTAACATTTAGCCTAAGTCTTTCCTCATTTGCACTTATACAAAGCCAGACCGAGTTCCCTGGCGTCACGCAAATTGCTCAGAGGAATAAATCAAGTTAGCAAAATGCACAAAATTAAATTTGATTGGCTAAACTACATTATACTCTTCAGCAGAAACTCTTATTTAAAAGTAAAGTGAATTACCTCACTTAAAATGAAGTAAACCTCATCAAACAAGCACTAAACAAGGGCGTCTAAATGTATTTTAGACACATGTGAATTTTCTTCAGATTTGCATGTTATTTTCCCCTAACAGTCCTCCCTTGTTCTGCCTCCGCTATGTTGGACTTGTTCAAATCATTTCCAGTCCTGTATTATGCCTCTCTGCTAGCTCCTACTGTCACATCATCATCTACTTCCAAAGTGGCCTCCAACCAACAACATGTGCTGAAGCTAGAGCATGCAGCTGTAGCCTCAAGCCAAGCTGTAGCCTCAAAAAGGACCTTGAAGAGGCAGCTGGCATCAGCCCCAACAGTTTTCATCCCTGTGAGTGTGACGAGGCACCAACATCCAGCAGCCCGGCTTGGTCCTCTTCTGGTGCTGCACCATGACCAGGGGTCGTACAAGAAGCCCAGCATCAAGTAGCAGAAAAAGCAGTTTGAAGTTATGTGCTGCATCAAAGTGTTTCAAATTGGATTCAGCGAGTACGTAGCCTGCCTGACAGCAGACGTTTGAGCATCTGGAGTTTTTAAAACAGAAATTAACAGAAAGTCAACTTGACTTCACACAGTCTTTCTGAATGAATCATAGAATGGTTTAGGTTGGAAAGGACCTTGAAGATCATCGAGTTCCAACCCCCCTGCCATAGGCAGGGACACCTCCCATGAGACAGAGATACCCTTATGACAGCAGCTGGCCTTGTTTTGATGGAAGTTTTTCCAAGCTGCTTGATGTAACTTGATGACTTCAAACTTTTGAGGGACTTGCAGCTGAAGGACTGTCACCTGGAGCTGATGAGTCACATTCCTTAGAAGACGCTTGTCTGTACCACAGTCACACCCACCGACAGGCACACTTGGGCTGGGGGCAAGCCCACACAGGAGTCAAGCCCACACGGCCTCAGTAACAGCTCAATTGCCTTTGAAGCAACACAAACCTCCACCTAGCACTACAGAAAGCTCTCACAAGCATTTGTCAAATGCCTGTATAACCAGGCAGGCTCTTGATCTGGGGTTTGATCCTCACCGTCCTTTGTAATTTCTAGGTCTGAATCATCCCTGTTTACATTTGCTGGTAAATTTGCCTCCAGCAAAGCACAGCTCTGTGCTTTCAAGCCATCTGTCACAGCTGGCAGTACCTCTCTCGAGGGGCACTTCACCACTTAGGTTAAATGGGTGACTTCTGCCAGTACCACTTCTCCCTGCTAAGTAATACTCCCATCTAACCCTTTTCCCCGTGGAGGCAACTCCACGCTCAGCAAGGTCAATGGCAGGACTTTTCCTTTCCTTTTTTTTTTTTAAAGTTGGAGTATTGGTTTGGTTTTTTGTTGTTGTTGCATGGCCATTTACCTTACACCTAATTATTGCAGTTACAAAGAGGTTCTTTGTCATCACTAACCATTTTTTCTTTATAACCTTCCCTGGAGCACTAGCAGTTGCTCTGAACCAGCTCTTCCTGCTGCGGCAGATAGGAAAGGGCTTGCACTGGTGATAGTGACAGCAGCAGACCAAGACAAAAACTCAAGCTGCTCAGGTTTTAGAAGCCCTGACAACTTCCTGCAAGAAAACCTGTTCCAAAGACCACACAATCTACAACCCACGTCCTTGCAGAAACCATCATTGAAGACCCACCTGTTGAAGGGAGGGCACCACAGTGACTGTCCTTCAATGAGGTTTAGCTCATCTGGTTCTGCTTAAAGACATCTTTGCGTCTCGCTCACATGCTTCTCTAAACTTACACCACTGAATCCACATTTTCATGGCAAAAAAAAGGTAAAGTAAGTTTGGGTTTGCAATCAAATGTTATTCTTAACTAGGCTGATCCACTATTTCTTAGCAACCTCAGGACTGTTCTGACTCCTTACTAAAGAGATGAGAGCTGAAACGTTATGCAGAGGAACTAATGTCCGTAAAGAGGACCGTAAAGAGCAGTAAAGCCAGCCCACAGACAGAGAGCCCTTATTAGGAACCAGTCCTACTTAAGCACAACCCCAGCGCTATCCACTTCTCCCTGCAAAGCAACAACTTAAGCAGGCAAATATCCAGGTGCAAACAAGCGACCCATGCACAGAACACAAAGGAACAGTTGGCCGCTCACCTGCTGGGTTTATGTGACCTGCGAATGGCTCCTCTCTTTCCTGACCCCAAAATGAAATTCTTCCTAGGTCTTAACTGCCTAGTTTCTCTACAACTGTTGGGTTTGTCTCAATGGGGAGGTAAGGGCAAGGACTGCCTCTACCCCAAGGATTGCCCCTGGGGAAGTGGGACCTGGAAAGGGTCAGCAGCACCCTTCAGAGCAAAGGTAGCTTTCCAAGGCTTTCAGGACAACGCCCCTGTCCCTCCTTCCATAGGCTGCCTGAGATAGAACAGGGATGGAAAAAAAACATGCTGAAGCCTGTCCAGTTCCCAAAATGCACAGAGTTGCAGAGTGTGAGATGATCTATGCAAAGATCCTGGGGCCTCCACAAATAAGCGGTGGTACAGGCCTCCTGAGGGGGGACAAACAGCTGCAACTGCTTACCAGAAACATCACCCATTGAAATGGGCAATGAAAATTAAAAGAAGGTGTGCAGACTCTATCATTGCCATTCCTTGACCTCTGAAAGGCTCTGAGGCTGGGCTGATGTGCAAGCACATTTTTGCTGGGCTCTCTGGACCTTTACAAAGCTCTTGTGAAATCCACTGTGAAATCCACTGACCTTCTTCTGGACAGGAGAGAATATGGAGGAAAACAGTTCTCTCCTTGCTTCAAAGATTATTCATTTGGCCCACCTCTACAGTCCTCCTTAGTTCTCCAGATCTTATATTAACTGCACTGCACGATTCTTTTAACTCTGATACAAATACAGCTATTTCACGATATTATTGTAGGCATGCATGTAGGGTGCCATCACACAACTCTCCAGTGTGAAATGGTGGTCATTGCAGGTGTACAGGCAGACATCACTTAGAAGCAGAGGAAGACTTACCTTCTTTGGGTTTTGCGGGGTGCGTAACTTGGCTGCCACCCCCATGGCAGAGGAGAGCAGGACTCCAGGACAGGTGCTCCGTGTGGCATGACAGCCTGATGAGGTGTGAAATACGGCAAATATTTGGGAGGTTTGTTTTATAGGCTGGGTGGGGTTTTTTTCCACCAAGAAGAGCGAATCACCTCCACATAGGGTAGAGCAGTTACCCCATGCAGGTCAGTCCCACTCTGCACTGAGGGCTGTGCTGGCCCCAGAGCAAACTGCCCTCACCTGCTGCCCCTCGCCTTCACACAGCTCCCGTGGGAGTGGCTCATCAAAGGCCTCTCTAACCACTTCAGTTAACATTCACAGAGTCCACTGAGCAGCTTAAATTGCAGGTCTTTGCCAATAAATCTCTTTTTGATTGACAGGAATGGAGGAGCCCTTGTCTGAATAGTTTGGCAAGATGGTCTGAAGGGACCACATCTAGAGTGCAGCAGACTTCTTGTGGCTCTTGTAGCACAGGTGGAGCTGTAAGGCAGCTACCCTCAGATCTACGCCTTGCCATTTGCTAATCATCTCGAAGGTATGGTCCCTCTAGCTTCTTGTGACAACCTCCCAGCAAGGCTGATGGATGGAAGGAGAGCCCTTCAGGGCGAAGTGAGCTGCTTGCGTGCAGCCACATGGGGCTTGAAGTAACCCAGCTAACTCACTGCAACAGGTTAGGAGATACTCCCTTGGTCTTCTTCTGGGCTACGCTGTGGAGAACAACGATCTCCAATGAAGGGACAGTGATGAACAGCTGGGAATGTCAACTCTTCAGCTTGCACAGCTGGATCTGGAAAAGGATGTCTTTAAACATCATTATAGAGCTGTGTCAACAATTTGGGCTTGTACTGTTTTAATTATTCCAGTTAAAATTCACCCTACCTATCTATTAACACTGGCACAAACACTTTGTAGGTCAGGCTTAAGATTATTTAAGGTGCAGGCACTTAGAGGATTAAGTACTGCCTATTTGTAAAGCACTTTGAACAGACATCACGCTGTAAGTACCAAGTATAATTTCTGGCTGAAATACCCAGGTTTGGCTTAGTGGTTCCCAGGGTTTGCAAGTGGAAAGGGTGGAAGGACAGGACATGCCTCAGCTGTATTACAGCGTACTTGCAGCCCATCACGGGCTCTGCCTTCCCCGCTGCAGACCAGCCGAGAGGAGGGGGAGGAAACCACACCAGCAGGGACGCCTGATGACAGGGGAAAGCATTGGCTGTCCTCAGTAAGAGGATCAAGTGCCGATAAGCAGACTCCAGAGGATATGAAGATAGATTTACTCCTCCCCTCTCCCACAGGGACTTCTCACGGTGGCTCCAGGCCCCTCTTAGACTGTGCGGTGATGATAAGGCACAGCTGAGACCCCATTAACACCATCCCTGCTTCTGAAACTGCCTGGAATACATCGGTACCAGCAAATCCCACCGACCAGAGATGAACGACCAGCTCTGAACGGGGTCAGGCTCCTGAGCCTCTAACCAGGCGCACGCTGCTCTGCATCCACCTTGCAAACACAGCGAGGACTCGCGGAACTGAATGACTGGAAGTACGAGCGTAAAATATTCCAGTTAGGAACAATAAGTACATAAGATAGGCATGAAGGCACAGAGCCCAGACTTCATTAAGGTAGTTTTTATATTTTGAAAAGCAATATTAAAAAACACTGGAAAATGCAAGATAAATGTAACAGATGCTTCTACAAGTTTTAACCTTGTATTGCTTGGCCATTTTGACATATAAATTATTGCTTACTAGCTCTCATAAATACACAACACAATAATATGTACAGAGGCAGACGAGCATGAAATATGAAAACATTGGCAACATTGATTCTGGTAAATCAGATTATTTCATACATACCAGGTCTCATAACGGTGGATAACTACTAGCTGTAGTCCCTGAGAAGTTCGGTAAATACCTTGATTTGGGGTTTTCTATTTTATTACTTTTAATGCAAGCTGACAGCATTATGGCACTCAGAGAGAATGGAACAGGCCGGTGTTCTTACCTCAGCTCATTGGCTTCATACCAGTATTTTTTAACAGTGTAATAAGATGACAATAAATAGACTATGCAAATAAATATTACTCTGCTAAAATGTTTAATATTTACACCTTTCCTTCTAATTTTACAGCAGCACATGTCTTATTATTTCTGATAACACCTTTTTTTTGCCACTGTCATGCAAATGTAATTTATTTCTATCTGAGACGGGGCTGGAATCAAAAAGCTGTGTCATAGAAACATCCAAATTTGATGCAACAAAATCCCACATCAAAGAGGTATAAAGTGACCCAGGTTTTTCCTTTGTTTTGCCTAATTACTCCTCCTAGCTACTATAGAAAATACGCAGAGTGTTTAACCCGAGGTGTGATTGTGATAAACTGAACTTGCAAGATTCATGGATTTTATTCTAGGCGACATAATTGCGCTATTGAAGGATTTAAAAAAAATCACACAATGCTGGACCCTGGCAGGGGCTATGTAGCGTCCCCTTGTCTTTCACAGGGTTTACTTCTAGTTCTCCTCCCAACCAGCACACCTTCAAACTGCTTGCCGGTCTGCAGCCCAGCTCTGCAATACTTCACCTCTTGAACAAAGACTCTGATGGGCCTTTTTTTATCAGACGTATTAGCTACAGGTTTGGACTATTTGCCTTTCCTTTATGGTACATTATAATAGCCATGTTTTCAATGTGAAATTGATGCATCCCAGTTGGCCCCTCCGACCAGAAATTTATATCCTCATTATACAGGCCACCATGAAAACTCATTTGTAAAGTTTTTAAACAGTGATCTAATTAGCCACAACACAGACAATGAGGTTAATGCTGGCTATGTGCCTTCAAACTGAATTTATGCCAGCTGCAAGGGGTAGACAACACCTGATTTAGTATAAAGTTACAGCGGTGCCGAGAGCCAATACCTCAGCTAGCTCGAAGCCTACTGGTACAAGTTAACCCATCCATTTACTTCAACCATTTTGAATTGACCTTCAAAGCGGCTGTAACGTGCTTTCAAATCAAAGCCTGAGCACAGTCATCTTTCTTCTTCTGTTGTTTTGTTGGGTTTTTTTTTTCCTTCTTTCTTTTTTTCCCCTTCTTTCATTTCCTTGTCTTTTATTCTTCCCTGGCACCACTGCTGCTTCATCAGCAAAAACTACCAAAACTATCACAGAGCCAAATGCAGTGAACCGAGAAACAGCCCCACTTTCTCACCCTGAATACTTTCTTATGCTCCCTCTCCCACAGACTTCAAGAATTTGTGGACTAGAGCATCACACCACATGAGCTAAAGCATGCAGGCTGGTCTACATACAGGCTCTTAAAAATGATGCCACGGTAAAAAAGATTTCACAAGGGGGAGCTCAAAACCCAGCAAAGCACCCAGGTAACATGGCTAGCGTGCGGATTCGGGGTGTGCTGTAGCCAGAGGAAGAACTGCAATAACACAAGCAGCAAATTGTATCTGGTTTGTGTTGTTACGCTGCAAAAAGGAGCCCACCGCAGCTACTATCCTCATCTGAACAGTTTTGGTCTGTTTGCACAAAAGAGTTATTTACAATATGTGCAGTCACTTCTACAGAAGAACATAGAAATTTTTACTCCATGGCCAGCAAGAGTTTATTTTTTTTTCTTTTTACTGGGTAAAAAGAAGATATTTTTTTCTAAAAAAAAAAAAAAATCATATAGCATTTCATAATAACAAAGTACAAGCAAATACATTTCTGAAACATCTGTTTCCTTTACAATAGATCTATACAATATTTCACAGATGGGAAAACCGAATGCAGTCTACAGATTCCCCCACAGACTACTTGTTAAAGCTGCTTTTTTTTTTTTAATCCCTTTAAACCAGAGATAACACAACGATGAAGAGCATGCTACTTCAGTATTCCCACATTTCAGTAAAGGAGCATTTTCTCGGAAGTCTTCCTCATGTGGAAAACACACGATAGAGATGGGCAAGCAATGCAATGCGTCCTCCCTGCGCTGCAAAGGGACTGTTACTTTGAGTCGGTGCACAAACCCGTGCCAGGCTGCGAAGCACACTGTACATTGCCTGTGGCGTTCACTAGATTATTTCAGGGCAACTTCTGAGCACTGAAAACCAGAGCTCCGGTGATGGTGGTGCTTGGATGTAGGTCAACTGTAGACAAGACTTTAGAAATGCTGCCTCAGTACATGCCCAGAAGTAGTACTTGTAGCTACGTGAGAATTGGCCAGGGGAGGGGTGTGAGAGGGACAGAAGTAGTAAAGGGACCCTGATGCTGAGAGCCTCGTGTGTGTGCAGGTAATTACACCGGTACCCTGTAAGGTGTACCCTTTTGTTCTTTAAAAACTAGAAGCGTGTGCAAGTTAGGTGAAGTTTTACCTGCTGAAACAGTATTTCCAGGAGGTGAGTTAGGAATGTGGGTGGACCTAGGCATTGCCTCTGAATAGACACCAAGGAGGCTGTAATTCAAGCAGAAAACAAAGCTCCTGCTATAATAATTTATAACACATTAATTGCAGGAGCTGATGCTAAATCTGAGATAACTGAAAAAGGAGAAAATAACACGTCTTCAGTGTACAAACAATTGTGTCCATAAATTGCAACAGAAGTGGATTGGCGCTTGCAGTGTGTTTTATAAAGCAGATTCTGAAGGGACCATAACAGCGTGAACTGTTTACTGCTGACCTCCACATCACGATGCACTCCTGAGTTTCATCTGGTGCGCTGCCTTTTTGTATTCCCATTCTTGGTTGTCCGCACGCATCTCAAATACGATGCTCTACTGGACTCAGGGGAGCCGCACAGATTGCACAGTATTTTTGGCAACAATACTCTGGCAGCCTTGAACGACTGAGGTACGGACTGGGGTGAACTGAGCATCAATCCCTTTGCGGCAAGTTGCCTTGCTGAAATGTTTTTGCTGCGGTGACACGACGATTCCTTTCATTCTAATACTGGCAGAATCTGCATTGAAAGCTACGCTGGACCAAACAATATTTTCACAGAAACCAAGCTCCTGAGCTCAAAGGATGCTGCTCCGCTGCCTCCCGTCTCGGTGACCAGCGGGGATGGCACCGAGCTTGCCCTGCAACTCTGTGAGCAGCTCCTTTGCTGGCTCGTGCCTGATTTTCCTGCGCATGTTGTGTGAGCTACTGATAAAACTCAGTAAACTGTTCTTATATAGGGAAGCAACATGCTTGGCATAAACATTCACTTAATTCAAAGTGCTGCAGTTACAAGGTTATAATGAAGCTGTGTACGCTCACACTCGCGGCTCTATCCTGTGAGAAAGCTCAAACAGAGCTTGCTGGTTGTCGATGACATGCAGGTGATGGACGTATGGCTTCAGCTCATGATGCTCTTTCGACGGAACTTCATTGCCTGCAAGACAGGAGAAAGGGGATGGATGAGAAAGCTGTGCCTTGCCTGCTTCTCTGTCCTGGGCGTTACAAAGTCCCCGGTGTGCCAGCCAACCTGTCAGATGTTAGACAGTCACAAAAAAGATGGCTGGCCAATCACCCAAAGGACTTGCTGTTTAAGTGCAATGCATGAGGTAACAGCTAGATACAGAAAAGGGGAGAAGAAAGAAATAAGCAGGCAAAGCCGGGCAGCCAGCGTGCACAAAGGAGTTACAAGCGGATGGTTGACTCTTCCCAAGTGGAAGATTTACTCCTGCTGGCAGCACGGGCAGTCCGTCCCCTGTAAGGGTGGTTCAAGGTTTCCTTTGTGTCCCTCTGGCAGCGCAACGGTACCTCGAGCAGGGGTGGGCGACCCAGCCTGTAACTTTTAAACAACTTAACAAGTACACAAGACAGCAGGGCCTGGGTAATTTCCTTCGGAGCAGGTGAAAGGTGACAGCGCAGCAGACGGATACAAAAGCTCTTCAAAGCTGCTCTGACAGGCCCCCGCGTTTTGATCTGTTATGCTTTTGATTTCTGATCTAGTAACGGAGACGAGAGTCACGCTGTCGCTGCACGGGAGTTTACACGGCAGGAGGAATTAGCTGTGTAACAAACTGAAGGGTGGCGTGAATAGCAGATGTTTTCTGTCACAAGCTTTACGCCTGACACTGGCTGGTGGGAACTCGCCGCCTGTGAAACCCTCCAGCGCGGCTGGTGACCAGCAGAGGTGGAAAAGGAAAAGCTAAGCCCGTGGCCACGAGACCCATCAAGCCAGGCAGAGAAAGCAACGAGGTACGTTCCCCACGCATCGCTGACTGCTGACAAACGAGCAGTTTGGTTGGAGAGCTCCGTTCTATCCCATGTCCTCAAGGAATTTTTAATAACATTACCATAAATTAAAAAAGAAAACCCCTCAAAATTCCCCGAACCAATCAGCTTAACTCGCACACTCCCTCCCTCTCCATTGTTTCATTATCATCCTCTTCTCCACGCTCTCCAGCTACACGAGAAGCTTTCCAGGAACCGGCCATCCCACTTGTTTCTAAAGAGCTCTGTACGATGCTGCGTAGGTAACGGGGGATGTCAATGCAGCCAGTTCTGCGTGCGGCTGCTAACGGGGCTCCCGGGCAGCTATTTTTAGGAGCTATTTCTGAGCAGCTATCTAACTTGAGAAATGTGGGAGAGAACCGGGATAAATTTGTGTCAGGATACAGAGATGACCTTTTTGCTCCAAGGGAATAGGATCCCAGCAGCTGTGCTGGACGTACTGACAAAACATTTGTATTTCTCATTAACACCTGAAATGAAAAAAAGCTTGAATTTTACTATTTTCTCAGGCTGCTTTGCCTGGTTTTGGAAATGCTATTATTTGCATTCAGGATTTAAGATATAAAAGTATTATTTCCATTAAAAAGGCATTTCAGTCTTGCTTGGAACCTAACCAGGTTCTAATCCAGAAAGACTTTGGCCTGCAAGATTAATACATATGATACAGTTCATAAACAATAATAATATTCCTTGCTTAATTTTGTTTGAATTCTTTCCTGCAGTGAGACGCCTGCTGCTCTTAGGCCAATCTGGGAATTGATGCAGTAGAAAGATTCACATTTCTGAGAGCAAAATAAGCCCAGTAGAAAAGGAAACTGCCCATAAAGTCTCAATAAATATTCAGTGAATTCATTTCATGCCTAAACGAATTTAAGAAAAAAAAAAAGTGCCTACAGGGATGTCTGTATAAGCTTCTTTTTAAATGCCAGCTTCACAATAAATCGAGTCTGTGGTAAAATAAAATAACAATCACGTACTTCAAACTACCAGATTATATGATAAATCTCAGGTATTAACCTTGGATTTACGTCGCAACGCTTACAAAACCACTTGGAAAAAAAGGAAAAACGAGATGAAAGATTTGCAAAGAAGCTGCAAAAAAATTCACATCACGAAAAGGAACTAATGCTACATTTTATAATGCCAAATAAGAGACATTCTAACTTATAGAGGCATGGTTTGGATTAATCAATATTTCCTTCAGTATCTGGTTTAACAGAATAAAAACAAAAGGCACGTCCTTCTCCATCTCCCCCTCTCCTATATGTATATACCACAAAATAACACAAGAACCATAATACTGAGCAGCCTTTGTTTAAAGAAAAAAGACTGTACATACACATGGTAATTCTATAGAACAAATGTTCAGCAAAGATCTTAACAGTACCTATCATTCTCCAAGGTACATGTATTTATACACAAAATTATTATTATTATTCTTTCTGTTGGAGTCCATGCTGACGGCTGCTGAAAATTCAGCTGGAAAAACCAAATGAGTCAAACTCTTCTTTTCCCCAAGGCTGCAGCACAGTTCTGAACTTCTCTTTGGAAAAGAGGTTTTAGTGGCCTCAATTAATGACATGTTTAGTGGGTTTGGCTTAAAAACTAACCACTTCCTAAAGTAGTGTTGTAATTGTCCCCTTCCTGTATTTAACCTCTCTGCAGAGAATGAGAAATGCTGAGAAGGAGAAAAACAAGGTTTCTCCTCTGTGAGCAGCAGAACTAAGCGAGCTGGGGTCTTCTGGCATTGTCCCTTAGGGTTGGATTCTCCGGTGGCTAATAAGGTGGAAACACACACAAAAAAGTCTTTTGTGCAGCTGAGGCACTCGTGACCATTCCCACCAACACAGATCCTCCACTGTCCAAAGCAGGCAGAGCTCTATTTGCAGGCTTCCCCTAGCAAAGGTACTAACACAACCCCCTCTTGTCTACCAAGCCAACCACTTTCATGAAATCCACAGGGTCTTAGTATCTTCAAGACTTCCATCATTTTGTGAAATGTCCTTAAGAACCCAAACCAAGCAAACAATTGCTCTTGGTGAAAAGCCGAGTGAAAACCAGTGGTGACGAATACCGTCTTTTAGCTACTGGAAGCCAAGATAGCTGTGAATCCATTACCAAAACACAGAGACTAGTGGGAGGCTGAGGTAACTCTGTTATAGCTGGGAAAGTGAGAAACAGCAGCATACATCAGAGGCCTCCACTACTAAGTGCAGCTGGCACAGATTTTACACAGTATTGTGAAGAGGTGATAATTTTTGCAGGAAAATAATTCATAAAAAATTTGGAAATCATTTCTACAAACATTTTGTAAAGTAATACTTCATCCAACTGTGGTTTCTGCTATGTTGACCTTCCAACAATGACACTCCCCCCTTGCCAATTGGTTAAATAATTGTCGACCACGTTTTGTTGCTGTAGTAAACCTGAGCAAGTGAAAAAAAAGCAGAAAAAAAACCCCCAACCTCAAGGCTGTACAAAGGCAAAATAAGTAGCAAATTTTGGCTACTCACCAAACTGGTTATTTCTGCAATGTCTCAATGACCGAACAGTATCTGCAATCATGTGCTGCAAACACAAAATTAAAAACATCAGTGCAAAAACCTGAGATGGATTCTGTCATTAGAAAAGCCCGAAAAAAAATCTCCTTGCTATACACTGTACAGCAAAAAGCAACTGTAGTAAGGTAGAAAATGAAGACATCAGGAGAGAGACTTTGCTCTTTGTCTTAGTGATAATATATGATGAAACAAGGTTAGTCTGGGAGGTCCTTATTGATATCACAGAGATTAAATGAGAACAACTCCCTAAAAGCCCATGGAAAGTGCTAATGAAAAATAGCCAAACAACAGCTTATTTTTGTCCCTGTGACTGTTACTAAACTGAAAGCGTGCCACAGGCAAGTCCTGTGGACTGGGTGGGTGCTTCTGGGTTCAATCCCCAGCTTTAGTGCATTATCCAGGGCATTCAGTAGTCAGCAACCTCTCCTTCTGTCTCCACGTGTTGTCTAATTAGACTGTAAGCCCCTTTGTGGCACAGACTACACCTTAACATAAACTTGTATAATGCCTAGCACAATCAGGCACCAGTATCAGCTGGGCAGTTTTCTGCAGTATGAAAACCAACGCAAAACAAGCAGCCCACAGCCTAAACGCTGCAGAGCAAGCACCCTGACATCTCTGCAGGCACCTACCAAATAAGACTATATTGTAGGTATACTATTTTAAGAAAAGCTGGTGCTAACAGGGATATTGGATGGTCACTCAGATTAAGCAGAGGAAATAAAAAGTTTGAGTTTGGTTTCTCATTTGGGCTCAGGTCTTCGACTTATGAAAACTGGAATCGTTTGCTATAAATCAATGGAGTGTACTCATTCTCACTAGATGTTGCCCATAAAGTTCTTGAGGCATTGCTTTTTTTCTTTATTTGACTGCTTCTGTGGCAACTCTTCACCAAATCTAGTAATTAATTTAAGCAAATTGCAGTTAGCAGGAATGATATAACAGCTCATGCAAACAGCTGATGCTCTTCTCACATCTCCTTCACAAATAATCAGAGGCGGAAAGGATTAACTGTCTTGAGCAGAGTATATTTAAGACTAGAATGACGCAGAACAGCTCATCTCCCAACACCCTGGGAGTGGCTTACAAGGCTCCTCCACAGAAAAGCTTATCACAAGAGCACATTTAATGGAAACTTCATACTCCTTTCATCAGTGAATCAAAATAATTTTTCTTGTTACCCGCTGTGCTTCATTTGCCATGATATCACGCAATCTCTTGTGCTGATGTCCTTGCACTGATTATAATGAAGTTCTAATGAGATGATCTAGATTTCATGATCAATAGTGTGAGTACTGGGAGAGCTACAACTTCCACCAGTGTTGCTGCTGTGATGTTTTCCAGCTGATACCGTTTGCATTTGGCTTTTAGAAGTAAGAGAGACTCCACTACCACACACACTGTCATTCTTTGCTGCTTCTCCTTTGTAGTCAGTCAGCATGAGGGTCCATCTCAAAACTGTCTTCTGAAGGTGACGCTTTGGTAATGGAAGAACCTCTTTGTGTAACGCTCTCTTAAAGCAGAATCCCAAATCTCCTGGCTTTAGTAGCCTAATTAGGCATTTCTCTCTGTCTTTTTTCAACTCTCTGGATCCAACTGTAATACAGAAAATCAGCCCGTTCATCTGCAAAGCAAATGCCCTTTTCCTGACTGTTTAAACAGGTGCTTGCATACCATTAGTATGATGAGCAACACACATTTCTCATAGCCTTTCAGTTTACCAGCTCCCTAGGATCATTAGCACTCCTTTAACTGAGGACAGCAAAAACTCAAGCTTGGGAGTTGCACAGATACTTGGGGGCTGGGGGTTGAGAACCTTCAGCTGCGTGTACACAGTCCTTACAGCTGAAGGCACTAGGTAAGAAGGCATTTATCTAAAACGGTAATGGCCATTGACCTGTATTAGAGTTTGCTGGAGTGTGGCTAAGACATGTCATTGCGAAGATATGGGTGATGGCTGACTGGAGAAAAAAAAACTGAAGAAGCCACATTTCCACGAAGCAGCTCAGTAAATACCATGGAAATACCTTGAGATGGAACAGGGCAAGACCGTATTTTCATTTATTCCTTCAGATTCTGTTGAGGAAGTGGGTATGGTACTAAATATTGATCTAACACTATTCTAGACTAGAGTTTACCCAACACAGAGTTAAATAAACCACTGCAATCCCTTCAGCTTTTGCTAAAACTAGTTAACATTTCTGAGACAAAAGATCGTTTCATTTTCTTGTCTTTCCAAACTCCCTTCTTTATATTTTGAATTAACTTTGTCTTCACTGCAATCACGTCATGCCAAATCAAGTTCAATCACGGTAGGATTGTTGAGGCCATGATGGTCTAGGAATATAAAAGAAGCAGGGATTGCAGGGAGAGAGAATATCTTTTATTAAACCAACTGATACAGTTGGGAAAAAAAATGGTTCAGGCTGACAAGTCCTCCTTCAGGTGAGATGTTTAACGCAGAAATGAAATATTTCAAAATAGTAATCCAAATAGAGACACAAGAAACCATCTTTGCTTTGAAATTTGTAAGCAGAAATTCTATGCATTTGTGACAGTGAGTAAGTTCTTCCCCAAAGCATTAATCAGCTATGGTAGAATAATTCTTTTCTTCTTTTTCTGCAACAGCAAATTTGCAGGTGAGGTTCAGTGGCTTGATCCAAACCAAGCAGGAGTCAATGTCAATCCTAATTTTTCTCAGCAGAGGCTAGACAGTGTTCAGCACAGTACAGAACACCAAGGAAGACGTTCGTCCTTGGGACAAAGCCCTTATAATTAGAAAAGAAATATGAGCTGATGTATACATGATCATATGCGATGCATCTTGTTAGTAAGTTCACGCCTATTGCCTGAATACCTTAGCATCCAAATGAACCAGCCGAATACTGCCTTTACTGCCTGAGTTTCCACTACACATATTTAAATCTCTCCTAAGCCCCCACTTCCTAAGCTTGCACTATTGCCTGCATTCATATGTACACAGGGCTCCATGAGACAGCAGGTTCCTGAGGGCGTGATTTGACTAATAATTTGGAGGAAGTGTCAGTCTGAACAACCCTCACCCCACCACCATCACCTCAGACTCTCCCTCCCTGCCATTTCAAATGCCCATTATCCATTTGCATGGAAAAGGTGAAATCCTGGCTCACTGAAGTCAATTAGCAAAGCTCCCACTGCCTCTGGGGACTCAATGGTGACAGAAAGGATAGGAAATCTTACCCAGAAAGCACATGATTAAACAACAAACAAACAAACTAACAAGGTGCGGCTAAGACTGGAACAAGAATCAGGATCCTACATATTCACTAAATAAATATATGGGCCAGCTGGGGGATTTTAGTAACAATTACTGTGCATCAAGGGCTAGTTTAATTTACATGTTAATTGGATGTACTTCCAAGAGGCAATGAAGAAGAACATGCTAATGAGTTTTATGCAAACACCTAAAGGTCAAACAGTTAATGGACTTTGGACAAGAAAACCTTTCATTAAATGCAAATCAGTGTTCTTGTAAACTCTGCAACAAGAAAAGGTACAGAAATCAAATAGAAAACACAAAACGAGAAGCTCAGGTTCAAATGTCAAGGTCTACCTCTGCTTTCAAGTTGAAAGACAACTTACATTATGATCAGGTATGAAAATAAGTTCAACATCTGGTTCATTAATAACTCCATGGTTGCACGTTCATTCTCAAACAAGTGTAAACACATAGAGAAAAAAGTTGGGAACAATTCACCAGGCTCAGCCATCTGGACTAACAGTCCCATGGCACATCTAGAGCAATTGGGAAGAACATTTTGGTTTCTTGATCAAATACTCCAGGCCAACAAAAAAAAAAAAAAATAATCAAAGTTTCTCCACTCCACCACTGTTCAGATATATAAACTGTGGCTTTCAGTGCTACAGAGATGTTATCAACAAAGAAATGAAACATGCAAATTAGAGAAATCAAACCTCTATTGGTAATATCATGCCAGAGTAGATGTCATATGGTGTCTGGAGTAGATGTGGCCAAAGACACATCAGTAAGTGCCCTTCTACATAAAATAGTGCCCTTCTACATAGTACAGTGGTATTTACAGTCAGTTTAATTCATATTTCAGACATTATTTTCTTCAGCATCTAACCTAGATCAAAAACTTTACTTTCGTTTCAGATCCCTGGAATTAGCATACCACTGGCAAGTGAGAAACTAGAGAAACCTTTTCTTTAGTGTCTTGAGAAAAAACAGGAAACACAACTCAGAGAAAGCTGAAGCAGGAGAACTTAACTGAGGAGAAACAGTCCACGAGGTGGTGCAAAGGAGAGAAAACTGAGTGTACTGTGTGGCACCAATACTGGCCATCACTGGCTTAGCCAATTTACGCAGAAGTAGGGGGATGAAGGCATGAGAAGAGGAGCAGAGGGAAGGAGCAGGGGCAGCGGAGATAAACTGTTGGCTGTTTTATCCTGTTTGCTCTTGTTTACTCCCCTGTTTACTTCTTCCTGATTCAGCCAGAAGAAAACCTTTTAGACTTAAAAGATAAGGAGAGGAAAGGGAAGAGGAGAACGTGAATCTCTTTGAAAAACAGGAAAGGCAAAATTAGCTTACCAGCTTTTCAAAATTAACAAGGTTATCCAGAAAAGTTTTATTTCCTTCGTGAATGAATGTTACATCTGAAAAAAATATAGAAAAAAAAAGAATTACTTTTCATGGCTTTGTTGTTTAATACAAAGAAATAAAAGGACTAAACAGCAACAAAAAGAAAAAAAGATGAAAGTATCCCATTAAGGATTGACACAATACCTTGTAACAGTGGAACAAAAGCCTGGTATAACGATGACGTGCAGAGATTATTAGATAACAACACTATGTACACATCATAACAAGAGGATTTTCAAGTGGGAGCACAGATTTCTTATTAAACCTGGTCTGTGTTACTTGTGGGGTGAGTATCATACAGAGGGTGGCCGGGAGCAGGCTGGGGCATCCAGAGGGATGGCTGTGCATGGCATGCCTGCTCTCCACACCCTGCGGCACTGATCCGGCCATGCTTGCCCATAGCTGTCCCCAGGCTGGGGCTGGCTGGTCCCTGAGCCCAGAGCTCCATGGGGGAAGACAGACCAGATGCCAGACTCGGCTCTGACACCCCTTCATCTCTCTCTGTGGGGCACAATGACTCTGAAGTCCCCCACAGGGACGCAGGCTACGGCAGTGGCCAGCCGGGGAGATTAAACACAAGCCACCGAACCGAAGTTCAAAGCCTTGAAATAAGCGTTATGGCTAGGGAAAAACACTTTTACACAGTGTTGTTGGAGAGAATTTGCAAAGGCAACGAAAAGGTCAGTGAGAGGAAAAGGAAAAGGTCTATATTTGGCTCCAGGAAGGGAACTGAACACAGTGTAATGAACCGGAGAGAGGGGAATATCAGGCGAAACAAACGTTGCTAAGTTAAGGTTACAATTACAACAGTAACTTGAGGTCATTTTCTCCACTTTCCTAATGCATATTAGGACACAAAGCAAGACCTATCTTGGTTGTGAAGTACAAAGGACATGGACAGATTCCCTGTGGGGACTGAAGCTCTGCCTCTGACAGCGCATCCTCCGGGTCACTGAAAATACCAGCAGGAGCACCACCACCGGGTCCAGCCGGCGCTCCTGAGCAAGTGGGGCAAGCACGGCATACGGTGGAGATACCTCCAACACCTTTCTGCCCCTGGGCAGCATCCTAAAAATCTGGGGGAAAGGAGGGAGCGGGACCTTCTACACCTCCTGTGCTGGGCTGCTTTGGGGCACCCAGGGAAGGGACGTGGCTTCAGGACACAGGCATTACTTGTCTCTATGCGAATGCAGTTAAAAACCGTCCGTCGCTTCTAATGAAAAACTTATACTGGAAGGAGAAATTTCCACGCAGCTTTTTAAGTCAATGCCAGCAGTGTGTATATCTCTGAGGTGGAAGGAACAGAAATTTGCTTTGCAGCCAACAACTGAGAGTCTAGATAAATTCAGTGGAGCAGAAAATTGCATCTGAGCTATGCTGTAAGGGTACATCATGGTATTTTATTACATATTTGAAAAATCTGCCCGATTTTCAAAAGCTGTGTCTGTGTGCTGTAAGAGAGCTCTGCATTTAAATTTAATTAACTTTAAAATGACACTCAAGTTATTCTTCATAATTAGAGAAAGTTTATTAATGATTTTCAGTTTTTTCTTGAAACTACTTTTGTTCCTCTTGGGTTGAAATACAGTAATTTGTTGAGTCACTAATGATTTCTATGCTATCAATGCTTATTTTATTGGCCTTGGAAATACCGTTAATACAAACATGCTTGGCATGGAATGAAGTCCTGTGTACTGTGCAATACTTTGGGAATTATCAACCTTTGCAACATCTCCTTATGCATCACTGTACTGAAGAAGATTACTCTGTATTATTTTGCAAAGTCTCCTTGCTATCTCCAATACGTTAGAGACACGAATTCTGCTTATGTGCGTGTTCTTATACACCATATTGTAGTGGCACGCAAACATCATTGCTACAAGTTACTCTTTTATGTTTGTTGCCTTTGTTTGCAGGCATGACATACTGGAGAACACTTTAAAAATATTGATTTTGAAAGCTTGGTAATTGTATCCATCTGAATTAATGCAAACTCCTTTGATGTGTGCAAAGAGGGGAAGTGCCTGATGGCTCCCAAACTGTCACCGACTGATCTGGAGAACTGTCTTCAAACATTTTAAACTCACAGCAGCAGCAGCAGGTTGGAATAAACAGCCTAAAGAGAACACTTTCGGAATACAGGAATAATCAAACGCATTTGCCATGTTCAAAGACAAGGCAATTAATAATTAATGATGCCAAGACAACGGAATATTTTAAATACCTGCCACTTAATTAGCTGCCCAGCTGACTGTGTTAAGCAAGTAGTTGTATTTTATTTTAATAGGTTTTTTTTTAACTGATTTTTTTAATCGGCAGATTTTATTTATCTCCTTCAGACCTGTAAGAGACTTGACAATCCCCTCCTCTCAGGACAGACAGATGGAGCAGGTTCTGCCTTCAGGATGACGCCCACCAGGCAGGTTGACCCTGGCGAGGCAGGACGAGCACATCCCACCAGCAGCGTGGCGGAGACCACCCGTGCGGGTGCACCCAGCACAGCCCAGCAGCCCTGTCCAGGGCTTTCCAAGGTCTCGCACTTCCACCAAAGAGGAGGTGGCCAAGGCAATGGCATGCTGCTCTACCTGTGCCTAGTCTGAAAACCTGTGTGAAAACTGCCATCATCTTAAAAGGCAGCTGTTTATTATCTAGACCAAGTGATATCTTGTAGATACCGCTACATCTGCCACATATTTATCACACGGCCACCTGAAGGAAAAAACACCTTGTACTTTTTTTTAATTAACCTTTACAAATTTCCATACATGCACCTGCACAATGAAGAGAAGCAGCCAAACTTTAACATTACCTTTCAGAAGTAAGGGCATGAAGGGGATTTTCGGAGATTTCATTTTCTTGAATGCATCTCTGTAAGCTTTGTGATTCAGAGAAGGGTCCTACAAAGCCATTTGGGTAACAGAGAGAAAAATCAATAGGCTATAAAAACAGCAATTCTAAATCCATTACGGGCTTATGATCTGAACATGATTTAGATAGAAAAGGTTTCTTCAGGAAACGAGGTAGATAAAGGTTTTCTAAGCTAGGTGACTTACTAAACTGAACAGGAAACATAAACAGTGAAAGGAACAAAAGCAATTATGTTCCTCTAGATGAAGCAATACTAAAATGGGAGTGAGCTGCAGAACAGATCCACTGGGGTTGTTCTGTAACTTCCCCACAAATTTCTATTAGCAAAATCTCTTCAGCTTACTATCTAGCACAAAATGTATCCCAGAATGTATTGCTGATTAATTTCTTGTTAAAAACAAACAAACAAACCACCAAAGAACAACAAGAAAAATCCCAACAAAAACTGCTCTCAGATCAATGGAGCATATTGGAGATTTTCAAAGAAAATAAGAGAGTATGTTTCAGTGGTGTTACGTAAGTAATTCAAAAAGTCATCTCAATTTCCCATATAAACGAATGGTTTTGTACACCAGCTCACACACAATCTTGAAAACACATTAATTTATGAAGGACTTCTAAGCACAGAAGCACGTCAACCGTTAAAGGCTGGATCTCATATTCCCTACGTCAGGCAGTGATCCCACCATGCACCCACTTCCATGACAGCCAGAGGAAATGTTTATTCAGCTTTGATAATGGTGACGAAGACCCTCAGCCTCAGATTTTGATATTTTTATTATTTTTTCTTTAAACTTCAGCTGCCCTATTTTTCTCCTGATTTGCAGCACGTTGCTTTGGACAAAGGCTGATTAACCGCGAAAGCAAAAGAACAGCTTCCAAATTGATGCTGGGGAACCGACACTAGATTTGCCTCTTTCTGCCATTCCTCCACCCATCAGGAACACAGCCTTTTTCCTTTTTGTGTATGCAGACCATCTCTGAGCTCTGGAGGGCTGTGTGGCCTTTGGCAAATCACAGATCTGACATGACAGGTTCCAGCTCCAGACAATGACAGGCAGCCTCCAAATAAATAGGGAAGAAGGAAGGCAGGTAAAGCCAAGCAGTGCCGTTCTGCCGTCAACACCGTACTTACCGTCAAACTTTCAAGTTCAGTGAAAAGTTTCTTGAACTTCCCAGGAATTTTCTGAAGTGGGGAAAACAGCAGAGGAAAAAAGGTAAAGTTGATTTAAAAAACAAAACAAAACCAAACCACAACAAAACATAGGCAGGAAAATGCTGAGGTGTTCTTTTCCCATGAGACTGCCACGTGTGAAGCGCCTGTTCTAAGTACCAAGAGGCCACTTTCTCAGACAGTTAACCTCCGCTCCTCAGCTCCGAGAGCCCTAATTAGAGACCGTGTTCAGTGCAATGCCAGAGAGGCACCAGACCCTGCAGCCCCACCTCGGGGACCTGCATCGTTCTTTTATGGAAACTGCTTGTTAGCAGCTGTTTTTATTTTCTTCCCTAGCTTCCATGTCTGCTGCATTTACCTTAATATCATCCATATCAAGTTAGAAGCAGCAACACAGGCTGAGAATTCAGATACTGTGGTCACATCCAGGTTAGATCATTTGTTGTAATCAATCTTCCCCTAAAATGCGGGTTCTAGAAATTAACAGGCGTAACGCTCAGTGCTGTTTGATACACCGCCCCCAGGCTGACCAGTGTTACTACTGGCACATGCTGGTGCCAGAGGAAGAGAACTTTCCTTAAAAAGCAATTACTCTATCTCTGGTAGCTCATCCTGATCCCACTCGGAGGTACACAAAACACCTTCCAAGGGAGCCCAGGCACAAACTACCTTCTTGGCCCATATGATAACACCTGCTCTGCTCCAAAAGCATCCGCTTCCTTTTATCTCTAAGATGCTTTAAGGGATTCACCTTGTTATACTCCAAGCAATCGTTCTTCAGTTTGAGTTTTGCTGCTGGTATTTCAGACTGGAAGAACAGTGTGTGGACCTTAAAGCCTGTCTATTTTTTCCAACCATACCAGTTAGTCTAGTAAAAGATATCCCCTCTTAGTACAAATCCTGTCTTGCCTTTGTCCTTAGACACTGACAGCCACAATGACACTACCAAGAGAAAAGAGATTTAGAACAATTAAGATTAAGTGGACGTGCTGTATGATTAAAATGCTTAAGTAACCGAACATGGAATTGCAATTGCAAATTTTTCATGTCTTCAATCAGGGAAAGTTAGGCTCATTAAAACACTGCATACTGTAGAAAAAAGTAGAAGAATATGCTTGGGAGCATACTACCTATTTAAGAATTCAAGTGCAGAGCCAATATAATTTAGTGTCTAAATGGTTTCTTAAATTTAGGTGGCTTCATTTACATGTGTAAGTAATTATAATTAATTTATAAACATTGCTCTACTTTCTAGAAGTCACATTACTAATGCAAATAACCTTCTGCTTTTGAAATTTCCAGTGCAGTAAAGTTTTACAAATAAAAAAAAGGCACGTGACTTCATAAATATTTTACATACAGAAACGTGACATATTTACAATGATACATATGCAGATGCATTCCTTGTTCCGACAAGCAATATGTTCTGCTCTTCCTGAGAGAAGTCCACCAGCAGTGCGTGGTCTCCAGAGGTCTCATCACACAGCTGAGTTCTGTGTGCTTCTGCATGGGAGATCTACACCACTGCCACCGAGTGCCTTTGACACAATACTTAGTCCCTTCCACTCTGCTACCAAAGCCCAGAGAAATGGGATGAAGGCAACCCTTCAAGGGCAGGCAAGGGCAAATGTTCCCTAGTGGGCAAGTCATTTTAAAAGCAGGAGAGACAAAGAGTTTCTGTATCGTTGTCCTCAGGTATGTATTCTTCTCTAAAATTTTTGCTTTACCTGTTATTTAAAGATAGCTCCTCCCTGCCTATCCAAGTCCTATAAACTCCTCCCCGCAGAAGCAGTCACTGCCCTTGTTTCTCTGTGTGACGAAGCCAGTGACATAGGCAGTGATGTTTCCACATGCATGACTTCATCTAACGGGGAAGACTTTGCCCTGGACAGTGTTAGATAGGTTTTTAGGTCTCTGATGGCCTTTTGTTTCAACCATCGATGCTGAAGAGTATCTCCAAGGCAGGAGAACACAGCCATTCTCTGTCCTTTTTTATTACAGATTCACATTTTTTGAATACTGCCTGCTTGTGGTGTTGGGGGCATGAGGGAGGCATGAAGCTTCACCCCACTACACTAGATACTCCTTCCCCAATTTTTGGTTCATCAGCAGATATAGTAAGCTTGCAGATACTACCACTCAGTAATTTACTTGGATGTAAAAAAAAAAAATCCATGATATAAAAACAGACCCCAGTGGGACCCTCCTGTAAACATCCCACTCTGTCTAGCAACTGGTAGGTTCTTCAGCAGATAATCTCTGTTCTCCAGTATTCATGGCCCATTTCCTACCTTTGTTGTACAAGATAAGCAGCTGCAAAAGAGCTGATAAAGGAGAATTAAAGAGGGTTTATTTCTACTTTGTATATTTTAAAATGAAATTATTCCATAATAAGGTATTGCTTGTTTGGAGCCAATTTTGTAAGACTTTCTGTTCTGACATCTACTTAAAATGTTAGCATAATTTACCTGACTTTTTTTTTTTTCTTTCCAGAGGGCAAGATCTCCTTGCTTTGTTCTTAATTAAAAGCTCTGGAAGGACACATTTAGTTTTATTTTAATAGCTGTGTATCTAAGGTTTCAGACCATAGAGAAGTTTCTCTACCGACACTCGCTCCATGTTTGATTTCAGCACGAAAATACAATAGTTAAAAAGAAAAGGTAATTCACCAGTATAGAACCTTTGTGACAAATGGTTTTGACAGAGCCTAAAAGATACAAAGATGCGTCTTACCTCCCAGGTCTGAGACAGCCGGCTGACAGATGCAGTGTTGAGACCCATAACAATAGCAAAGAATGAATTCAGATTTCTTTGGGCTTTACAGCTGTGGAATAAAAATATGAATGCTGTATTCTGATTTTTTGTACTCAGAATCAGAGACAAATGGAATGCACAGGTATCCTAGGTTACTGAGTCCCATTTCAACCCTCAGCACTAACATACAATCATCTTCCACATAATGAACTCATTAAATGTCCTCTCATGACCACCTGCAGTCTAGGTGATGGGGTCTTTAAGAAGTTTTTTAGCAAACATTCCACTGTCTCATCAGCCCTGTTGTTGGCAGGTTATTTTTCTCCTTTGCTGTCAGAAGTAATTTTCCCTTTTCAATGTTCAAGTTACTCTCAGCTGTCCTTTACCATACAGAATAACTCCTTGACCTCTTTTCTGCTATATTATAAACATTTCCATCCCCTTTTTAATCTTTTCTGTAAATTGTACATCATTGGTTCCTTCAGTTCCTCTTTGCGGTCATGGTCTGCAATCTACTTTTCCATATTGTTATTATCCTTCATTGAATTCTTTGTATTTTATTTTAACTTTTCTCTCATGCATTTCCTTCTTACCAAGGAGATGTAGTGAGACAACGGGGAGAGAAGAAGAAACATAATTACTGTTTTGGCTCTAAGTTCTTACGCCTTTCTCCTATGCAAGTATAAAACAAATATCAAATTATTTATTTGGAACAGCATCACACTTTGTCCTTGCCTTTAATTTGTCATCTATTATCACCCAATGACCTCTGTCACAGTACTGTTCTTTACAATCATACATTTATTTCTTCAGCTTAGTATTAGCATTCCCTAGCTGAATTACTTTGCATCTATCTAAATTAAATCTTATCCTACTGTTGTTTGCACATGCCACTAGACTCCTTAGATCATTCTTTTTCTTTTCTATCCTCCAATGCATTTGCAATCCCTCATCATTTTGATTGTCTGAAAATCTGATTAATGTTCAATTTACATATCCCTATAAATTAGTTGCAGTTAGCACTGGTTCCAGTACAGGTCCCTGTGGAATTTGCTCGATGCCTCTCATCTTTGGCATTTTACTATATACGATCAGACCCTGCTTATTTCTAGTCCATTAGTAAATTTGAAATCCTGAAATATCGAGTCCTTTTCAAACAAAAAGATTCCCCTTTCTCTTGCAGATTCTTGAAGACCGCTATAAACATATGCGTGCGTGTGTGAGAGAATAAGAATCCTCTTTTAAGATACTTTTAAATACGAATGAATCCACTGCCTTCACTGGGATTTATCATCAGGGAAAAGTACGTGCCAAGGCCTTAGACTGGAAACACGCCAACACTTGTTACAAGTTTTATAAAGCTTGCACTCATCGCTGCGTACTATCTTGAGACGGTGTATTTCTCACTTCACTTCAGCTGTCTTAAAGTTAATCCTAACTTTGCTGCTTAGACTCTTTTTATCGTTAAAGTCAGGCAGCTCCCAAAGGTAATTCATTCCAAAACAAGAAAGGTGTCCAACACAGCCTGAATAAACTGGCTGTTGGTCTATTGGATGGGCCCATTTCTCACAAAGAACTGTAGAGAGAAGGTACATCTTTTACAGTCAGCCCCCACTTGAGAAGCAAGAAGGCTGCTGTTGTAACCCATTTATTCTGACCCTACCCTGTTTCTGTAACTCCTCAGGACATTCATTTCTAACAACACGCTAATTCATTTTCTTTATCGAATCACTTGTTTTCTATTTTAGACTAGCTCATCAACAGAAGCATAGGTATCAGTGTTTCAAAAACTCTTTCTCTCTCTTATGTATTGACACACTTGAGTAAAAGCCTTCTGCCTCCTTCAGGTGTTCCTCAACAGTGAAGCACACAGACGCCGAACAGGAGATCTTAGCCCTGGGGCTTTCCTGACAAGCTGAAAGTAACAGGGAGCAGCCAGAGCTCCTCACAGCTCCCTGCTGCTCTGCCTTAGTCATAAACAAAATCGCAGGGCTGCTTGGCTTGTGCCTCGTGGTCAGAGTCCTGTGCTCAGCACACCATCCTTCCACCCTAACTGTTCCTCTTTCATCAACACTTCCAGAATTGATGAGACATGATAATATCTTCTTGTAGAAAGCTGCTTTTCTGATTAAAAAAAGATCCCAGGCAAACTATACACTCACTTGTTTGTGTATCCATTATATCACCATCTACATGCTATGATGATGGGCGCCTGCAACACACTGGGAGAGCCTGTCTACTGTTTACTGACAACTGTATCTAGTCTCCAAAACTTTGGCTTTTCACTTAACAGAGATGGAATTAATTCAAATAGAGCAACATTTTAGTCTGGTGACAAATATATTCCTATTCATGGGGGACAGACATGAAACTCTTCTTGGAATGCAAATTAATGCCACTGTGGTGCAAGCAAGGCACACAGAACCAAACATTTTTGACGTAATTGGACCAAACTTGGCCATTGATAAGGCAGAAATTGAACGTATTACTGGATACCATAAAACTTGCAAACTAAATCAAATCACATTTAGAAGTTACACTAGATTAGATTAGAAGAATTCATTTCACCAAAGGCACTGCTTCAGCAGAGAACAGTCCCTTCTATGTAAGTGCCTTGCAAATTAAATCAACCCAGTCGATGAAGGAACAAATTATACATTTTCCACGAACATGCATATTCAAATATTGCAGAAGACCAACAAGTGGAGAGAGAGGCAAGGAGAACGGTTGCACATATTTAAATCGCTCCATTCCCTTGGTTACTGAAATAAGAGTGATTACGGAGAAAAGAAATCTCTGTGTACAGTATATATTTGTACCCTGTTCCAAGGCATAGAATAAATGCCAGCACTATTTAGTAACGGTGCAAGAATAGACCATCAAATCTAATTACTGAAGAACCCCCCCTCCAATAAATAAAAAATTACTCCAGAGAGGATTACAGGGGGCAGCAGCTTACTGCAGCCAGTTTCCCCTCTAGAGGTAGGACTTTCAAAATTATAACAGAGTTTTTTTTGTTTCCATGTAGTCGTTGGTGAGTAACTGTGTTGCTGCTCAAATAGTTTTGTAATACGGTCCTCAGGTTCTCTCTGCTAAGAAAAGAGATGTCTCTGCACCATCAGGGGTTTTGCAGTTGATGCTGCAGACTCAGTGGCTAAGCTGCCAGGGAAGATTTGAGCAGCATATACTCCACCACATCTAGTTTTGGCTCAGTGTTTGCGGTTGTTATTTACGGACTGTTTTATCTAGGTATGCTTACTACACTATTAAAACACAGGATGACAAATTAGTTTTCTTTCTTTGCTCTTGCACCTATTTCTCTGCGCAGCAAATAAAGCACGTGAATTCAAGGATTTTTGTTGCAACTTCAGTAACTTACTGGGCAGCAATCTTGATGAACTTTTTGACTAGCTGTACGCGTTTGCAGAGCTGGCTGCAGAGGAGTATCTCAGTGGCAACCCAAAGCTGGACCTCGTTGCATCTTTGAAGCAGAAGACTGAGATTCTCAGTGTTTTCAGCACTGCCCTGTCTGCTGAACGTGAAGTATATCAGCTCTTGCTGGAAGACATTGACAACATTATCAGGAATATAAAAAAAATTAAAATGTAAATGAATTATAAGTTATTTAGAAGTATGTTTTTGAAACGACTTGGTTACAGATTTTTATTTTTTTTTCATTTATCCATGAACCAATCATGAATGATTCAGGGTCCAGGTTTGGCATAGCAAAAGTCTAGAGGCTTATTAAGGTAGGCAGGTGGACTGGAAGTCCTGCAAGATGTGCTTTTCTGGTGAGACTTCCTGCAGTTCCACTTCTGGCTACAGCCAGATATAGCACATAAGTAATCTGTGCCTTTCTGTATTTCATCACTTCTATTGCAGTATGAAAAAGCAACTATATCAGACCATTGCAGAATCTGAAAAATTTCCATTCAAACTTCTTCCTAAAAATAGCCAAGTTTTCAGGAATAGAGGTGTGGATATTGATTTCTGTGCAAAGAAAAAAAAAAAACAACCCAAACTTGATCAGCTCTAGATTTTAAGTGTCTAACCTGAATAAAAGAACCTGAAGTGAAAGATCAAGAAAAGCACCTGATAAGAAGCAAAGATATTTCCCATTCATTTTCTCAGAAAGCCACCATGCTTTTCAGTGAATGATATTTCCAAGTGACATTTTGTACTGTTAACTGTGTATTTTACTCAGCAGCTCACACCAGAATCTATCAAAGTCATTGAGACAACCCAATGGGCACTGAAGTGGGCCATTATCCCATTTTATAAAGTCTGCCCAGTATTTTTTTATCTCACTGAAGCCTAACAAGAAGAGTAATGTGAACATCTAAATTGCTGAAATTGAGAGTTCTTTTGTGGTTAAAGTGATATCAAGGATACCTATTTGTGGAGTCCTATATTTACTGGAACATTATCGAGTGCAAAGGACAATTTGCATATATAACATATTCACACAGACAGTTTTTAGAGAATAATCACGCTCTTTCACTCTCTTGAGGCAAATCTCAGTAAAGCCCACCAGGTATACAGGGAACATAAGAGATGGCCCCAGCACAGGGAAGTTACAAACTTTTGGCAAATTTTTTTCAGTATCAAGGATTGCAACACATTTCCTGGACCTGAATCAATGCCACGACTGCTGAGAGCTGCCAAATCACGCTGTCACGATGGTGAACTGAGCACCAAGGAATACTGATGCTTCAAAATGCTGGTGCAACATCAGATCATCATAATGGCACAATGCTGCATGAGCGTAATATACCTGGAAGCGGACACAGTGCTTCTTACCTCATGAATTGCATTGAAGAGGCTCCAGTCAAAGTTTGTTAGTTCTAAGGCAAGATCCCAGGTGTTGATTCCCAAAATTCTCACAGACCTTTGCTGCAATTCCTCATTTTCGGCAAATGGGATCTAAATCAATAACAAAGAGCAAAAAAAAATCCTCAGCAAGTGCCAAAAGTTCTGCGATGAAACGGCTACTGGACCAAAGTACCAAACAAAGCTGAGTAAGTAATCTACTCTAAGTGCACTCTGAGGGCTTTTTTCCCCCCACTAATCAAAATCAAGGAGTTATAGCCTATTTAATAATTAGCTCGAAAGAGAAAATGGGTCAATAGGATCAATGATGTGCCATTCGATTAGGCCTTCTCCCTCTATTTGTCCAAACCTTGAAACACTGACCAAGCAGACAGCATAATGAAAATAAAATCCCTGAAACTATCTGAAAAGAAAAGCTGAATTAAGACAGCAGGAAATTTTTGTATTACAAGATAAAGGAATCATTCTGCAAACACAGATTTAGAATAAATACAACTTGCCCACCAATCCACCTTTATAAATTACATAAATCCATCCATTTTATGATTAATTTAGGCCAAATGTAATCACCAACAAAGAGTAAAATACAGTGGGTCCTGATTCATAAAAGTTACTTAGTATATTACTGTGGAGTGCACTGGTACTGCTGGTGTTAAGGATCACTTGACTTTTCCATTATTAGCTCGGATTTTCAAAGGTTTGCATTTCTCCTGGTTTTTTTTTTACCTTGTCAGGCTGAAACTTGGCACATGAACCATCTGCCAAGATGAAAGATTATTCTTATCAGTTAAGCCATTACTTTGGCGCTATGTTTCTGACAGTTACAGAAAGTTTTGCCATTTTTATTATGTAACTAATGAAACTAGATTGGCTGTCACCTGTCTGCGCTGGAAACCTTCCCTTAATATTCACGTTTTTAGAGGTGGCTAGAACGCCGGAGATAATGGGGATGACAGATTACAATGATAGCGGTGTGTCAGCTCTTTGGGGCACATTGATCCAACAAAATGTAAATAGACATTTCTCATCCCTAGGATGAATGCACAGATCCTAGCGCTACTGACAACACGTAAAAGTCGTTTGCAACACCGTCCCTGCGCTTTCCCCGAAAACATCCGCATAATTAGTAGAAAACTGTTGGAAGAGTAATTCTTTGAGTGTCTGACTGTTCCTGCCTCACTGAGGTTTTGGGAAATCATGGAAAGAGTTTGTAATCCCAGTTTCTAAGGACAGAGGGAATGAGAGAGACCTGCTGCCCTTGGACCTGCTCCCTCCCCCAACACCAGTGAGAGGATGGAGAGACAGACAGACAGAAGGAAGGGAAAAGGACATACCACCAGACATACATGCCAGCCACAGACTGACCATGCGGTTGCCACAACACTGATGCCCAGTAATTTTGGTAGAACTCATGTGACATCTATTTCTACGTGTAGTAATTCCACAGAGTTTGTCCATCACCTTGGATGATTCTGTACCAGCCACTTCACGTGTGACAGAGGCACAAGTGTGTGTGTATGTGTGTGTGTGTGTGTGAGAAAGTCACATGGGCCTTGAATAATCCTCATCCAATCCAGTCCCATACAAGCACAAGTCAGCTTTTCCAGGCTGATGTAGATTGAAAGATTTAAGCTTTGGTCTATTTGAAATTGATGAACAAATTCCATTACTGTTCAGCCAAATAACTGCTGTTAATGCAAGATATTATTTTTTTTCAGGTATAGAGCAGCTCAGTAAGCTTTACTAAGGAAGTAAAAAATAAATTCTGTATGGAAAAAGCCCTCTGAGAGGAATATTAAGTTCTTGATCTGGAGTCATGCAAATCAAAAATGGGAAGTATACAATACAGATCCTTACCAAAGAATCAGTCAAATCTTTTCGGTAGACAAACATCCGACTGGATGACTCGAAAGATTTTGAGATAGCCAAGTCATTTGGTTGTAGTTCATGTTTTTCTGTAAAAACAGAAAACAAAACACAAAATCTTCAGAAAAAGGAGTAAAAGCTATATATAAATATGAGAAAAACATTACAAAGCCACATCAACTTCTCAGAATGCAACTAAGCATCAAATCCAGTCCTTATGGGGACCATTACTTCCACACTATTCAGGCACAATAAAGGCGAGATGTCTCTGATGCTGAACTAGAGCACAAAAACTTCCAGCATCTGCTTTCAGCCTGGCCTTCACATAGGATAGAAGAGAAAGAAACCCTTAAATCATCTAGTGTAACCTCCTATGCATTATAGAGCATTTTATTTCAACCCAGTGTATCTACTGTAAATCTGACTTTTGTTAGAGCACAGTGTCTCGGCCTCCAGAGACTGAGCTGTTGCATGTCACTGGCAGACAAGAGCAGGGGAGGAGATGTCATCAGTAGCCACAGCCGTTAGACAGAAAAAGAAGTTTAAAGGTTCCCAACACCATGAAATTAACCCCACGGAGCAGAGCTGAAGAGTCCTTTGTAGCAGAGTATTTACAGAAATTCCTCTAGACTCAGAGTTTCATTTAGAAAACATCTGAGTAAAAGAGCAGGACACACCAAACTGGTAGCAAAGAGAAAGGACTACTTTTTCCCCTCCGCTTCAGAGTACTGTTTCAGCTCTGGGCAATCTTGGATGCACCAGAGAATGATATGGGAAATATAAAGCAAAACCCAGAACATAGCTAAAAAACTTCTCCAGGAAAACTGTCTCACCCTACGGGCTCCAAGTAATCTTCTGGAGACCTGACACATGAGATTTGATTACCGTAACTGTGTTAACATAGACCCCAAAGCACTAGAAGCATGTTGACAGCTACCTTGGACTTTTCACTGCTCATGAGGGAGAAGTAGGACCAGGAGGAGTCTGAGAGCCAAACATCATTTCAGACTGTTTTCCCTCTTATGCGTGCTCACACTGACACCAGATACGTTTATGCTGAACTACCAGTATGCTTTTTCAAGGTAATTTTGAATAAAAAGAGCTTGCTTGTTCATTTCAGGAGTACAATAAAAATGCATTCTCCAATGCTCATACTGCTGCCCTCCAAGTGGATGGCAGATGACAGTTCTGAGTCATCCAAATAGCTCAAAAACAAACAAACAAAAGCGTGGTAGGGTGGTGTTTATTGCTCGCAGCACAGGAGTAACTATGCATAAGAACAAAGATACTGAAATTGTGGTATCTCCAAGTAATTCAGGCAACGTCACTAAATAACATTTTGGGGGTTACAACGGTCATGTACAAATGACAGTCCTATTGAACCTTCGTTTCAATTATTGTTTCTAATTGAACAGCCAAGTAGCAACCACTTCTGTTCTGTGGCTTTCTTGGGAACCAATGTGGTCTAAAGATAATAGTGTGCTTTGTTATTTATGGATTGTTGGTTTTCTTTACCTAAGCAGGCAGTTAGCACCAGATTTATTGCTATCAGAGCAAACCTTGCCCTGCTCTTGACCAGCAGCGCAAGACCTGAAAAACAACCGCAGCACAGTGATTTGGCAGTGCTCTAAAACGCACTGGAGGCGAGTTTGGGCACACATGGGCGTAAAAAGAGTATGCTTGCGAATGATGTAGCCTGGCTGGCCAGGACACCTATGTGTAATGCTCTTGCATGGCCGCTCCATGCCCAGGCCCTCAATAGCCAGAACGGGGCACCCTTTCCCTTCCACCCACACTGGTGCCCTGCAAAAAAATGGCTATTTAAGTGAGCTCAGCGTGGGGGAGAAAAATGTGACCTTCCACTTCTGAATCAAATAAATAAACAGAACAAGGCAGCATTTGTGTATATTTCATTTAACTAGACTGACAAAGAAGTAGCAATGAGTGCTATATCTCTCAGGATACATCCTTTGTCCCAAGGGATCAACGCCAACTAATGTCATCTGACAACATGGCCAAAATATTCTACACTCTTAGCCCCTTTTTGTAGCTCCAGCTTCACATTTCTATGCACCTAGCTAAATTGCTTCCTTTATATTCCCTAAGAGCCAAAAGACACCACAATGAGCAAAACAACATGACCAAAGAGCTTGAGACCTGCCAAAAAGAAAAATCAAAACCAAAGAAAACCTCGGGGGTTTGGCTAGTCCCTAGTATCAGCCCATGATCAGCCAGGTCTTCCTTAAAAAAAAAAAAAGACAATAAGCCTTTCTGTTCAATGAGAAACACTAAAATAATAGGCAGAAAATGTCAGTTGTAAGCAAGACTGCTTACAAAATATTGCTTAGATTGCGCTCTCTCTCAACTGTGCAAATATGTATGTCTCCCTCCTTTCTGCTGAGGAATATTCATTACCCATGCCATAAGTGAGGAAACAGCCACACATATAGTATTTGTTATTCCCTTTTATATTTTTAAAGCAAACCACGCCTCATCGCCTTCCAAATTAATTTAAATGCGAAAGCAGGAGATTTATCTGTGGGGAAAAAAATAAAATCTTGCAGTACTGCTGGAGATTGAGAGTCCTTTGCCCTCCCTTCCCAGCGAGGGGATGCCTATCCAACAGTACCCAAGAATGAGCTGTTGCCATGGAAACGACTCTCTGGGAAGCAGCTCCTCATTGTTCCCGTGGTCATCCAGCTGTGGGCCCGCACAGGAACAGCTGTATCCTTGCGCCAGAAAATGTCAGCCCTCCCTTACATGATGCACTAAAAGGTAAGTAATCAGATGAAGGGAAGTTATTTACCACCGGAGAACGTGACCATCACCAGCGCCAACTCCTCCTCCGGGTACTGGATCTTTTCTGCTACAATCTTCAGGATCTCCTGAGCTGAAGTGGATACTTGAGCTTTCACGCTGACATAGGAGTGCTCTGTTATATACACACGGCAGAAAACTGCACAAAGGAAGAAAGACACGCTCAGCAGTAGGCAGAAGCACCTGAACAGAGCAGGAGAGTATCTCGCAGACCTGACCATGGCAGTGCCTCGGCTGCCCACCAGCTGCGGCTGCAGGAAGGCTGCCTGCTGCAGCCTGACCCACGGGGACATGAAACTAAGCACAAACGTCACCATTTCCCCCCTTCCCACCTCCTGTCCCTGGGAAATCGAGAGGGCCAAGCAAATGGAAACAGAGACCCCCGCAGCAATACCTATTTAAGACTTCCTACCATGAGGATTTGGCACGGACAACCTCCTCTACCGCCTGTCTTCTTTGCAAACTCGGCTGTTGCCGTCTTTTCTCCTTTCCTTTTAGGTTCAGATAAATCACTGTCCTTTCAGTATATTTCATATCTGCTGCAAAGATTATTTTGGACCTCTGTGTCCACCTGGAACAGGAGGCTTCTCAAGAACAGTGCTTCATGCTCTTCAACCACTCCTGCCAGCTTATCTGTCTAGACATCTTAACTACTCACATTGCCAGGGTATTTTAGCACCAGCAGAGGCTGCCCAAACAGCGATGCAATTAGTTCTGACAACTCTTTCCCTGAACCACTTGCAGCACACATAAAAGGGGCTGGTTTGGAGAAATTCCATGGGCTCATCACTTCCTCTGAAGTCCATGAGCTGGTTAGGCTCTGAGAGGGAGATTCCCAGCAGTAACGCTGTGGTCAGCTCAGGTACTACTTTGTTTCTGCTACAAAAAGGGATGTACGCTCCGCTCCCTCTGCTTGCCAGAATTTTAGGTTTACATCTTTTGCCGAGTTTGCTGTAGCCAGTTCTTTGAAATACAGCTGCCATACTTAAAAGGGAAGAAACAGAGCCGCAGATTCGCATAAATATTTCAAAAATTACAACATCTGCTAATAAGAATCACCACAACTTTTGGTTTCACACTCACTTCAAGGCTTAATTAAACCTTCCATTTCCCTCTACTCTAGCACTTCTTATTGCAGACAGGCTGCCACCATGTCAGTATAAGACAAAACTTTTCTTCTCCAGAAATGTTCCATTTTTTAATTATTTTTATTGACAGATGTATGTAGCAAAAGCATTTTGTTTGTCCTACAAATCTTCATGGCTTCAGGGCACTTTCATTAACTGAGACCATGCCAGAAGCGGTTAAGAACTCTATCCTCAAGAATATCTTTTTTTTGTGTTGTAGTAAAAAAAAAAAAAAAAAAATTAAAAANATGAGAAGGAAGGAGGAACTTAACATTTAACCTTGGGGAAGAAAAGTAATTTGATTTTATAATTTTTTCTTCACCTGTCTCTGCTGACAGGCAGTAAATCAGATGCTGATCCTATGGCAGAATCTCTCTTCAGAATGGATATAACTCATGAAAAGATAGAGACATCAATTGCACACTAAACTACTAGGTAGAAAAATAAATTTTAAAAAATCTGACAGAAATATTTGGCCTCCATATGCAGCGTGCAACACAACTTGCCTACAGCGAAATCTCCCTCTCTCTGTCATTCAGGAAGGGAAGATGACAGCAATACGTTAATTTAGCTACTGACATATCCTTTGTTTAACATTGAACTATACCAACCCACAGGTCAGGTTCTCAAGCACAACCATCGTACTGATTCTCCCAAAGCCTGCTCCCTGATGCACCTTTCAAACATCCCATCTGCGGTATCAATTGACATGGACCATGTCCTCTCTTCCAGGAGCCTGTGCTGCTCCTCTGTGAGATGCAGAAGGGAATGCCAGTAGGAGGAAGCAGCTATAGGCTACAGGTCACTCTGGTAATCCTTACATTAGGGGATAAAATGCCTCCAGTCAAGTGGCATAGTGCGGCTTGGACAGACCCATCCTCCACAAGCGCCACCACTCAGCAGCACTCCATCGCACTGGCTTAGATGTCCACCCTCAGCGTCTGTCTCTCCTCTCCCAACTCCACTTTTGCCATTTCATTCCCTCAGTCCCATCATCTTCCGTGGCTCATGCTCTCACGGAGCGAGATAAAAGCAATTTAACCCAGTGGGGCCTGGCCTTGCTGGGTCCTGTCCTTCCTGTCCCCACAGCCATGCAGTCTGTCACCTCTCTGGTGCCAGCACACTTCCCTCCCCATTCACACAAAAGCTGTGTCTGACTTTTTAAGAAGAAGAATGAGTGTGGGGGTTCTTATCCAGAAATGACATTTTTAGAAGCAGCCTTGATAACATAAACCTCAAATAAATTTATATTTGAAGCACGGAAACAGGATATCTATCAGCAGCACGTATTACGTGGAAAGACTTGGCATGGAAGGAGCTCAGTTTTTATTCTGACACAAATGAGCACTAAAAATATCCTGACTTCAAGTAAACTTCCGGACATTCGTTTCCAGTGAGAACCGAAGATATATTGTCCTAGGGCGAGACTTCCAGGTAGGAGGTCCTTCTGCCTGTTCTCTGCTTGTCTACACGGTATTATCCTCCTCCCCAGCTCCTTCCTTGTAAAGGCATTACAGGAGTGTGACAGCCTCACTGTGTTATTGCATTAGTAGTGAGGAAGGGAAATTGCATTTTGAAGTGGTTGACATTAAAGCGAAGCGGCACCTCGCACTCCACACGGAGACGTTTTCAGGGAGAGAAGGAACAAAGGCGGGTTCCCAGAGTTAGCAGATCCTGGCCCATTTCGTGTGACAGGCTTATTCATTCACCTTTTGCAACCAAGATCTAGGTCAAGAGACCGAGAGCATGAAATAGAGCAGGAATAACGCCCGGTGGATGGGCTGCCAGCACCCCTGGGAGGCACACAGCTCTGCTACAGGGCTGCTGGAGGAACCCGACGGGGGCAAAAAGCCCTTGAGATGTCATGTCACTCTCGAACCCCTGCACAGTAGGAGGTGGGAAGGTAACCTTACACAATCCAGTCTTTCTTCTTTTGTGGCCCTAAGGTCCTGTTCAGAAGCTGTACGTCAGTTTAAAAAAAATTTACATCATGGGCAGTCCTTGAGAAACAATTTCACAGTTTTGGAGTTTTTCCTCCATTCTCTCAATCATACTTACTTTCTTCTGTTTCATTCATGGTTCCTCTGTGCTGCAGCCAGTTCTCCTTTAGACTGAACTGGTGGAAAAAGGTTTTATTCTGTGAGGGAGTGTGGGAGAGAAAAAAAAAAAATAAAAAAAGACACAACAGTGACTCTCTGCATCTCTGTTCTTCACAAAGCAGTAATTCACACAACACAGCATTCAGCCCATACGTCTGGCCAAAAAGGTTTCTGCATAGGAAATCCACCCACCCTTTCTTGGATCAGTGAACTGGGAGTTGCCTTACTAAATAATGGCCAAGGTGGGGATTTTGGAGGAAGCGGGACATGCCTAGGCTAAGCAGCCTGCATGATTCAAGGTTCTCTGTAGCCATGTTCAGAGCTCATATCTTATATACTCATTCTTCCATACGTTTCCTATGTACCAACGGCCTATTTAGCAATTTCACTACAATCTTATGCTCTGCCTTCCACATTTCTGCAGTAACATTTTAAGCTTATTACACACTTCAGCTTCAGCCCTGTAAATTTGACGAGCACAGCAATTCACCTCTATGCAGTCTGTACGCCGACTTTCTCTGGCTGCATCTTCTCCCTCCCGTTACATAGACAGATTCATGTTCCTCTCTTTCTTTCTCTGTCCCTGTCACAACAAATCCCCCCCTTTTGCTCTGCCTACTTGACATCCATAGTGAATGCCTGTGCTCAGCCTGGTTTGCCCAGGTTGCTACACCTTTCCAGCCCGGTGGGGACACGCTCCTGGGCCTCTCCTGAATTATGACATCTCAGAGCATCTTGTTAAGATGCTAATACTGTCACAGCCGCTGCAGGTTAGCTCACACAGCTGATATCCAGGCTGCACCAGCAGGAAAAAAAAATAATCCTTAAGCAACATTGCGGGTCTAACCTCACTGATGTATCCTGTCATGTTTTTGGCCACCAGTCACTTTCAATTGAGAAGCCAAGAAAGAAAGTAAAGCAGCAGAAGGGAAGAAAGTGAGATGATAAGTTATCTAGCAACCAGCAACAAACAGGTCTGCATTACCTTTCGGTGAGGTGAATATTCATCTACAGTGCTGAAACAGAAAGGAAAATCCAAATTATTCTTTCCATCCAAAGATTAGAATAAGGAAGTTTTAGCTATTAAAAAGTCTGCAGCATCAGAAAGTTTTTAACATTAAATAGTCACCACAGAATGGCTGCAGAGATCCTTCAGGGAAAGCTAAGGGTGTCTGGCTCAGCTAGAAAACATTTCTGTGACTTGCACAGTCGATGAAAGTGAAAAGCAATGCTGCCAGCCTGCGAGCTGCCAGAGAACAGGGGCACAACTCGGGCCCCAAGAGTAAGCAGTCAGGGTCACCCTCAGGGACACAGCTCTTTCCACTTCCCCAACAGCCAAACCACGGAAAAAAACTCCATTGGTTGGAAAAGTGTGCCAAGGAAATATCTTTTACAAATACAATAATTATTAGTAAAATAATAACCCTGAGACGACTATTGCAAAAGAGATATGCTTCTCAGTACTGCAGATTGCAGAGAGAACGAGAATGAAGGTACCATCTGAAGTCACAGACTGCAGCTTCCGAGGGAAATTTCGCCAGCTTTTCCACAATGTATCGCTCTACTTGCAAGTCACCCCAGCCAAAACTGATGGGAGTGACTGCTGAACCACACACACCACCCAACAAACATCAGAGAAGACTGAATAATCTAGCTTTAGTTTAAAGAAGAGATGATTTACAAATATAATCCATACTTACTGACGACGATGCATCCCAAGTATCTTCTGAAATTCTTTCAGGTCCTTCTCAAGAATGGGATATTCATACACATCATCTAACACATTCCTGTATATCGTCTACAAAATAAAAACAGTATCTGCAAACATCTGCTAACTCAAACATAAATCTAAAGCATCACATCAGCGGTCTAAATCAATTCAGGCACAAGCCTACTAAAACAAATTTCATCATTATATTTATGCAAGACCCATAAGGAGAGAACATTCCTGTTCAAATTTCCAGACTGGTCAATACTCAGTCTGCCTTTGGAGAAACGCTCTTTGTATCATCACCAAGCGAGAGGGCAAAACGTTGACACTCATTTGTCTACAAACCAGAAGATTTAAAACAACACTCGTGGCTGTTACATGAAACCTGGGTTAGGTCAGAAGAACGCGTTCTGAAGCATGAGAACACACCACACCATCATCGCTTATCCAAAATGAAAACGAACAGGTTCATTTGATTAAGACTTTTAAAATGGAGAATGTTCTCCTTCCCTTTTCCTCGCGTTTGCATGCATTTTAAATTGTGTTGATATCTCTCACAAACAAATAACAACATATTCCTTGTTGTAAACCAATAAATTAATAAATAAACCCTACTTTCTTTTGGGGGAGGCATAGTCTGAATACCATCAATGAGGAAACTCAGTTAAATGTAAGAGACACTACCTCAAATAAGAGGTGAATAAACTGAATCAGCTCTCATGACTGAAATTGTAGGAAATATTTTCTCCATAATTTTTCAGAATCTGCACATAGAGCCTTCTCTTTCCCTTTCAAGAAAATGAGGATCATATGTACGAGCTGAGTCATCAGGTTTGCTTTGGCCCAATTAACACTCCTACATTCATAAATTTCAGCATGAATGGCTCTGGCCTAGAATCCTATATATTGTTTTTGCACGTATAACTTCAACCATCATTAACACTACTGCTGTTTAATATTGCATAGAAGCCTCAAGCAGAGGTATTGTGTGACAATACACAGTCACACACCTCTGTGGCCAGAAAGACAAGCCCTACATCAAGGTAGGTGCAATGCAGTGTAACCTAACCAACGGCTAGAACAGTGTCCCCTTTCCAGCACAGCACTACAGATCTAGTACCAAACAGCACCACACAGCACAAATCCTGAGGTCTCTGCTTCCGTATGCAGTGTGTCCTACTCCAAAACCAAAACAAACATACGAACAAAAAAAGGAAGCTCAAGACTCCCTTCAAATTTAGTTCAATGTTTCACCCCTTTGTCTTGAGCGAATGACTGAAGAGAGCAAAAAGGCCCTTAAGAAGATCTCCAGTTGCAGACAAAGAGTTTCATTAGGAAAGGTGGAAGATCCTGCAAAGTCTCCTAAAATACTTTCGTCTTTCAACCAGCAGGGGAAAAAAAAATAAAATAAAATCAACAACCAGATGGATCTCAGGTCAGCAACAACATGGCTATTTGCAAATTCACAGGGTATTATAGAAGCTTTTGGAACTGATTCAGAAAGACCAGAAGATCCTTGCTAATAAGCAAGGACATAATTTTATTTATTGAAAATACATAAAGCTGTGCAGCTCTCCATGTGCACCTGACAAACACTGTGGAGGAATTTCATTCCTCAGTCAAAGCAGTGTTTCTCACAAGGACCACAAAACTCTCTCTTTGTGATCCTCTGGATACCAACTCTGGACCCTGTTCTGGCAGAGACAGCCAGTGTGTCCAAAGAACCTCCACGTCTTTGTAGTTTTCTTACCTTCCTAAATTTTCCCATTTTCTAGAGAGCACAGAGTTCTATAATTTTCATATCTGAAAGTAATGTTTTTGACATTGAATGCATCGACATTACGGATTTTCTGTTCAAGCTGTCTCTAAGGCATTCAAGGAAAAAACATGTAAATCATTTTATATTATAGATTTTGCTGTTGGGGCTTTTTAGACACAGTATGGTAATTAAACAGTGCTGAAATGCATCAGAAAGTGTTTCAATACCTTTAAAAATTGTTTTAAATGCTCATCTTCGTGTAACCAGTCTTTGTAGAGAGAAGTCCACTGAGACACCAAATGCAAGACTTTTCGTTTCCTACAGGACACATCAGAGTCGTCTTCTTTCCCTTGGTGGTTCTTGGCACAATAGGTACAGTAGGTTAAGGAACAAATACTAAGGTCTCACTGAAACTTAAAAATTAAGCGACAGAAAAGACTTTGCAATCATCTCATTTGCTAATGAAAGATTTTTTCACTACATTGCTCAGCTTTATATGTTTTATCCCATCTCAAACTTTAGGAGTTTCATCAACTTTTTGGCATTAAATGCTCAGTAATAGAAATGTCAGTTCATCCCTGGTGCCAACAGGATTATTTTTTTCTTCTTTATAGATTAGGGGAGGCAAGTCTATAAAAGTAAAATCAATTCAAAAGGAATTACAGCGTGTTGAGTCATATCTTTTCTGTGGAACTGTGAACAAACCTTTGTCCTGCACGCTGATGCCAACGTGAATGTCTGTGGGAAGGAGGACAATGCATCATTAACAACAACAAAAAAACCCAGGCAGATGAAGTCAGTTTCTTTTCCCCTGCACAAATTACACTATCTGCAGAAATAACACTATTAAAATAAAACGGAAGGTGAAAGAATCTATTTCCACCATTGTTCTCTATTCACAAAGCAGAAACACAAAATGACAGAAGATCCCCGCTTAGTACATTGTTCCTGTCCTGTCACTATTCTTTCTTTGATTAGGTGAAAAGATGATGTTTTCACCACAAAAGCTAAGAAGGAAAAAAAGAAAAAAAAAAAAAANAGAAAAGCAACCTCATTCAAACAATACCCCACAGATTATGGAAGTAACTGGAAACACAAGAAAAAAATTCTTTTACCTCAGAATGAGTTAAGACTTCTAAACTGTATCACATGATAAAAGGAGCAGAAACTGTCTAATACCTATTCTTCATTTTTTCTTTTCACATATTCTGAAATGCATTACAGAGATACGGGTATTTAAGAATTAACATATAGGTCTGGATAGGTTTTAACCCTATTTTAAATGTTATTTTGTAACAGTTATAAAGGTTTATGTATCTTTAATCAAGAAGAACAGACATAAGATTACACGGCTACTATGAGCCAGGCATCTGTTTCAATACATCTTTCAAGCATTCTTATGAAGTAAGTATGCACATACACAAACGTGTATATTTTGGATACAGACTTATTCAGAGGCAGATTTAGCTTTGTACATTCAACTTCAGAGCAGGAATTTTCTGTTTATTGACTCCTCAGCTATGCAAATTCTAAATGTTTTAATAGGTGAATGTATGTATGTATATATATTTCTATCTATCTCTCTACTTACAGGCAGGTGCCAATTAGGGGAACTTGTAGCCAAATTTGGATTTAATGTTTCCCAGTTTGAATCTTTTCCTCTGCAACCCATTTGAGTTAAGAAAACAATATAACCTGAACTTTGGGAAACGACAGATTTGAATCGAACTCCAAGTATCATAAAACCTTATGAAAATTGGACTGAAGAGACCCTGAAAGATCAGCTAAACTAGTCCATCCAAGTCCACCCTAACTAGTCCACCCTAAGAAAGGCTCATGTATACCCTATGCTATCCTTGGAATACATTTTCTAGTTTCTTCTTCTTAATATTCTCCAATATCAAAGATTCCAGTGTCTCACATTTTCCACTCCAGTGTTTCTTTTCTTAATGTAAAAACCAAAGTATTTCCTAGTATCTAACATGAAACTGTTTTACAGCAATTTAATCTCACTGCCTCTTGTCCCATTTGGCATCGATATGGGAATAGATTCTTCCCTTCCTCTTTAGGTACCTGAAGACTGTGTGTTTATAGTTTCCCTTTTTTCAGTAAAACAATCCCAACTCTTTCAATCCTTCTTTGTAGGTCTTTTTTTTTTCTAGAATTCTGATAATTCTCATTGTTCTCTTCTAAAGTTTCTCCTACTTATTCATGCATTTCATGGGGTGTGATGCCAACCCCAGGTGCGGGTCACCTTCTAAGCATCCCATAATAAATATTGGACAATTGTTCTCTTCACTCACCATTTTCACATGCAACATCAAAATAATCACGGAGGGTTGTAGTTCAATAATATCAATATGCAAAGAGCAAAATTATCCCAGACATTCAATGTACTACGTTTATATAAGGCTTGGCAATATATAAACCTAGGTGTAAGCGTGTGACCCCTGTTAATACAACATTTTTATAATAAAAGGATATTGCCTCAGAAGTGCCTGGCACAAGTCATCAGTCGTCATGAAGACTGTGTATGTGAGAAGGAAGTCATCCAGGAGAGTTTCTGCAGAGGAAGACAAAAAAGCCCAAGGTACAACATATTACTGAGAGGAAGAAGAGAGGATCTACTCTTGTTAGTGTGCGTGGAAGGAATAGGACCCTCTTCCCCCCCAAAAAAAAAAAGGTTCAAAGCATATAGAATACATCAGACTAAGTTTCAACCAGTTAACGATATGTCACCGCTGCAGAGATCAGATGCTTTATTTAACAAGCACATCCTCAGTTCTCAAAGAACCAACAAGCACGAATATACACAAAATAAGCCACAGTTCACAAATCAGTAAATCAGTCCTTATCGTGAACACCACCATCCTGGTTGGCTCTGCTGCTTGCAAAACAACCTTCCTACCAGCTAAGTTGTTCTGGAAATTCAGAAGCAAAGCGCTTAGTAATAGGAGAGAGAAAACTGTGATTATGTATTATATATTAATTATGTGATTAAGTATTATGATTAACATCTACGCACAGTAGTTGAGAACCATTAAATAAATATATTGAAATTTTTAGCTGGTTAGTCTTGTGGGCATCACTGTATGTGCTGAGAAGTTTTCTCTAAGGTTTATTTAATTACATTATTGAAGTTTTTTTTCTTCTTCTGACCTTCCTCCACCTGGTTTCTATCATACAAAAATGGGCTGAAGGTACTTATTGACACACCATCTCTACCCACTGCAGTTGTAGCACCTCAGGTTGTCAGGACAAACGCACTGCCAGTTCAGATCTCAGTGTAATTTTCTCATTCCTCATTTCCATGACACACTAGTTTTAGGATTTTTCCAAACATTTAAAGAGCAGGGAGGCTGAAAAGACTGGGTTTCCTCTAGGATGAGAGGGCTCAGGGGTAATCTAGTGGGGGTCCTCAACAACCCAATGGTAGAGTAGAGGTAAGACCAACTCTGACTTTTCCTGGAGGTGTGCAGCAAAATGACAAGGGGCAACCATCAGAGTTTGCAACAAGGGAAAATTTGTCTAGATACAAGGGACTTTTCTCTTTCCTCCCCTGAGGAGCGTCAACCACTGGGACAGGCTTCCAAGACAGACCGTAGACTCTCCAACATCAGGTATATTCAGGGCTTGCCTGAGCATCCTGGTCTTATTGGACCTGCTTTGAGCAGGGGTTGGACCAGATGCCTTCACAGGTCACTTCCATCTGAAATTATTCTATAATTCTTAAATAAATTTGCTTCCAATTTTAGTAAATTACTCATATATGATGTGTGATCTAGGAATGCATTTGTAATTGGTTCACAAGTAACAAAATCTTTAGTTTTCTGCAGACAGAAAAGAGAACTATATTGGTCTTTTTAACCCCAAAATAAAAATGTTTGTGTTTGGGTTTTGGGGTTTGTTTTTTTTCTTCCCAAGATGGTAGGATCTTCCTCAAGTTTTGAGGAGTTCCTGTTCACCATATTTCTTTGAATTCCAGCAAATATACTGTGTTTCCTTTAACAAGAAAACAGGTTTGCACCACCTGCTTTATCAGATAAGAACAGGAACATGGACAGAGGCTGAAAAATATCAGAAGTCATTCTGGTTATGCTGCAGAGCAAAAAATACTTTACCAGTATAATTAGTTGTTACTAGTTAGCACCAATCATCCAGTTGTGATTTAAGTGGCAGATTTACAACTGCAAAGACTAAGGGCTGAACCATAGCTCACATGAGAAAGGTAAGGTTGAGCCCTGATTTTCTTATCCTGATTTTCTCACTATTTGTTTGTGACCTGTTCCTGTCCAAGCTAGTGCTTGTGTACCAGTGCGCAACTGAGAGCATCCCAGCAGCTTTTCACGCCAAGGCTGCAATTTCACAATAATTTAGACCAATTTCAGTTACAGCTGCCTTGGACTTCCTTGTCAGTAAATTATTGACCCCATGGCTGTGATGCAGGATGGCAACAAGAATTCATCCATATATCATTCAACGCCAGATACCATGTGGCTATCACATGGAAGGATAGCTAATGACATCCCACCCTGTGAGCATGAGATTCAAAATACCTCCATTGTCTTGGAAAAAAAAAAAATAAATCTAGCTAGATCAATGCATTTAACACAGCTGGTCTAGAAAGAGTCCTGATCTGAAGACGCAGAGCTAAACCCCCTTGCATTCAGAAACAAAACAATTACATTCTTTATATTTCACCAACATTGTTAAAAACGGTGGAAAGTATTATCTCTGTACAAAAAGAATATTTTGTCTCAGTAAATGAAAAGACATTGTGAACAGCTTGTTCTCTATCTGAAAGGTCATCTATTCATTCTGTTGCACATCTTTTGGATGATACAATGCAGCTATTAAAGTTGGAGGTTTCACAAACATTTATTGGGAAACTGTTATTCTTGAAGTCAACAACCACATTTTAGTTCCCGACCAAACTACGTACGTGACTGTGCAGTGATCCTCATGAAGTCAAAGATACACTGACAACAGATTATTTCCACAACTTTCTACTCTGTATAGGCGATATCTGAGTTTCAGGAAAACACAGCCATGTGTACTAGCTGTGAAGCAAAACAGGAATGCTTATCAATGAACTTCTGCAATTGTTCAAAATAGCATGACTTTACCATACTAACTGCTGTTAAAATACCAATTTAGAAGTCTATTTTTAATACCTGATCATCTGTTTTCCAGAGGTCTACCTTCTATTCTTCCAGCACCCCAAAGTGTTGGGAGTAGGAAGAAAGGTTGGTTTGCTATGATTTGAGCTTTTTATGTTTACACTTTTTGCAAGAACTATGCTACAGATAATCCTAATGCAATTCTCTCGAAAAAATTACTGAAGATTAAAATTGTATGTTTGTTCATACAGCTTACAACTGGTTTTAAGCGATCTGTTCATCTCCCTCTCTCCGCATGCTCAGTCCCACATCTACCTATTCACAGTCTTTGGCTTCTAACAACCTTATCAAAACAAGGTACATAATTCAGCCAATTTAGTCATGCATATGTATGCATAGTTATTTCTTTTTTCTTCTAAATGCAGAGGAAATGCTAAGAAGAAGAAGAAGAGTTAACAAATTGTGATTCCAGTAGCTTGTATATAGGCTAGATCTCTTCAAATCACCTCTGAACTTGTTCAGAAATTTAAACCCTAAAGGAATGTTTTGAACAAAAAAAGCCTGGATTCTACGTGTGGTCCATTAATAGCATCACTCATCTGTTAAATTAGTTTAACAAGTAAGCAATGAAAGTGCTTTTGCTAGATTAAATATCTATTACCAGACGTCACCTAAAGACTCTACAATAATATTCATATTCTAAAATGCCTGCACTAGCCTGTAGGTATTTCCCTGAAGTCCTACTGTTCACTGTGACTATCTTCTGTATTTTCTTCCTAAATGCACTGTAATTTAAAATCATTCCAGAATGGTTTTTCATGCCATCGCAAGGACACAAAACCTGAGGGTGTACTGACTCTTCAAAAATAATTTGTTCAAAACAAGCAATTGCACACTGCTCAGATACTTTTGGACATTAGTACATGTCCACAAATAATGATCTGCCGGTCTTAACCTGAAAACAGAGAGAAAGGCCAAGCATGAGAGAATTTATTCAGAGCAAATTTTTCATTCTGTGTTACTAATGGCCACTAAGAGCAGTAAATTTGAATGAGGAAGGGCTCTAAATGTACAAGTTGGGCTGATAATTATGAACAGAAGTCTTTCTGGCATTTTTCTGTTTAGTCACAGTTGATTTAAGAGTTAAAAAAAAAAAAAGGCAATTCCAGTCAAGTCATCAATTATTTACAGTGCACCATACCCCCACTCAGAATGGTGCTGAAATGCATACCTCTGCTTTCAAATTTTACTCTGTGCCCCAGTTTCTGCATAAATTTGTGACCATCTTTCCCATTATTCCCACAGAAAAAGTTTCTCTAGTATTTGTAGCAAACAGGGAGAACAAAAGGCACAGTAATAGCTGGGAAACAAAAAGTCCCATTGGAAGGGAAGTCTTTGTGCAAAAGCCTGGGATGCTATGCTATTTTTTTTAATTTCTCCTCTTCATGAATTTTTTATTTAATCATTTTCTTCTAGCCATCAATCTAATTTTTCTTTGTTCCTCACAATTTTCCTTTATTTGGCCAAGCAATTATTACAAAGTATGCAGTTAGCTTGCAGCTATGGAATATTTCATTTCAAAGACAATTTCAAGCATTTTAAAGCTTCATTAAGACATGCAACAGAACCAGCGCAAGTTCAATGGGCTCCTGTTCTTGCAGCTCTTTGGGGGCAGCCTTAGGCAGCAATCTCACCACACTGAATGTGTGTGAGTATTGTAGGCATAAAAATAATAAAAAAGCAGGCACTGTGCTTGTTTGTTATTAAATAATCAATTCACACCAGCTTCTCCTGAGATAGCTTCTCACGGGCTGTGTCCCCCCCCAGCTTTCCCCGGGTGAAATAAGGCAGCGTAGACACCAACTTCACTGGGAGCAGTTAGTACTGCTCTTCCCATCTTTCTGTGATATACAAGTCCTTCTGCAAGATACCCTCAGGGTGGCAGAGGGATGGCAAGAGCAGTATATAGACATGGAATGTTCTGACACATGTGAATTACCCAGAGAACATTTGCTTTCAGCTAATTTTCAGCTATGTCCAACTAAAGGACCCAGCAATACGTCCACAAGAGAAGCTGCAACTGTATTGCACGTATAAGGTGATGACAGCCAACTGCAACAATGGTGTATTTGGCGGGGAAGGGGGATCTTGAGTCCCAGAGACAATAAGTGGTCATATAGTTGAATAAACAACACATCGCATATTCCCCTGTACTTAAAAAGCAGAGTTCCCTGTTGCTTTCCACGTGCCCGTTTACCTCTCCAACCAGCTCAGACCCTTTCTCTCCAAGAGGGCAACTCTTCAAATATTAACTCAATGTGAGGGCATGTTTTTAAATGCCAGGAGGGTAGAATGGGTTTTTCACATGGGTTTACACACCAAATTTGATTTTTCAATGGTTTCTTCTCTCCCTTCTCCACCCTCTTCTCTAAGCAGGGTATCAATTACTAAGCCTTAGGACAGAAATAAATACAGATCCGTAGCCAGAAATTGTCCGTGACGCACATTTAACAAATCAGGACAGGCAGTACACTTCACGGTGTTGCCATGTCTAACACCTGTAAGCTCTTCTCAAGCTTGAGCGTTCTCTTAAACTACCACAGCGGTACAAGGCACCAGCGGAGCAGCCTCACATTAATAACTTGTTACATAGACATGAAAAGAGACTTAATCTAAACGAAATGCCTTTGTCAAATGGAGGAAAAGTTAAAATTCTTTTTATTAAATTAGTTGAGGACAGTTTTTAAAAAGCAAATATTTCAGTTTAGCTATCACCTAGCAATTTGTACGTCCACGTATTATTTACTAGTATGCATGCATACCAACCAGTGCCTTTAGACCATCACAGCTACAACAATACTGTAAAAAGGATTTACATTACAAACATGTTCAATAGTTCAAACTGTATTCAGAATATACCTATTGCTCTATACTAATATTAGAGACCGTGTCCAGCTGAGCCAGATATAATTATTCCTAATGCCAGCACTGAGTCATTAATCCCTTTTACCCACAAGAAGAGATAACTTGAAGACAAATTCCAGTTCATCCTGGTTTTCTGATCACCCTGTTACATCCTGAATAGTTTTTGTTTTGCTGCTTCTCAATAGCTAACAACAACAACAAAAACTGGCAAAAAATAAGCCAAACAACTCCTCCCGCTTTCAGTGACAAACTGTGATTGCCAAGGTGACAAGAACCATTCTCTTTTTCATAAGACTTTACAGAGCAACTTTTCACATCTTATTCTACACACTCTACAGAATTTATACTCTATACACTCATCCTATACTCTCTATAGCATTTCTGCTTCCATGTTCTTTCTTTTCCATTACATATTTATTCAAATATTAAGAAAAAATAAAGCTACGCAAAAGAAGAAGGCCAACAGGATTTTAAATACACAATGCTTAAATCCTTTTTCTTACAATTAGATGGTTCATAAAAGGTAACTTCCTCTATACAGAGGAATATAAACATATAGACTGTGCATATAGACTTGATATTTCTTTATCTGCAGACTGTCTATGTCACGCACTGTTAGTTGGGGAAGGGTACTAATAGTGAAATCTGTTAAACTGCAAAGAAAAATAACTCATCTGGGGTGGGGTTTTTTTGAAAACGTATCACCATTCTGAACCCAAACGTCTTCCACTTTGCACTGTACAAATCCATTGTGAATGGCTGTGCAAGAATTACAGAAAGATTTAAGGGGTTTTCAGACTTGTATTCCACACTAAATCGGATTAGAAGAAAATATAGATAAAGTACTGGAATGCAAGTCTTTTTCCACTTTATGCAAAGTAGCTATTCAGCTTTCTCCGAGGATTTGTTGAAGGAGGCTAAACCTGTAGGGAGACTGGAAAAAAAAAAAATTAAAAATTGCCTGAATGAGCAAGCCACTGGAATTCACAGTTAACTCATAGGTTAAAACTACTCTTACGGCAATTTTGTAGTGTCAGTTTGGCAGCCCTTATTCACGCTACAGAGCAGTTGTGGTTTTCACTATGAGAGAATTAAACTGAACAAAAGGATGAAAACTCAAGGACTGAATGAAAAATATTACTCCGTGAATCTCTGCTTTCCAAGCCGAGGAAATTGCTCAATGTCCTTACTGCTCAATTTATCTTTCAGAAACATACCAAACAGAAGGAGATCATAAGATCTTCTTCATTGTGAAGCACGTTAGAACTGGACTATAATGTATCGGTGGGCAGGACGTAGGAACTCCAGCAGCATGAAACGTGAATGGGGGTTACACATACATTTTTCAAACATCAGCGCAAACTCTGAGTTTTGTGTGGTAATGAGACCTCTTTGAAGTTTCGGGGGGATTTTTTGAGAAAGACAAAGATGGAGAGAGAAATAAATGCATTTTAGAAAACATACAATAAATTCTAAAACTCTTTAGCTATGCCATTTCCCATTTGTGATAATACAAAGACAATGGGATGACCATACGATCAGGTCCTGACATCCCCTTATGTTAATACACTCATCAGTATTAGCCAGAATTCCGAACTTAAAAATCACCAACAACTTCATAATTTGCTCTCATTTACATTCACTGCATCATCTCTACCTTGCAGGAACAGCCACTTCTCTAATATTCAGTGAGGCTCATCCTCCAGAGTATATTTGGGGAAAAAAAAAACCCAACCAAACAAAACCAGCTGAATCGTTTGGGGTTTTTATCTTCCTGTGTATGACTGAAAAGCTGGCCTCGATAACACTAATGCACCTTATGACTTCAAAGCACATACTGAAAATTATTTTTTTCAAGAAAACAGTCACTGATGGGGTTAGCAATACCACAACTGCTTAGAAATAGTTAAAAGTTACATTTCTCACAATCATCAAGAAAAGCAGCCCTATGAGATGGGGTTACAGCTGGGCAAACAGACAGATGAGCTCCCCGCGCCTGAGTAAAATGGATGCTGATTACTTACTATTCTATAGGGAATAGACATTTTTTGCTATTTTAAATATTCACTCACTGAGTTCAAATTAAACTCAATGAGGGCTCCAGCACAGCATTTTCAAGTTTTTCAGCCTCTTAGCGCTGAAAGCTCTTAAGCTTGATAAATTCTTGTCACCCCTCTTGCTCCTTTCGGTAAAATGAGAAAAATTATAATCACACCGCAAGGCAGACATTGCTACATGTACAATTTTTGCATGTTTTGGGTCACATAATACTATGCAATGCTCTGAAACCTTTCAGCAATGCAAATGCATGCCCAGCCAGTTGTAGCTGTAATCAGAAAATTGCTTGTTCTGCAGAAACGGAGAAACTATTTGAGGGGAACTCTTTTCAAAGATGGGAGTTTCTCAATAATCTGTAATTCCACAGCCATTTACAAAAATGTCAGGATGTCTCAGAATACAAACAGTAAATGCAAACTGCTATCATTACTATCTGATCTAGCAAGATATTGCTTTTATCTGAGAAGCTGCTGAGCGTTCACGGATCTCCCTCGCATTCAGCAGATGGCCATGGCGCTAAGGACCTTGCAGGATTAGCCCTTAATCCAAAATCAAATCCTCTAAAAATGCTATGCCACCATGGACACAGCATGAAGCAAAAAATGAAAATTATGTTGAGAAAGAAAGGTCAATGGAAAAAAGAACATCGATATATAATTTGCTGCTAATGTGTTAAAACAATTATAGCAGTTATGTCATCTAACCACCGAAGCACCGAGAAATCAATGCACAAAGGAATAAAGAGCAAGCCATTTATTTCTGGCATTGGGTTAGAAAAAGAAAATACATAAGGGCAAGATATTTAACCTGTACAACCAGAATTTTATTAGAGCACAAAAATCAGAACGGGGAATAATTTCTAAGGTCATCTCCCAGAGATTTCTGGCAGTATTTTAACATCTGCAGAATGAATCAAACACATTCTGTCTGGTAAGGTCAAAGATCCTCCTAAAGTTGCATTCCAGTTGCTGCTATCACATGTATTGGAGCAGCTTCGTATTTTGTTTGAGGGACAAAAAGCCCTGAAACCACAGGCAGAGAGCAAATGTCAAACTTGTCTAGCTTTAATGAGGCACTAATTTTTCCACATAGAAATCTGAAGCTCTTTTTTTTTCCCCCAGGTAGGAGGGACCCCTGGTGATTAATGTGCAGCTATAATGGCCGGAGTTATTTGAAATTATTGGACAAATCCACTATGCCTTATACATTTTGAAGTATTAGAAATATTGCCTATAGCAGTCACCCTAAGACATTGCTTCTTTTTGTTTAAAAAAAGCCCTTGACTAATGCAAATAAAACACTCAAGCTTTCCATGAAGTGAAACTTCACTTGACAGTAAACCAAGGTATTTTAAGACACATGTGAAGTCCTCGCACAAGCCTTGCTGCAGAAGGCAGCCACTCCTTGTTCGCATCAGGCATCTCCCAAAGTACTTGAGGAGAAAAATCCATCCTTCCTTTCCATAAGCCAGCCTGGCCAGGATTGCCTGGAGCAGCAGGACGGAAGATAAAAGATTTAATGGTTCCCTTTCATCCTTCTGTCTGGGGTCCAGCTGCCTTATGGGGCAGAGGAGATAGGCACAGATGGGCACGAAGCCCTCGCACACAGCTGTCCTCCGGCAACAGACAGCAGTGCACACGCCAGGGCTGCATCGCCTGTCCCCTCTGCCACTGCCAGCCTGCTCCTACTAGGTGGGTGCTATGAGGTGCTCACGGCTGCTCAAGCCTTTTCCCATGTCCACCAGCTCAGCACACATTTGAGTCTAAAGGGAACTCTAAAATTAGACTAGACATGCGACTTTCAGAAAGTTAATATAAAGGAAGATGTACTTAATCTTCATTCTTTTCATCTTTGCTGTCCAGCACTTGTATAGCATTGAAGAAGAACCGAGTTTCAAGTTCAGCACGTCTTTCTCATTGCTGAATTGGAAACTCTACTCCTAGGACACAGTAACCTTTAGATCTAATATAATATATAAATACAAAAATTTAATCACATCTTCAAAAGAAGATTGCGAGTTCTTCATTTTTGGGTCTTCAACTTGATACTTTGAAAGAGCCTAGCTTTCAGTGACATTTCTGAGAAAATGAACCCAAATTTTCTGTTTACAACCCAAAAATAACATATATATATAAGCATCTTAATTGGCAGTATTTTCAAATTTATAATAAGTTAAGACTATTAGCCCCAAAAGTTTTAACTTCAGTACCTAATGTCAGGCTCCAAAATCCACTGTATTTGGACAATATCCAGTCCAGCAGATTACAGCAATGACAGTATAGTGACCAGAATACATTCCATACTGACACACAATATGGATAAAGGACAGGTCAAACTACACGTGGCAATGCCACATCTAAAGCTCTGCAGGTCAGGTGCAACGCCTTGACTCCAGCGTGCAGCGTTATCCCCATCACCTGCTGCTAACTGCTTTCCACACCAACCAGAGGGATTGGTCCCTTAAGGGAACAGAAATGTACGGATCCGCACTGTGTATTTTTAAAAGTGTTTAGCAAGAAGCTTTGATCTATTATTTTCCCCCTACAAAGCGGCAAGGGGAAATTTCTTTGTGCTTCGGCCCAGGGAAGGAGATATAAGAAGAATCTTGTTTGCCCCTGGGAGCCAAATTACCATAAATATGCTAAGCAGCGCAAGCTCCCCAACATGTGGCACTGGAGCATGTGCAGTAAACATCATAGCATCTCTTCAGGGAAGCCTAGCAGGACAAAGCCTCCGCTGGCAAAACGCTCCCGACTTCTGTAGATTTGGCAGAACTGCCTACGAAGGGAATGATGGCATTTTCATCTGAGCAAGAACCATTGGATTTGGTCCAAATCTATGCAAAAGATGGCAATAACGTGCACTAGACTAACGTACAGATCACTGACTTCTTCCAGCACGTGAAACGGCAGTGCACTGGGTCAAGTGGTGGGACAGTTTTGGTGTATCGGGTCGCACAGACTAGGTTAGGGTCTTGCAGCTGTGGCCCACTGCCATGTAACCTCAAAAGCGGGGACTCCCTTGCCAACATCTTATGACTTATGGAGGCCAAACAGCCCAGCAAAGGTGCTGCATGGCCGCGACGAGGCTCTGCTTGGCAGGGGGCAAGGAGGAGGAGGGAATACTGGAGGGAATCTTGCAAACCCCACAGGAGACAGGCATTAGCATACTGCAATCTCACTGCAGTGCCGAAGGATGCCATTTCCAGCGTTTTGCTCCAGGGTATACAACAGTTTAAGCTAATGGGCACAGACTGCTCTGATACCTCTGAAATAACTTATGCAATATCTAAACACCTACAACACACAGCAGAGACCGCCTTGTACCGGGAGGCAGACAGCGGGAAGGACACGTGGCACGCATAAAAACCCCTAAAACCAAACAGGGACATACTTGCATCTTGCATTTCTCACCCCTGCCTTCCTCCCCGCTCCCCAGGGCAGTGAAGCACAGCTTCACAGCATAACACCACAACAACGAGCATCAGAGCACTCATAAGCAGCTGCATTTTGCCTCCCCATGTGGTGAACGGGTTCCAAAAAAACCTGATGAGTTTCATGATGGTGGCGTTAAAACACAATGTTACATTAATTGCGGACTTATTTACATGATATATGTCCTTAAATTATGAACCTGAAATTGTACGTGCTACACTGAGACACCCAAATCTTTCCAGTGACGGGTTAACATGTAATTAAAGACAGTTTTTCTCCTTATTGTTACAACTTAATGGAAGAGAGCAATACAAAAAAAATGCCTTGTACATAGTCTGTGTATGTATTACGAACATCTAAAAACTTCAAACTATCAGGTTTGTCAGTACAACCCTGTACTGACAGCAGAATGAAAGAAATAACAAAGGTTCTTGCTTGCACGGTTTAAAGATCATACAGGGGTAAGAAACGAGGAACAGACATTATCTGGAGTTCAGCTGCCTGTGAGCGTTAACATACCTGCACAGGCATAATTCCCTATGGCACCAGAACTGCGTTCTTGTGCAAGGACCTCTGGCTGCTTGCAATACGCAGTAGTTCAACATTACACTTTTGAGAAAGGACGCCTTTGTTTTGATAATTCTCAAACTATTTTCACACATCGGAGAGCTCAGTGTTATATCCTTGATTCAGCTGTACCGTAATTACTCAGAGATTTTATTTTCAGTTAAATAAATCAGGGATGTTAAGCAATTAACTGGATGAAAGTCCAATGGGGTAATTTTCTAATAGTGTATATTCGCTTCTGCCATTATCTCAGATTTTTAGTGCCGTTTATTCATTTAGTCACATAAAATACACCCAGAACACAACTCTCAGATAGATATAACTTTGGACTGGTATAGCCCACCTTGCTTCTTTTGTATCTTTCTTTTCCAAGCCTTACTGCATCTTTCATGCACAAACTGGAAAGCATCTAATGGAAGAGATGCGTTCTGTATCTTGTAGAAATTGTTCAGTTTTTACCCCTTCATCAACAGTGCCAGTTGTTCCTTGGACTTCCATGGGGCACAGAGGAATCTCCTTGGCCGAGATGCAAACCATACCTTTCTGCACAAGCATACGTGAACCCAATGCAGTGTTTAGGATGAAGGTAAAAACCATGAACTGCAGTAACAGATCAGATACTGTATTAAACTGGGCTTCTTGGCTCATCTGCTCCATGACTATGTTTCACCACTACATATAACATCTGGCCATGACTAGCGCTTGCCGCCATCTTTCATTTCTATAGCTCTTTTTGGCCATAAGTGCCAGCATGGTTTTTATAAAACGTGCTTTATTTTTCCAGTTTACAGAGAAAAGGAAGCAGGCATGGGCTCAGTGGAGAGCTGAGAGTACAAACCCAGTGTCCTCATTCCCGTTCTGCTCATCACTCCATGGTCCCATGCAGACAATACCAGTGCATTTGAACTCCTGCCAGTGAGGCCAAAGCCACTAAATGGGAGATTCAGATGGTGATCCCACTGCAAATCACCTTTCCCTATCATATTTCCCAATGTTTTTCAAATTAAATAGGCTAACAACAGCATACTTTCTACTTTCCTTCAGCATTTCTTTTTCTTTCTTGTTCCCTAAAGGAAAAAGGCTTTTGCAGCTGAACTGTCAGTCTTGCTCTCCCTTACACCTATAACTTTTGAATCTGTTGACAAATTTTAACCAAATTTGAGAGAGGGCATCAAATTTTCAAAGATACTATGTTCCTATAAGTAATGAGAATAAGTGCATCCATAGAAGAAAGAGAGAGCCAAACATTATTGTTCCATTGAAGTAAAGGCTGCCATGTAAGCACAGCTATGTTTGCAGACATAAAATAACTCAGCTAGAAGAGATGAAGTGATAGCGCCTCAAGCTGGTGCTAGGAGGACTGCGGATTTTTGATTAAAAGATACAATCTCAAACACTGGGACTACTAGCATCACTGAGATAGCCTCCTTATTTAAAATTCTGCAAACTGTGTCCATAACCAGCTTCTCTAACAAGGCTTCCTATTGCTGCTGTTCCCATCCCTCTGCTGCACCAGGTTGCTGGGTCTTCTCGTAGTGGACCCTATAAATTCCCAGGGCATAGCACTCTCTCTTGTTTTGTGTTTGCGTAGCACCAATCGCAGGCACTGTGGCTTCTGAATGCCTGTATATATGTAAGATGATAACTTATTATCTTTCTGCATTTGTTTCTGCAAATAAGTTTTTTTTTCATTAAACTGCTTTGCTTATTCAGTTAGTCATTAAGGTCAATTATAAAAACCCATTTTTATTTTGTTTTTCTTACTAAGAAGAACTATCCTTTATATATAATCCCTGCCTAGTCTACGGAAAATCATCAATTACGTGATGACAGTCTCTTTAAACAGACTGCAATTGCTTGTCCATGGCTGCAGCCCAGTAGACACTTCTGCTTGGCATAACACTACCTATAGCTTCTTTCAGGTTACAAAATAATAAGCATGTATTTATTTTTACTAAAGAGTGCCTGTCAGAGAAGGTAGCAAGGCTTCCTCTTAAAGGAAGACTCTGAGGATTACACACAACTCTTCAGCTATTTAAATACTTCCTATATAAGAACATATATTTAAAAGCAATTTTCCAAATCAGTTTTTAGAAACACATCACCGATTACAGTAAATATACAGGAGCTAGAATCAATTCCATTAGGAGCTGCTGTTTTAAAGACATGGCTGCCCACATCCCAGAAGGACAATGAAGTATAATATGCAAGCTCATTTAATCACTGTATCCAATTACAAGGAGGAATAAATCATCACACACATGCCTATGTCTGAATTTTAAAAAGTAAATAAATCATGAATAGTCAAGCCAAATGTTGTGAATCTCTAGATTCACAGCTGAGCAGGGGAAGTGGCGCATTCACTTCTCATTTGAAATAAAAGTATCCAAAAACTATTAACAACACCTAATTATTTTAAGATAAATAAAAACGTTGCCTTTTTTTTTTTTTGTTCAGTTTGGAGCTTGATCATATAGAACTGCCATTCTTTGCAGTAGGGAACACAAATCCTGACAAACATTGACCTCAACTGAGCTTGTATATTGTCTAATGACAGACTTTCCTGGTCTCTCTGCCCTGATTCATACCCAGGACTCCCCTAAGTCACAGGGGTTCCGAAGAGGAGCTGGCCCTCTTGCTAATGCCACAGATAACGGCACTTTGGGCAGCTGCTCCTGCCCTTTGCTGTAAACTCCCTCATCCCAGACCTACATGACCGTACCCTCAAGGAGGATCTGAATTCTCTCCATTTGTCAAGAAAACACAATACAGCAGTTTCTTGCAAAGCTGATGGCATTTTCATGTTTTTCAGATGCTTTTAGAAAATTGTTATTAAAGATTTATCGTTCCTTGTAACCAAGAACATCGTTGTAACTTCCCAAATTGCATCTTACTAACCTTGATTCCCTGAACAAATTTCCAGTCCTTTAAACCGAGATGTTAAATCAAATGTCCTATGCATGTCAAAACTCTCACCCGAGTAGGAAGATCAGATTCTCATTAACACTAACAGAATCTGTATGCACACGTCAAAGAAAAAAAAAACCTGTTCAAAATATGTACATAAGCTCCATAAGCAACCATAAGACTGCCGAAACTTGCCTAGAGAGATGGGCCATCACACTGGAGATTAACAAAATTTGCCCCAAACAGCAACACCGCACTGGGATAAACCTCAGGAAAATGCTTTCTTGCAATGGAAGAGAAACATTTGGGAGAGCACTGAAGGTCTGGGGAACACATGGGAGAAGCCCAGCTTCAGTTGGCAGAGACACCCCCCCCCACACCTACAGGTTTAGACTTCACCTGCCCAACGTGCCCAGGTTCCCCTGACTGACAACCCACATCCCAAAATCTCCATGTGTGGGCTTTGGGGCTTCTGCCCACAGCAAGCCTCAGGAGGCCAAGGGGCAGGGGGGGGTCCCATGATGGCAATGGTGCCCCAGGGTCTCACACTGCCCTAGGGAAGGGCTCCCTGCCCACCCAGCAGCCCCGCTGGGCAGAGCACGCAGCCCCAGCACGGATGCCATCTTCACCGCGTTTGCAAGCTGTGTGCAGCCAAAGAGGCCTGCACCGCTGTCACGAGGAGAGCAAGATGGGAGCAGACGGTGGCCCTTTGCTTCCCAGGCCCTGCTGGGGGGACACTTCTCCTCTGGGTCGGTGGAGGGGAGAGGACAGTCAGGAGTCCACAGCACAACCAGGGCTGCTTCCTCACAGTCAGGCTGGGCTGGAGCAGGCCAGAGGTCTGCATCTGTTTGCCCGTCCTACAAATTACTCAGCCACCCCTGTGCAGCCTCTTTGTTGGTCCCCATGCAGGTGAAGGTGAAGATGAGGAGGCGTTTCACCTGCCTGTGTGCGCACGCGCTGAATTTCTAAACCATCCCCTTGTTGCCTCCCTGCCGCTTCTTGCTGGCACATACTGGGATGGCAATTTTCCAGCCATCCGTTACAGAGTTCTCTCTACAGACAGCCACGCTACTGTGTGAGGAGAAGCTGTGGTCACCTTCACAGGCTAAATGTTTGCATTTGCCCGTTCTTGGTGGTTTCCGTGTTTTGGGGCACGCGAAACATTGCTCGCTGCTGCTTTAAGAATTTGAATTAACCCCCCCCGTAACAACGGGCATCTGACAAATGCTATTTGTTTGTGGTTGTTTTTCACTGTTGTTTGTTTGCTCGCTGCTTCCAGCTTGTGGCTGTGCACCCCCTACGATGTAGTAACAATAACAACAAACAAAATCCCATAGACAAGGCTCCTATCGGG
>VUYV01000551.1:275702-347926 GCA_008711295.1 Anarhynchus alexandrinus
GGGGGGGTCCCATGATGGCAATGGTGCCCCAGGGTCTCACACTGCCCTGGGGAAGGGCTCCCTGCCCACCCAGCAGCCCCGCTGGGCAGAGCACGCAGCCCCAGCACGGATGCCATCTTCACCGCGTTTGCAAGCTGTGTGCAGCCAAAGAGGCCTGCACCGCTGTCACGAGGAGAGCAAGATGGGAGCAGACGGTGGCCCTTTGCTTCCCAGGCCCTGCTGGGGCAACACTTCTCCTCTGGGTCAGTGGAGGGGAGAGGACAGTCAGGAGCTCACAGCATGGCCAGGGCTGCTTCCTCACAGTCAGGCTGGGCTGGAGCAGGCCAGAGGTCTGCATCTGTTTGCCCGTCCTACAAATTACTCAGCCACCCCTGTGCAGCCTCTTTGTTGGTCCCCATGCAGGTGAAGGTGAAGATGAGGAGGTGTTTCACCTGCCTGTGTGCGCACGCGCTGAATTTCTAAACCATCCCCTTGTTGCCTCCCTGCCGCTTCTTGCTGGCACATACTGGGATGGCAATTTTCCAGCCATCCGTTACAGAGTTCTCTCTACAGACAGCCACGCTGCTGTGTGAGGAGAAGCTGTGGTCACCTTCACAGGCTAAATGTTTGCATTTGCCCGTTCTTGGTGGTTTCCGTGTTTCGGGGCACGCAAAACATTGCTCGCTGCTGCTTTAAGAATTTGAATTAACCCCCCCCCTTAACAATGGGGATCTGACAAATGCTATTTGTTTGTGGTTGTTTTTCACTGTTGTTTGTTTGCTCGCTGCTTCCAGCTTGTGGCTGTGCACCCCCTACGATGTAGTAACAATAACAACAAACAAAATCCCATAGACAAGGCTCCTATCGGGACGAGGAATGAAACCCAACAAGGGTTTCATTATTGTATTGATGCCAGGGCTCTGAAATCATGACTGGGAAAGAAAACAAAAACAGTATCTGGCTTTCTGTTTTGAGCTGCAGTGGTTCCTAGAGAGAGGCCAACCAGCCCTAAATCCTAAGAAATGGGTCTGGGAGAGGGTTAAAGAAAGGCTGTTTGGGGAATCGGCAGAGCCTTGTGGGCAGGAAGAGGAGGAGGGATAACGGCAGGAGGGGGATGCATGGTGCAGAAAAAAGGGAAAGAAATTGAAAAGCAGGAGAAGGTGAGGTATAAAGGCCTCTATCCTCTACCTAGCAGTCCCAGGTCAGGCAGCGTGAGTTCACCATGATTACATCCCCGATTCTGGCTGTTTATCTCTCCATCAAAACTCAAGTTCAAGCAAAGGAATAAAATCACAATTCATCCCAAATGTTGTCACAAGAAAGCCTAAGTTTTTTTATTATTAGCTTCCATCAAAATTAGATCCATCAACGCTGTCACTTTATTTACATTAATCTATTTTCCCCGTCCTCCCACCCTTCATTTTTTTTGCCCTCAGTGTCCTTGAAAGCAAGCCGTCACATTTTTACTTCAGAAAGAGTGTACTGATTTGGTTTCAGAAGGAACTCACAAGCATTCTGAACTGAGACAAAGTCGTCTCATGATCTCAGCCTGGCTCAGGAGACAGCAATGGGAGCTGCTGCCACGGCTACAACTCACATTGGTATTTTTCACCTTGTCTAAAAGATGGGACAAGCAATTTACTTTATTGCAGTAACTGATGCTATTCCGAAAAGCTCTTTCTGCCAGAACCAGCTATAGTCGGTGAAAGTAACTGACATCTCACGAGAAACCTTTGGCTGTCAAAGTGCTGTAATTCCACTACTATTTCAATCTGTGAAAGGCTCAAAATTGACTTTAAAAAAAAAAAAAAAAGCAGGATTGTCTCCAATGCCAACCACATAGACTCTCCTAAAAGGTGCTATATACCCCAGCTGATACCAAACTTGATCAAGCTTTTCCTTCTAAAGAAGCGACAGCAATTTAAAACCTGCATTATGAGCTTACCAATTGCAGTCAATGCACAAAGCCTCTGAATTTATGCCAAGCGCATTCTGCTCCATTATCTCCTTTTTTTAGACAAGCCCCTCTGCTCTCACAAAAGTATTCCCACTACAACCATCTATTTCCACATCCAACAGCCGACCTTCCGCCTTGCCCGCTAAAATCAAAACCTAGCAAGATAACACAAACCGTGGCAGAATCCCCTGCCAACCTCACCCAGCACACAGCAAATCTGGCCCTCAATAGCTGCAGCCACAGCTGCTCTTTCCCCTTTTTTTTCCTTGGACACGATGGAGAAGGCAGCAGCCAGCATCAGGGCAAGGCAGAGCCGAGCTCCGCTGCACTTGATAACTTGGGAGTGTGTTGGCACCAGTTTGCCAATGCCACAGACAGGCTTTCTCAAGAAATTGCATTTATTCAGCCACACAGCAAGCAGAGGCGTTCGGAGCTGTAACGCAGCTCAGGGTTGGCAGCTATTAAGAGAGGTCTTGAGAGCCCACAGAAAGCCTCATCAGGCACTACGCATCAGGAAATAGGCAGCAATCTGTTCCAATTAATGGTTCACAAAGAGGTCTTGGGTTGTGGCTTTTTGCTCTTAATTTGCCTGGGTGTCCTCTGAGCACAGGGATTTACAGAAAATGGTAAGATGGGAAAGAAAACAACTGCATCAGCACACTATACAACAAATTATCACCTAACAGTAGTAACAGGCAGCATGACAGGGAGCTTAGTAAAGTAATGATTATTGTAGTTTGGATATAGCCAAAACCAGCCCCGCTCCTGCTCACAAAAAGACCGAGGCTGCTACTTCCATAATACCGTGAAACTGTTTGAACTCAGGGCATGTTAAGAAGGATTGCGGGGGAAGGAGGAATTAACAGCGTGAGAGTAAATTTAGTTCACAAGGGGAAAAAAAGCAGCTTTGAAGAACAGATTTCTTTCAGATTCTTAATACACAACCTCAAAGCACAGGTCTTCAGTGAATCCATCCTTCCACCCTGTGGGCGGGGAATGAACACGCTCTTTCTATCCCTCAGAAAACGTTAATCTCACAACAACATCATTGTATTATACAGCAAATTTGAGCACTGGAAACACTGGAATTCAAACTCTGAAGACAGCGCGTGAACTGTATTCTCGGACTCAAAGATGCAGCAAGCATTTCAAGATACAGTTTCTTGTTTTCAGCATTCTTACATAAAAACTCCCCCACCCCATGAAAGCGCCTTTCAAAAAAAAAATCTTTCAGAGCACCATATCCGAGTTTTATAACATTACAGAGTCAGCGCTTGGGAAGGAATGCTCTGCTCTGTTCTGAGAACGAGCTTGTGACTTACCAGCCATCACACTAAGTGCTAGTAGCAACACAGGAGTCATTAATGGACAAACACCCCTACTTATGTTGGCAGGTAGTGACTCTCTGTGTTATAGAAGAGGAACACAAAAAGAGATTACTGAAGACAGTGTCTAGTTTTTCAATGGTCTGCAGGTCAGGAGTTGATAGTAAAAAGCCTGAAGAAGGAAGGAAAGGAGAACCTGAAGAAGGAAGGAAAGGAGAACAATGCTAAGTGGTGACAATGAGTGAATACCCAGGAAAGATGGGAGACTCGTGGCGAAGGGCCCCATGGTTGGGGCTCCTGAAGGACTGCATGGTCTGTGGCTCCTGCTGAAGGAACAGGATGTGCAGACACTTCATAAGAAGCAGCAAAACTGATATTTCAGTTTTGCATTTCCAGTTCCTACTCTCACAGTTAACTGACCTGCCAACCCACACACCATCTGTTGCTATTCCTCTTATGCTACTCTCTTACAAATCAGGTCTCACTTTTCCTCTACTAGAAACAGCAGCTTTGAGATAACTATAAGTGTTTTATAATCAATCAGCTTCAATGAGCCACATTCCGGTTAAACGTGAAGACAGGGCTGTATCTGGGGGCTGAAAGGATCTAGAAAGTTGTGTCCCCTTCACATTAGGGGCTGTCCTCTCCCTTCAGACATTTCACATGCAGTGGTTTGATCCCATCACTGATGCAGAGGAATGGATCTCCAGTAGACAGAAGTCAGTAAGAGTTACCATACTTTAGACTCATTTCAGAATTTGGCTATGACTTCTTGCTAAGCCATTGTTGACTTCCTTTGCCTTTGATGTTCTTACAGCTCACTAGAGCCAGTATGACACTAGTTGTAACAGAAGGGATCTGGCCTGCTTCATCTCCAGACCTGCACCCGTGGAACTGACCCAACCTCCAGCGTAGCGTTTAAGCCAGACATCAACCCAAGTGGTTGGCGTACTTCTAAGACAACATCTCCCTTGTTGAGAGATCTCTTTGGCATCACCACTGTGGGGTGACTCAGTTTTCCTTTTTGTCTTTATGGCCCTCAGTCCCAGTCTTCCAACCTGGGAACACTCGTTATTTGCGCTTGATTTGATGCTGACCAGCCACAATCAAGTGATTAGAAAAGGACTCAGACTAAAGCAGAAACCGAGAGACAACCTCTACTACTCTTTTTATCACTAATACACACGCATTTTTATAATATAAAACCTTGTGAATATTTTTTATCCCTTTCATTCTCATTTCTTGGCTTAACACCACCAGATAATCAGCAATTATCAAAAGCACTATTCCAAAAAAAGTTCTACAGAAATATTTCTCAAATATACAAACACGTCTCTTCATAATCTCAGCTACTTAACGCATCTGTTAATATAGAGACATATATGACCATATATCCTTTCATAGATTTGAAACATTTACTCCATTGGTTTCATAATCCATACCACCTAGACCTCCAACGTCACTAGGGTGAAAGTGATTTCACAAACAACTGATTAAAACTCTTTTAGGGACACACTGGCTTCCCAGAAACCTTACCAAATTCCCAGTGTCCAAACAAGTTGTTTCCCAGGTACCTCATCAAAATGTTTGTATCACCCAAGTCTATGTTGCAGTACAACAAATTAACACATTCTGCCTTTTACAACTTAAAAAAAAAAAAGCCTTTTTCCCTGTCAAAAGAAAATTATTGATCTTCACCCCTAAAAAAGTTGTCCTGCTAGACCTGCACTTCCCAATTCCTTTCTGCTTTAACCACTACGATCATCAAACCCCCTCATATTATCTACAGTGCACATCTTCATAATAAATGGTTTCACACTAGGCTTTCATGATGGCTCCTTATTACTTTCTCACATAGCAAAAAGTGACAACTAGCTATAATGAACCGCAGAATTACAGAGAAAAGACTGAGGAACTAAGAATACTATGATATAATTGACTAATCATATATGCTGGGTAGCTTTTTCTTCTGCAAATTTGACCCAAACACAAAACACATTAAACACTTGGGGCCCTACCATCGTCCCAAGCTGTTCTTGCACAGGGTACTAAAAAATTTATTTAGGTGCCTGAGGTGCCCAAAGGTGCCCAGGTGTTCCTGGGCACACTGAAACCATGTGTTTGCCTGATGACTACCTTGCTTCCTTTTCTTCCTTGAAAGGGTCTACTATGCTAGGTGTGAAAACTATTTGTGGCAATGAACTGAAAAAATACCATCAGTATCTACAGAGAGTGTCCTGATCACTAAGGATGCTCATCATTCCCCATGCTGCCTCTAGTTTCCCAGTCACTGGACATAACAGTGAAACAATCCAGGAGCAGCATCCCAGGACTCTGCCCTTCCGAAAGTTTGCCCTAAATAAGCTTTAGTGCCCATGTGCAAAAAACCCCACCCTTTTTTCAAGCTCTGAGTCCTCATTTCCAAGAAATAACAGTCTGAGCTCCTGCCAAGGAGACAGCATCTTAGACATATTCCCCTCGCCGGCATTTCTCATTAGCTTAGGCACCGCAGCGTGTGACACACTGTATGTAGTGAATCCCAGACATCCAGACATGGCACTCCTTCTGCCAGCTGATTCAGCTCACTAATGTGACAGAAAATAATCCTACCAAAGGGAAAAAAAAAAAGTTTCCTACTAAGATACTTAGATCTACTTGGCACAACGTCAAACCAAGTGTATCAGAGAAGGGGCTACATGGTAACGAACAGGAGGACAACTGGAGGATGTCAGATCTTCCCATTTGAGCAGAAGCCAGTGTCGCTGCCAGCAGCCTTGGTCCTAACTCCATGCTATCCCCAGGGCTCCCGCCTCTCTCGTCCCAGCTCCAGGTCCCACCACGCTGTCTGCAAAGCCATTCAGCAGAAAACGGTTCGCTCTCTGCTGCCAGCTGAACTGATAACTCGCTCAGTTGTCCAACTGAAGGAACCAGTACCTTATTATAACCTTAGATTCTGATTAACTGCCTCCAAACTGCAACGTGCTGCATGCGATGTACTGGGACAGATCAAAGATCCCCATAAAATAGAACCAGGTCTCTGACAGCAGCCAACAGAGGATGCCCAGGGGAAANGACAAATACAGATTTATCTTTCTCTAACATACCCTTCTAGCTTCCAGTAACTGACAATGTAGACTTTCCAAATTGGAAGTTGTATTGACGTTACTGCACTCATGATTTTACCAGGATTTTGCCTAATTTGTTTTTAAATCCTTCCAAACTTCAGCTTCCACAAAACCCTCACAACAATGAGCTGCACAGTTAAGCTGTGCATCATTTTAAAAAAAAAAACTTATCTTTATTAGTTATAAACCAAATAATCTCACTGATACAAAACACTTCCCACATTATGAGAAACAATGAATAATCTTTCCATACTTACCTTTCCCACACAATTCATAGTCTTGCAGACTGTACCATATGCCTCCCTTATAGAAATTGCTTTTCTATGCTGACCAGACCTAGACTATTTACTCTTAGATGTATTTAATCTGTACTAATTGCCCTTGCTGCCCTTTTCATGCTTTTTTTAGGTCATTTACAACCTTTCTGAGCTGGTGGAGAAGAAGGAGCCATATTACACAGTTACACAATAGTATAACNGGGAGAAGAAGGAACCATATTACACTTACCATATTACACAGTTACACAATAGTATAACTATGGTTCTTGCTTGTCTTCTTTCCTAAGTGTCCCAAATACTGTTTGCCTTTTTGATCCGTGCTGATCAAAAATTTCCAAGAACTACCCACACTGTCTCCAAAGACCTATTTTCTGCATGGTATTAGCCAATTCAGCACCTCCGCTGAATATGTATAATAAGGCTTTCCTTTTCTCCATGTCTGAAAAGTCATTACTTTGCATTTTTCAAACTTGGATCTCATCTGCAATTTTATCACGCAGTCACACAGATTTCTATTCCTTTCATCTTGCTTCAGCCACGGGGCTGGTTTGAGGGGGCACATTCCCAACTCATTTCCCCAGTGCTACACTGCCCCGTTCCTACTACTTTCATGAGGCTATTTCTGAGTCGGATCAGCTTCCTGATCTATCTCACCTTGCAGAGACACCTAAGCAGAGTTTGTCAGTATGATAACAGGACAACATGATAGCTCAAACAGGCAGTGAGAGGTGGCAATAATGGGTTGTACAAGAACATAAACTTGCATGGCCACCAAAGGTGAAACCATGGCTTCATTTATCATGAGACCCTCAATCATTTAATCTTATCAGCACATTCTGTTACCTCCATTTTCATCCCACACTCAGCAGCACCCAGTCTTCAATGGGGACTTCTCTCCGTTTTAAACACTGACAATTTACTCTTACGTTTCATTTTCTCTCTTTTAAGTCATTATCAGTCCTGAAAAGCATCTTCTCCCGTATCAAAAGGACCTTTAAATTTCTTTAAGGATTTTTGGTAAGGGACTTTGTCAAAAGCATTCTGGAAATACAAATATAAGACATAGGCAGACCAGACCATATATACTGTCATAGTCCTTCAAATCTTTAAGAGCTCTATGAGATACACAAGACCACACTTCTCTCTGAAAAAAAACCCACAAACATTCCCCTTCCCTCGGTACAATATTTCTGCATGCATTTCTTCCTTCTGGGTGGCAGTACAGTAAAAGCAATTTCCCAGCACAAAGTCATAACTTTATGCTGCAGTTTTGCACCTAACCAAACTCCTGCAAGCCAGTTCAGCTGCTAATGGCACCAGTCCTTCTCTCCTGCTGTCCTCACCTGCGCATCTCCCACTCCCTGAGTCAGGGGCAAACTTTGTGTCACCGACAGATTAAGTGGATCAGGAAACTGATCCGTCTTAAAACTAATAATTCAGTATTTCCTTGGTTATTATCAACCAGGACCAGCTCCCTGCTCGGGTCCGCTACAGAATCACGCACACGACAGGCTGTGGAGGCACAGAAGGACCAGTGCAGCAGCAGGAATGACTGGTTGGGGAAGGCTGAGCTGCTTCTTTTGACTACAGCGCCAGTTTATGCTGGAACAATGTATTGGTAAAATGACAGTCTTATTGCTTAGATGTTCACCAAATAGAACCATTTCTTTTAATTGGCATCACATTTTCCACCTTCCTCTGCCACTGAAGCTGATTTATATGATCGATTACACACCACTGTTAGGAGTTCAGCAATTTCATATCCGAGTTCCTTTAGAAGACTTTGGGGAGTAACATCTGATCCTGGTGATTTGTTACTATTCATTTTATTGATTTATTCTAAACCTGCTTCTACTGACACTCCAATTTGGGATAGCTTAGACTAATACTGCATGAAGCAATGGTCCTGTGCGAGAACCTCCCCAGGTTCTCTCACACTGAACGCTGAGATAAATGATTATTTTAGCTCTTCTGCTACTCTTACACTGATCTTGCTCCATACATGTTAACTCTGCTAAACTCATTCTTCTCCTCTAGGCACGGCAGTAATACGCATTTAGCCACTCAGTTCACAAAGTATTCCTAAGACTTTGCGGAAAAGTTTACAAAAGCCCTGAAAATGATGACAGACAGCATGTCATTATAAAGGACTGGTAAGAGGAAGAGCTAGCAGACATTTACTTCCTCCATCCTAAAAGCTAGAAGATAGGATCAGAAAGTGTTGGGCAAGTATTTATTCTCCTTGACATCAGTTCACATGCATCAGATAGATACACTCATGTTGATTGTGTGACGGTCAAATTAGTACATTTTTTAACACTGTTTACTCATCAGTAACAAAGCACAGTTAGCCAGAGTCCTAACAGCACCCTTTATAGCTAAGAAACAAACAGATTAAAAAAATACCAAAAAGCAATCAGAAAAAGAAAAGACAACCCCTAGAAAAGGCAGAGCCATACCCCTTTTTTGCAACATCATTTAGCAGCTGACTACAATCAGCTCATGCAAGACAGTACGGTTCTCCTAAAAGGTCACATACAGTTCCTCAGAGGGTGCCATTACCCAACATCAAAGCAGTGTCACTGGTGCAAGTGTAGAAACAGAATGGATTAAACAAAAGTAACACCGTCCTTGATGAGGATTAGCCCAGGAGGTATGCCTTGCATTTTCTGCCTGGATATTGATATATTTGAAGTGTCTCTCTCTTGTTCAATTCTTAAAACTTCAAACTGCTCTTTAAAGTGCACACTCAGCAGGCATCCCACAGTGATTCCAACAACCTTAGAGTTGACTCAGAAAAGTTGTTCATTATAGATATTTAAAATTTCCATCCATCTCATGGTAGGAAAAAAGAATAGTCATCTTGGGGGCTGGTACATTGCAGGTTATAGTAAATCGGTGAGATGAAAACTTTCTCCCTTTGAGATGGAAGGCTGGCAAGATTTGGTTACTGGCAAGCTCTGATTTAAGGTGATGCCACACGAACTCACGTATACTCTCTTAGTCATCACAAAAAGAAACCTTCAGTCATTAAACTGCTAAGTAGCTAAGCTTAAAGAGTCTTGCAGCTTTCAAGGGCTGCAGGCTTTCAAGACATCCTTGCCTCCAGAAGTCATCTGAGGAATCGACTAGTCTAGGTGTGAACCTTGCAATGTCCCCTTTAGTGTCCTCAGTTGCTATAGCAGTGTTCAGCCACATCACAGGCACTGGGGCTCTTCTTCAGGTCGGGTAAAAGAAGGTGTCCCCACCTATTTTTTGATAGAAGAGGATGCTGCAGCAGAGTGCTTAAGGTATCTCACTATAGGTTTAGCAGCAGCTGAAGGCAGCCTTGAGGCCCGGGCTGGACTCCAGTTAAATTTATTCCAGAGCAGCCTCAAAGCTTCTGTTTATGCTCCCAGCTGCAAGCAGTACCTCCTGACTTGGGCTAGAAAATGGAGGGTGGCTGGGAGCAATACATGGCGCATCATTCAGCCATGTCAATGTTTATAAAAAGCAGTGCTCCATGACCATGCTAGCCCCAGGAGAGAGTGGATATTTTTTTTAATGACCATATAGGGTTGCAGTTATGGCTTGTTATACAAAGGGTGGGAATGAAAACATGCAGAGCATCCGTCCTTGGGAAGCAGTGCAAAGGGTCAAACAGGACAACAGCCCCCTGCGCACCAGCCTATGTAAGAACATCTCTTTCTCATGTTCTTTACAGACACAAATAAGCAAACCGGGTTGGGGGCTGCAGGGAAAGCAGGAGGCCAAGGAAGTAATCCTGGAACTGGCAAACCGACAGCAGGAACAGCAGCTGGGTAGAACAACATTGTCCTTTAATGTCCCGCAAAGCTATGCCTGCTAAAAAACAAGCCTGCGGGACTCTGCAACTTGACCGTCCTCTGAGATGGGCCAGACTGGAACTACAAAAAATACAAAGAACAGCAAATCCAACCACACAAACAGCAGAAGAATGCCTTCAGGTGCACACACAAAGGTGTAATATGTACATACTTCCCATACTTCCTCATGCCAAATGCCACTCAGTCTGCAAAACAGACTGATAAAAACCATTACAGGGGCATCCGCCACACAAAACATTAGGAAACATAACTCCCAAGGTCTTTTACTTTGACAACTTTCTATATTACCAGATAAATAAAGTCAGAAGAAAACAGTATATGATGAACTACCCTTAAGGAAACAGAGGGCCGCCGGGCAAGGTTTAGCACACTTTGTGATGGCAAAAAAAACTGAAGCCACAGCTACTTTGTTCTGTCCCTGGGATTCAGTTAACCCTGGCTACAGGGCACAGCTAATTGTTTCTTTCTAAAAGGAGGTAGGATAAGGCAGAAGAGGTGAGAGGAAGCCAATCAACCTTTAAATACATTACCATCTGCTAACAACCAGGCAAGTAGTGATTTAGCATTTGTTTTGAGGGCAGCTTACCAGCCCCTCTCTATGACAATAAGAACAGGCTTATAAACAGCCTCCTGGTGACAGGAAGGAGAGCAAAGAGAAAAGAAAGAAAAGGTAGTACAGGTGAGAACGTATACAGTATCTAATGCTTTACATAAGGAGTGCTTTGTATTCACAAACACTAAAATATAATGCATATCACTGGTGAAAGTCTCATTGTTTTCCAGAAAGACTGTGAGCTTATAAAAAAAGATTAAGCAGACTATATATAAAGACAGGCAGGTAATGTCCCTCAATCTGCATATGATAAACATTAATGGCGAAACTTATTCTAGATCCAACATTTGTCCTTAAAGGGCCAAGGAAGAACCCTCACCACACTGCCTAAGAGCTGGCTGAAGTAAATTACACCCAGAACTAGTCTGAGGGCATCTGTGGAAGGAACACAATCACAGCCTCTCTCTGCACTAAATATTAATGTCTAGGCAGACAAAAGCAGCACTAGGAATACCGTAATAATATCACCAGCAGACACTGTATATGTTTCTTCAGGGCATTCACACATCAGCACTAGGAATATGCCTATTGTCCCACATTAAACTAATGACTTGTTCCGAAAACCCAACCCCGACGTTCCTCTGGGAATCACAGATGTTATTTATATTTTCAGTCACTTAAAAGGATTAAAGTGTGTTTATTCTCAGTAATCTCATTTGTAGAGAGAGATATATACAGGCAGCAGGAGTATGTGTTTTAACCCTATTGGGAACGGTGAAATGCACAGCTCCATTTACAGCCAGCTGCCTTCCTCAGCTCTTCAGTATTTAGGACCTCCGAAAGTCTCACTGGCCTGGACGCTTTCATTAAAACTACCTATGAATCGCAGGTCGCAGGCACTTCTGATAAACTACCCCAGGAGCTCTTGGTGACAGCAAGCTGTGCACAGAGCCAAGAGATCCAGCTGAAAATTAAACTGCATGTCAAGTAGCCCGATCAATATAATAATTGCTCTAGGCTGGAACAAATTACAATCTCTGGCTGAAGACACACAAGTAGAGCATCGGGCCATACGCTGTATCCCGGGTTATGAGGAAATCTATAAGCCGTGTTCATGAAACAGAAGATGTGCCGAAGTACTGGGGTGGTGGCAAAAGGAGTAGTTAGCCAGGAGGCTGAAACACAGAGCGGGAATTGCGATCAATATAGCCATAGCTGCGGGCTACGAGGAACGGCGGTCTGCGCCCGCAGAGAGGCGGGTGCCGCTCGGGGCACGCCGCAGCCTCCCAGGCAGCACCCAAAGCCCAACGTTTAAAAAACAAAAAAAAAGGCTGAAGTTGCCGCTTAATAAAGTCAGAAGAAAACAGTATATGATGAACTACCCTTGAGGAAACGGAGGGCCGCTGGGCAAGGTTCAGCACACTTTGCGATGCGGCTCCTGAGCGGCTCGGGCTAATCGCTGGCATTCCTGCCCCGGGGCCGGGCGACCCGCTCTGCCGCCTCCCGACAGCCGCAGGTTCACGGCTTCATCCCCACATCGTCCCGGCTTGAACACCGGGCTGGCAGCCGCCTTCTTTCGGGACCGGGACCAGCACCGGGACCTCTCCCCCATTCCCACCCAGAGCCGGGGACAGGCGCTTCCCTGCCCGCTGCCTCCTCCTCCTCCTCCCCGCCGGGCTCGCGGGAAACCCGTCTCTTTGTCCTGGGCGGCTTCCAGGTGCAAGTCGCTGAGGAGATGCTCCAAAATCTTCTCCGGCGTTCCCGACACCACCACGTATCTGTCGGAAAGCAGAGAGTCGCCGGAGTCATCCTCGGTGGAGGACTGCGAGCGGCTGCTCCACTCGTCCTCCTCATCCTCCTCGTCGATGTACTTGAAGTAAGGCACGTCGAAAGTGGGCAGCGGCCGCTCCCCGCCGCGGCCCGCCAGCGCCTCGGGCACCCGCACCCTGCCGCTCCCCATGGCGCCCCGCTCCCAGCGCCACGACCCCCACCTCCGTCCCTCCCCTAGCGTCGCCCCCCGGGGGCCATCGCCCTGCCGGGGGCCGCCGTCCCGCCCTCCCGCCCGCTGCCGCTGCGGAGCCCGGCCCGGCCGGCCCAGCCCCGCGCTCCCGGAGCCGCGGAAGCCTTACCTCCCGCGCCGCTCGGGGGCCGGGCTGCGTGACCACACCTTCCGCAGCACCAGCGCTGCGCCGGCCTCCTCCCGCGCCCGCTCGCCGCCGCCTCCATCGTCCGCCTACCGGGAACGGGGAGGGGATGGAGGGGAAGAGGGAGAGAGAGAGAGAGCGCCGTCAGTGCCCGCCGCCGGCCCGGGGGTGCTGCCCCGCCGCCCGGCGGCTGTGCCCGGGCAGGTCTGGCTGCCGGAGGTCTACACGGAGAATAAGGGGCTCTGCTCACTGCGGGGCAGAGGGGAGGAACGGGTTCCCCTTTGCGAGCGGCTCCCGGCAATCGTGTGTTGGGTTTCAATTTGCGGGAGCGGGGTCGGGCGGGGGGATGCGGGTTTCCGTGTCCCCGAGGTGACGGCTTGTTTAATTTCCAGCCGGTCAAATCAAGCAGGGGACAGGTAACAATAGTCAGAGGGTGGCGAGCGCTCCCGAGCGCTCCAGTAATACAGAGGCAGAACGCACCTTCTGTAAAGCTCCTCTGCTGTACTTCAACAAAGGCAATTAAAGCCAGTGGGACAGGCGTGCAATGTGCGCCTCTGAGCATCTCTTAAAATACTCCCTGTACAAATCTCCCTCCTTTTCAGCAACTTTTAAACTTGGGAAACAAACGACACCACAGAAAGTTAAGCCCAGTGACCCACCCCACGCGTGAATCTCGGCCAAGCTGCGCTTTGGACACTGACTTTCTCCCTCTCGGCTCCCTGAAAGAGAAGGGAGCTGAACAATCATCCATTTCTGCACACGCAGCCCGCATCCACACAGCAGCCAAAGCCAGCTGACGGTGCGGCGCAGGAGATGAGGGTTTGCTGCTGACTGAGCAGAGCGCATTGAAACACGGCGACTGCCGAAGAGCGGCTCGCAGCCCCCTGCGAGATCCTCCTGCCGGATTCAGTCACCGGAGGGGGAGCGACACAAAAGAGGCAGCTGTTTCAACGCAAGGACATCCCGTAGTTGCTGTTCCTCTCATTCTGACCTGGTTTAGTTATATCGTTCAGTACATCAAACACACATACGAAAGCAATACATGGACTACTCGAAGGAGAAATAACAGCATTTGTGCATCAAATGTACAGTATCCAGCAGTGACGAAGACTTCAAGTGGGCTAAAAATTGCTGAGGAACAGATCTTGGCAAAAGAAGGGAGAGAAACCACTTTAAGATCCCCCTTGCTGTTATTTTATTTCTTATTCTGAGACCTAGTGAGTTTGATTGCCGCGTCTGGTTGTCACTGTGGTGCAGGCATGCCCAAAGATGCAGACCCTGCCCTGAAGAAGTTTTCTTTATCAGCAAACAACGTGTAGAATTGATCTATGAAATTTCTGCAAGGTCAGACATACAGGTACTGAGCCAATTAATGTCAGATATTCATTGTAACGCTCCCAGGGGACATTACTGAGCAGCCGCGTTACAGGAATACTGATGCATAATTGTAATCTTCCATTTCACCAGCCATGGGGTTTTTTTTGTTGCCTACATATTTGAAAAGCTGCAATGAAAGAAGCAGCAAAAGAGAAAGAGAGGAAGAACAAGAAACAGGTGTAGCATTAAAGCAATTCAGTAACGGGGAGGTTTATCCAAACAAATAAATCTCTCCATTTCTCTGTCTTTTCTCTGGCATCCTCTACGACAGCCCCCATCCTCATTTCCCTGTGCTCACTGACATTCCAAACTGCAGCACATATGGGGCATATACGTGATGTACGGTGCTGTATTTTTACAAACCATCTATTTCCACATATATGGGAATGGATTTTAAGCATACCCATATACATTACACACATGAGCAGCTGGCAGCAAGTCAACGGGGAGCACTGGGAGGGTGAAAGCCATCTCATACTGAAAGGACATTAACAATGGGCTGTTCTGCAAGACAGTGTTCCCGCTTCAGCATCTCGCCAAGCAGAAACATTTTCAAAACACCTTTTGGGTAATTCTAAGCAAATTAACTGCATAAAGTGCCCCAACGGTGAGATTTTTCATAAGGCTCTTCCTCTTGTCCTTGCCTATTTTATCAATTTCAAGGAAGAGAAAAATTAACCTGTTTTATCAGGAAAGACAAAAATTATGCAAAACTAAGGCCAGTCAGGTTGAATTTGGATTTTCATTACCTATAATAATTATTTCCAAAAAAAAGGGAAGGGATAGAGAATTTCTTTATTTTGCTATCTTCTATTAAAAATAATTTCACTTTAAGGGAAGAATTATTATTTCATTAAAATCCCACTTATGCATGATGTGTTTTTGTGTTCAGTCAAACCCTTTAATGATACCACAAGCAACAACAATTTACCTGAACACAGCAAAACACAAAGACGAGTCTTATGTGTTTTCCAATTTTTACAAGTTCTGATTTCACTGCAGATATTACTCTAAAATGACACCAGGGCATGCTTCATTTATCGGAATCTTGAATGGTCCGTGAAATAATTAATTCTCCCTGGAAGAAAACCGGACAGTTCTCAGTGTGCTCCATCTAAATCCAGTGGCAGAAGAGGAGGAGGATGCAAGGGGCCCCCAAGTGACAACAGTGTGTACTGAAGAGCAAGGCAGCACCCCAGCTGAGTCCCTAAAAGTCAGCAACTGACTCAAGAGAGATTCTCATCATACTGCTAATTAACAAGGAAGACTCCCAGCACTTTTTCAGCCCCTTACGCAGCCCTTGCTTAAGCAACCTGCACAGACCACGCAGGAGCACAGCAGCTCAGTGCTACCATGGCTGAGAGAATTGGGTTTCTTCAGCCTTGAGAAAAGAAGGGTTAGGTGAGACCACCTTTAAGTATCTACAGGGTGGCTACAAAGAAGGTGGAGACTCCCTCTTTACAACTAGTCGCATGGAAAAGAGGAGGGGTAATGGGTAGAGGTTACTCCAGGGGAGATTCCAACTGGACACAAGAAGAAAATTTTTCACAGTGAGAACAATGAGCCATTGGAATAATCTCCCCAGGGAAGCAGTGGATTCCCCATCATTGGACACTTTTAACATTCAGCTGGACATGGTGCTGGGCCATCTTGTCTAGACTGGGCTTTTGCCGTGAAAGGTTGGGCCAGATGATCCTTGAGGTCCCTTCCAACCGGGCATTCTATGATTCTATGATACCATCTCTCTCATTTTATAGCCGGGCAGATGAATTGGGACAGAGAGGCTACTGCAGGGTCATCCTGCAGATCAACAGCAGCATCTCAGTTCAAACTCTGGTGACACCACACCGGCACCTTGGCTTTGAGCCACCCAAGCTGCCTATTTAACATTACTTCCCTCCAGTGCAGAGGGTGGGAAATGACTCCCAGCAGCCCGGGTCAGAATATGTTTGGACTTGTGCTTTCACAGAGGTGGGACATGAGGGGGTAGAGCACCAGAGAAGCCAGCGGTTAACAGCTCTCTCACTTTGCTTGTGGCCTTGAGCAAGTCTCTTGCGGAGACTCCCTGTCTCAGTTGTCCCTTCAAAAGCACCATTCGCATCCTGCTGGGATGTTATAATCGATCCCTGGTGCACATCACCCATCACTAGGAAATTTAGCGAGTGTCCATGAAGCTCTTTGTGTCAACTATTATATTTTACATTTATTACAGCTTTTAATTAATCATCTCTTGATAGCTAAACACAGCACTATCAACCTCTACGTTACTTTCCAGCAGGAGTTTCAAGTAACAGTAAGGCCTTTTGGACTCGGTGGATCTTCTGACCAACATTACGGTCAATTTTCCACTCCTCTCATCCATCTTCCTAATACTCAGATAAGCCATTTATCTCCCGGGTAATATATTTTAACAGCAGACAAGTGCTACCTTTATTTTCAGCATGAAAGGAACCCTGGGGTGGTATAAATATTTATATGCTTATAGGAATGAAACAGCTGGAAGTCCTTGCTTAGCGGGCCTTAACTTGTGCAGGTTACGCTTTGCATGAGTAGGAATATGACCTTCTGAATTAACACTGGGGCAGAAGAAAGCAGAGGTACGTTAGGGTAGTGTTGAAAACAGCCACGGTGTGCCGGCTTCCTTATGGAAGAATTTAGGTTTCTGGGTTATTTGCAATTGGCAGGGAAGAATCCAATCTCTGGCCAAAGCAACCGGTAACTTTGGTATCAGTGAGGGATATTTCCATGTCCCTCGAATTCCTGAGTTTAGCCTTTTAATTAATTAAAAGAGGAACTAACACCCAGAATGTGCTGCTTCCCCTCTTCCTATGAGAAACATCCACTGCTAGAAATAGCATTGAAAAGCTGCTCTACTTTCTAACAGCTTTCTAACAGAAAAAAAAAAACAGTGTGCCCTGCAATGGACACAGTATATTCAGAAGCCTGCTTCATTGAAAAGAAATTGCATTTTCACATCATTCCTCCATGGGACAGCATTGCAAAGATTTATTTCGTTATCTTACCCACTACTGAAGTGCCCGTTAGGCTGGAACACCAGTAACTAGCAAAGCAAACTATGCGCTTCCCAGTGACAGAACTTTCCTTCAACATTTCTCCACCAGCTTTTTTTGAAAAAGGGACCAGACCCAGAAATACCCCAGCAAACCCCAGATCCAGAGAGACTCCCACATTGCTGGTTTCAATGGGTAAAGAAGTAACGCAGCAATTAAGAGATAACCTATGAGGCACCTATAAACTTAATGGAGCATGGAAAATCCAGTCCGCAGACAGATTTTCCTGCTGCCAAACAACCGAGCAAAGGTGAAAAGGATCTTCTTTGGGCAACACGCAAGAAACCAAACTTTACACAGGCTATCTGCTTCAAAAATCACATTAAATAAGAAAGAAATTGTCTCCTCTGGGAGTTATGGAGGGCAGGAACATTTTGTTTTCATAGCATAATTTGGTAAAACTGACTCAACGCAATCAGATAATGCTGATCGCTTCTGCCTCTATGTCCTTTGATGCTGGTGCCAGGGCATGCCCTTGAGAGGTACGGGAAAAGGCATACACGAAGAATTCCTGGGGTTGTTTGTGCTCTGAAGAGGAGACCGTTCCTCCTCCCCCATCACCCCCCAGTCAATCTATGGAGCTTCCCTGCACACACACAAATATTTCCATGTAAGAGGTGTGAAATACAAGAGTGGAGGCTGGAAGGGGGCTCAGAAGCACAAGTATAGAGAGGCTTCTACTGCAGCGCAAGGAAAGTGCTCAAATAGGGGACAGAGCAGGCCAAAAGCCACAAAATAACAAGATCCTCCTTGCAGACGACAGATTCTTTTCCTGGGCAGGTATATTTTTGCTTGGATGTTAAAATCAATCCCTGGTGCGTATTACCCATCCCAAAGCAGAATTACAAGAACATGATTAAGACAGAAAGGTCCGGTCTGAAAACTGGGAAACGCTGAGTGGTATTCCTTAATTTAGTGCCTGTCTCCGCAGTGTGACACAAAGGTCCCCAAACCTGCCCACCGAGAACTAGCTTGGACACAGCAAAAGTTATAGAGCTACAGCTGCTGTAGCTCAGAGCTCCGTCCAGGCTCATTACGTCCTACAAGCAGATCCTGGCCGTAACGGCCAAGAGCTCCAGCTGGGAAGAAAACCCTGCACAGCTCAGGCTGAAGCACGCTCAGAGCTCACCCAGCCTTCAAATATTAACCTGCACAGCTCTAAAAACTCTTTACAGAGCATGTACAAACTGCATTTTTTTTGGCCTCTAACTTGGGCCAGACTTGGGTGGATATTTATGAAGATGGCAAAAAAACAAAGACTCTTCCCTAAAGCGATTTCAGTTCCCACTTCAGAAGTATAAGGGCGTAAGAGATTTTCAGAGAACTACTGCCAGAGGTTTTTTTAACGTAGCAAAACAGTACTTACCCCTAACCTTACTCTTAGCACATTCTGAACCATGTTGGCTGCATTTTTCATTAAAAAAATAAATAGGCAGAGGCAGACACCTTTCAGAATAAGCAGATAAGGTGCAACAACTCTCAGAAGCAACAGAAAATGAAGTCTTACAATGTGAGGCATTTGCCAATGTTAGTAGTAGACAATGAGATGAGTCCTAGCTATAAAACACAAGCATATTTATATTAAAAACATGAAAGAAGGTTAAAAAAAAATCTTAAACCATTCTATTAACAGCTTCTCTTGTAAAGAGACACTCTTTCAGACAGCATCTATCAAAGTCCAAAGATGATTGCCTGCTTACACTTCGCTATGATTTTCCCTGAAATCAGTTATTGTGGAGACTGCAGAATAAGATTTAAAGTCACCAAAGTACAAATAGATGTACAAAAATGACCCTATTCTTTACAGGCTAGTCCTCTTTATTTGACAAGAAAATGGAAATGAACACATCACAATTAAAGTGGAGATGGACGGCAATATCTCTGATCTCTGTGGATAATCCATCTCAGAATATGTTGCTGTATTTCAGTTTCAAGACAGACCAAAATCTGCATTAATAGGCTTGATTCACTTTCAACTACAGCAGGAGAAATGCATTTCAAAGTCACCAGCACAGCTTATCCAAGCTGTATAAGGAGGAGACTGGTATTTCTTCTGCTGTGGTTACCCTCTCTTTATTCTAGAAAGATAAAAACAAAAAATTCTATTCTACCTCTACTTAAAATACCACAGACCAAAACATTTTCAATGGAACTGCCTATTTTGTAGTCAGTTGCATGACCACCACTTTTTCCAAATTTCAAGGGAAAAATTACCTTACAGGACTGCAGGAACATCAACAGCGGCTTTTCATATGGCAATTCTTAAGAATGAAAAAATTCTTACATAAGGCTATGTTATTTTATTTCACTATAAAATACAGCTCATAACATATTCATATTACATTTTATCATTTTCCTCATCTCATGAACTTTTCTCCAGTTGTTCTTTGTACTCTCATTCTTCCCCTCTACTTGGCACTGGTGAGGCCACAACTGGAATACTGTGTCCAGTTTTGGGCTCCCCAGTTCAAGAGGGACAGGGAACTGCTGGAGAGAGTCCAGCGAAGCGCAACCAAGATGATTGAGGAACTGGAGCATCTCCCTTATGAGGAAAGGCTGAGAGAGCTGGGACTCTTTAGCCTGGAGAAGAGAAGGCTGAGGGGAGACCTTATTACTGCTTACAAATATCTAAAGGGTGGGTTGAAGGAGGATGGAGCCAGACTCTTCTCGGTGGTTCCCAGTGACAGGACGAGGGGCAATGGGCACAAGTTAGAACATAGGAAGTTCCGTTCCAACACACGGAAAAACTTCTTTACGGTTAGGGTGACAGAGCACTGGCACAGGCTGCCCAGGGAGGTTGTGGAGTCCCCTTCTCTGGAGATTTTCAAGACCTGCCTGGATGCAGTCCTGAGTAATGTGCTCTGGGCAATCCTGCTTTAGCAGGGGAGTTGGACTAGATGATCTCTAGAGGTCCCTTCCAACTCTGAAAATTCTGTGATTCTGTGAATATTCTGGTTTCCCTCTCCAGTTGTTAAATCTACTTCCATAAACATGTGCTAATTCACAGGATGCTGGGAGAAACTGAAATGCACTAATTACATTAAAATGCCTTAGACAGTGATTTTGTTTTGGCTCTCAGCGACTTCTGACTAATCTATAAAACCATAAACTGCTTTAAATGATTTGACCACCACCTCCCCCGGCAAAGGGCACCCATGGATCATACCAAAACTTCGCGGTGGTCTCACACCGAGCTATCTGCCTCAGAGAAGCACAACAAAGAGCCGACATTTGGCTCAACTCAACCTGCTCTGAATTTATCAACTTTGCAAATGGTGGTAAAATGAGCACCAGCCACATAACGGACAAAAAAAAATAATCAAAATCCTTTGTTGCTGAAACCGATTTTGAATATCACATCTGATAATGCACAGAATAAGTCCTTTTAGAAAAAAACTGTTGGTGCTGTCATCTGCATACCAAGTATCTGCGGCAAAGGCAACGCTAATAACAAGTTACCCTTGTAGAGGGGTCAAAAGGACAGTGCTGGTAAGACAGAGATGACAGACAACAGGCATCAGGGAAAAGATTAATATCCCTACACAGTCATACATCAAGGAACTCAATTTTTGCCTGTAATCCCAAAACTGCTGAGAGTAGGATTATTTCTGCTTTCCCTATTACTAAGAAGAAAGAAACCGCTCATGGGAATAGGGCACTGCTAAATGCGAGTCCTTATGTGAGCAGAAAGGCTGCACGTAGGTCCTAGGGCAAAAAAAAAAGCTCAGTCGCGTAATGTGCCCAAGCAGTGGTCCCACCGCAAGCGAAGTTGGGGTTTCATTGTTCAGGTCACTTGAAAAACACGAAAAAATCTGTGTAGTTCAAGAAAGACAAAAGGAGCGAGAGAAGGGGAGCCTCACGCAGCAATTCATAGCAGGTTAGTAGCAAGAAATGCTCTAAATCGAGACCAAATTGTCCATACCCCTGACTGGCCCCCAGTTACCTCCAAATATAATTTAAGGTGAGAGCACTTTTAAGGATCAGGCTTTGATGAAAGGAAGTGATATGTCCAACACAGGGAAAAGGGCACACTTTCTAAAATAACATGAAAAAACCCATTACTGGTGCCACAACCAGCGAAGTAATGATATTATAACCTTAACACTCTACAACTCTTTGTCAGATAATGAAAAATGTCTTTTAAAGACAACTGAAGGCTATGCATTTCAGTTTTCCCTTTCTTGGAGCAGACGCTCTTCAGAGCTATTAGTAGGTAAGTTTGACAGCCTGACAGAGAGCTACCACCTTGGCAAGGACAACCTAGGAGACCTCCTCTCTGTAACTGTACAAAAGCGGAGGGGAAAAAGAAAGGAGGAGGGAGTGGGGAGAGAGAGACAAAAGACATGAGGATGGTATTAATATTGTTATCATTCCCTCCCAGCTGGGAGGGCCACACTTACTTCAAAAATACCAGGATATGGAAGAGTTGCAGGCCTAAAGCATGTGTACTTGTAGAAAAACCTGCACCACACCAGGGCAAGTTAACGTGGCCGTAGAACAAAAGGGGCAGGTGCCAACCGTCCCTTCCAGTGGCTTTGCAATGTGGCGGCGTGTTGTGCTGGCTGGAAATTTTCCAATGCAACTTTTTTTCCTACTGAAAAAAATGTGGATTCACTACAACTGAAACAGTGCCAGAACATGTCAGTTTAAACAGAAAACAACCTGCCAGGCTCCCCCCACCCACCTGCACATATTGCCCGCCCCAGGCAGGCAGGGCTTCTGCATCCCCTGCCCCCCAGGAGCTCATCAGGCCCGGAGGGCCAGGTCCCAAGGTAAGTGGTGGGAAAGTTAAATTTGTATTTCTGCCCTAAGACAGTTTTGCAACTGTATGATTTTCACCAGAATCAGAATGGAAACTTTCCCCCCCCTCCAAGAATATAAAGTTTCCTCTAGGACAAATATTCAAACACCAGATGCAAGTATCTCAGAATCACAGAATCACAGGATGGTCAGGGTTGGAAGGGACCTCTGGAGATCATCTAGTCCAACCCCCCGCCGCCAGAGCAGGGTCACCTACAGCAAGTTGCCCAGGACGGCGTCCAGGCGGGTTTTGCACATAGGGCAGAGCAGAGCAGAGCAGAATAGAATAGAATAGAATAGAATAGAATAGAATAGAATAGAATAGAATAGAATACGTAGACGAAGCAACAGCTCAGTCCCCCAGCTACGGAAGAGTGTCTTCCAGTGACATCAGTGAGAGTTATCAAGCCTTAGCTGCAGTGAAAAGCATGAGGGAAATTATATAAAAAGGGGGGAGGACTGCCGAGGATTTGAGGGGGACTGCAGACTTAACCCAGATACCCCATGACTGATAACACATACTACCATTGCCATATGCCTTAGGGAAAGAAAAACGGAAGATGATTGACTAGATATACAGAAGTTATACTTGAGAATAATCTTAACATCAGAAGGGTGAAATTCAAGAAATTACTGGGATATGAGGGGAACAAGATAACAACTTGATTAAGATCCAACAGGGATGGAACTTGGCTTCTACGGCAGCCCCCATACGGCTTTCACAGAAGAAGGAAAACTGCAGAAGATAGCTCCCTAACATTAGTTGGTTTAATTTATTTACATAGACTAATATTCACCTTGGTGAGGACATGTGTACAAAGGCCTTACAACCCTTATAAGGGACATAGTGATAAATCTCCTGAAGGAATGGAAGAGAGATGGTGGTAAATATATGACAGTGTCAGCCTTATATTGCTCTAATTACCAGTGTTGGACACATACAACTCCTAAGTCAAACTGACAAGATTGCTGATCCCTTTCTTTGCTTTTCACTCCAATTCATACTTGGTGTAAAGTAAAATATTCTTTCAAAAAACTGACTAATCCACTTACTGTCTGCCAGAGAAACCTTTGTCTCTTGCCTTATGTCCATACCACCTCTCAATGCTGACAATGCTATATACTCTAACTAAAAAAAAATAAATATATATATATACACACACACACACACAATCCACATTATAAGCCACAATTCCAAACTAGGAAGACTAAAACTTGCCTATTAGATTGAGATGCTGCTCATTACATTTATCACTGCAAGGCATGTATCTTTTTGTTGAAGCATTACGCTCACAGAAGGACGCAGCTGATTTTTCACGAGAGAATATTCAGAAAAGGTCAGGAGCTGGTTCTGGCCTTGCAAAATGCTTAAGATAAACTCTAAAACCGAGAATACTATATAAAGCTCGAGCTCATTCTCAGGAACTCCAGAACCACACTCTCTCAAATGCACTGACATGTAACACAGGCTTCTAGCGGCAAGTGCGAAAAAGCACTAAGTAAGGGAATGAAAACATATCCAAAGCTAATGTTTAAAATAAACCCAATTTATTTAACTTCTAGGCCAATAGTAGGTGTCACAAAGTTGAGTTTATATGCTGTGTTTTGGTGGTTGTTTTCAGCTAAGTTAGATATAATGCGGTGATTTCTTTTGAGAAAAGCATGAATCACTATAAATATAATTTTCTTGGGTTTGAATGTTGGTTTTAACTCCCTTTGAAATAGCCCCGAATGACCAGCCTTTTTACTAATGCTTTCTAATGGTTCTTTTCTTGGTAATTAATTCATGCATCTAAATCATTCAAAAATAGATAAGCCACTAATCACTTTCAGACTTGATAATGTATCCTAAGTAGACAGCAATGCATCGAGCATGCAATAAGGCTGCCAAAAAGAAAGGAAAAAGGAGTTAGAAGGAAAAATAAAGCTCACTCCTTCCACCTAATAGCAGGAGATTTGATTCTGCATTTATTATGTAGGATAAAATGCTCACTGATGTCAATGAATAATCTACCATAGAAATGAGAAAAATCGCGCTGCTTCTATACAGGATGCTTTTTTCTAACATTACATGCACAGAAGCAAATTAAAGGCTCCTTTTCTTTTTTTTTTCTTTGGTACAAGCTTTGCTGTCCACATTTATCAAAAGTAAAAAATAAAAGAGGTGGGAAAGAGTGGGTTAACAATTAACCAGCTGTTGTCAGCAATAATCCATTCAAAAGTGGCGCATATAGCACACAAGAAAATGAAATTTTACTGCAAGATGACAACAAGAAAAAGAGGAAAAGTGCTTTCATGCATGCCTATGTAAACAATAATACTATAAAATAATAAATTTAATTAAATTTTCATGTATTAAAGAAAACCAAAGGGTCCCAAACAATAAAAATTACAGAAAAATATTCAATGGCAGTCACCACATTATGAAGTAACATTTTATATTTATCCTTTTTATGATTTTAAATAATCACATATTAAGTTACTTTTATTCTGTTCCAGTTGAAATCACGTACCTGCTTCTTATTTAGCTACACACCCTAAAAATTTATTTCAGTATGAAAGTTGCGCGTTTCCTCTCTGCTTTCTTTAGATAATACAATTGTGCCCAACTTTAGGAGGGAGGTAAGTTAGTTATACCAAGGGCAATCTCAACATTTATTCAAGTTATGGAATGAAAAATGCATCGTTACCATGGCAACTGGTAAATCACATGGTATCTGCAATGAGATGCGAGGCATCTTGAGTAAACACTCATCTGTGCGCTTGTGTCCTCCTCCGCACAGAATGGTTCCTTTGTGGAGGAACATGCACAATTTCACTCTCTTCTACAAAAAGTTGATAGAAGTAATCCAAAATGTTATTTTTGCATGGGGTGATTTAACCAGATCTATCATTAGTATAGGAACAAATATAGAAAAAAAAAGATTATTGAATGTTTTGCTAAGATTTGCCTCAGTCAAGACCGTGAAACCTTACAAATGACAAAGTGTACCTCTCAAGCTCACTTTGTACCTTGGCATCAGAAGACCATTCACTAGAAAAAATGTCTTCCTGACAGCATGAAGAGCTGCCAGACGTGCAGCAGCACATCGCGCTGGGGCAGCTGGAGCTGTTACTGCCTCCAGCCATCTGCCCCACCCTTCTGATGGATGTTGCCACCCCCAAAACAAGGACATCTGATCTACCCTTGAATCAGCACTGAACTACGCTGCTGCATGTCTTGCTGGGCTCAGATATTATCAGTAGCTAACATACAACCTCTCCCTGAGAAGGCCTCCCCTCCTCCCCACTCTTAACGAAGACAACTCTCTCCAGAATACCCCCCTCAAACCATATTGCTCTACTGCCAGTCCCATCCACAAAGCGTCAAATATCCATCAGTTGCTGGGCTTTGACTGTACTTCCCTGCTGCCCCTTTTCTAGTTCTTCTTCTCCAGCCACTGTCATGCCCACACAAGGCTCCTTCCCCATCCTTTTAATTCACAACGAGGAGCAGCATCGACACCAGATTCCTGAGCAATCTCCCTTGGATCGCTCCCTTTCTCTTCCCTCAAAATACCTCCTACTTCCTGACCTCCTGAGCAACCTGAGGTGCTGTTATCTATAGGGAGAAATAGAGAGCCACACCAGTGATGCCACTTGCCAGCTTCTGATACCACACTGCACGCACAGTGGTTTCTTCAGCCAGCAAGGGCTCCTCTTGGGGATGCAAATGTCCACTGATGTGTATCTTCTCCTGATCCCATTCTCTGCCTCACACCACATCCCATCCCCATCAGATAGCATAGTGCTGACTACGCAGACACTGCCAACACCTACGACGTCACCCAAGAAATACCAGAACTCTCATGTATCCTGACCGCCCTTCCCCTATTTCTGGCCTCAATTCCTTCCTGAATTTCATAGCTTTACAGAAGTTATATAGCTTTATACAGGTTTGTAATCTTTTTCTGTATAAGCTTGAGATCTCGTCTAACCAACTTCCTCCTTACTTGGGAAATTATTTTTATGTCACATGTCTCAGAAAGTAACCCTGTCTCATAAGTCCTTCCAGTAATGACTTCTTAAACCTGTTTACTTTGTCATTGCTGGGCTCTTCCTTCCCACCCAGTTGGTCATTTGCTATTTGACCTAAACTTTGACAGGTAAGGAGATGCCATGGGTGAAGAAGAGACACGCTCTGGAATTCATCAGCTGTCACAGAGCATTTGAGTAAAGGAAAGATAAAATGAGCTGTGTGAACAAATGGCCAGGTCTTAACTCCCTAATAGAACCCTGTGGAGAGGGTTACAATATCCAAGTACTCCGGGGAAATAACTAATGATCCTTTCTTCAGTTCAGTCATGTTTCAAGAAGCAATCGCCTGAGTTACTAAGTGCTTGAGACTGCCTCAGTAATTGCAATGATTTATTTTATGCATCATCATAACTGTAGCACTAGGTCAGGAGGACTTGTGCCTTATGGATGCCTTGAATTTTAACACAGATACTGGAGGATTAGGAGACTGCAAGCAGCAACACAGAGACCACAATTATTTGACTGGGGGTGGGGAAGACAAAGTCTTTAACATTCGAGGTATTAAAAACATTAGGTTTCTGATAGATTTTTAATAAAATTAATGATATTTTTCAGGTGATCCTAAGCAGAAGATGCTACCATTTTCCTCTGCTCCCTTAAAATGCAAATGATCACAATCTGATGTTCCTGAAGATCTCTGTTAGGAATTTTTTCCAGTGTAAGTAATGAATGTGCAGTTAACAGTGTGAACTACCCACTCAGTAAACCCCCGCTGTTGTCCTCTGTCTTACACCTATATCTGTTGCAGAGGAAACTCTCCCTGTGCAAAGCGTGTTTCGTCATCTACCCTTAGTTTGTACAGGTGCAGCGGCTGCCTGTTAATAACCAGCAAAGAGGGAGATGAGACCTTAGGCTCATGAGCATTTATTTGCCATAAGAGGTATAACCTTTACACAGAGCTACTCACCCAACCTACCCAAATGTGCGAAAGGATATTTTGTGAGGACATGCATCCACGATGCAGGAGGATATGTTTGCATGAATACAAAAGGGTTTGATGAGCATCTTCTTGGGTATCCCTATCCTCCTGACATTACTTAAACCCCGTTCCCCAGTCACCCTTTTTTTCAGCTGTGTGAGGCTTCACTGGCACAGCAGGACATTTTTAGGGTAATGATAATTTAAAGTGTTGTCATCACCAGAACTTTCAGGCTATTTGCAGATCTTGAAGACAATTCCCCTCCACCCTCATAAACTTCAAACTGTTCCCCCATAATAACTAAAGTAAAAGCAGTGCTAACCTTCAGCACTGTTTTTCCAATTACTGTGTTTCAAGGTTAGGAAGGTGGAAAATACTAAACTAACACAGTTTTCAAGGTCAAAATAAAAACCACGGCAATGATAGTCCACAGTAACTTTCATTCATTTGGTATTCAGGACGCATTCTTTCTGCATATCAAATCACAAAGTCATTGCCAATTCATCAGATTTTAAGCTTTAGCTTATTAAAAATTAGTCTATGCTAAAAATAAAATGCAGTTTTTTATCTGATGTGATTAAGATGTTTCTGTACAGCATGATCTAAGCCTCTAATTATCTATATCTCTATATTATCTCAATTGTTATTTCAATATAAGCTAATTCATAACAATGCATTTTAATGGAAAATATTCATATAGTAAGAAGTGGTAAAGCAATAGAAGTCAAAAAGCTCAATGTCAGATGCTAAAAATGAAAATGTTTCTCTACCTTGTGTGTGCCAGGAAAGCAAGAGCTCACATGACATTTGGCAGTGATTTCCCATGATGAAGCAACTCTTCGGGGCTTTCATTTTCGTAAAAGCCCAAGTCTATTTAAAGCTAGCTCCTAGCTCCTTGCCCTTAACAATGCAATACAGATAAAGTTCATTAAAGATATTGTCTAAGGTAGGAAAGCGAAGAAGTTTTGCTGTAGCAAGCACTTAACGTGTGCATGGCAAATCAGAAAGGAAAAAAAAAAAGTAAAAAGGATTGGAACAAATTATTTGTTATAAAAGCAAAAGTGATACCGGCATATTGATATTACATGTTGTGCTGCGTTAGCAAAATTGCCCAAATGAAGAATCGCCAGAATGGGAAGTATTATTAGATCTTAATCAATAGGATTTTTTCCAAGCAGGCTGGGCACCCAACCGTTTGACGCAGATCTTTTCCATGCACGAGAGCACTGCAATACCAGAAACTGCAGCATTAATGAATTACAAGGAAAATTGCAAATGCCTACGATTTTATAGTCAATTTTCACATTATAATGGTCAAGCAACTTTTACAGCTTGTTGATATTTCTGCTGGAATGCTAAACCTTTATTTCTTCTTACAGCAGGTAAGACATGAATTTCTACCATAATTAAATGAGTAAATTGCTATTTGTTTACTGTTTCTATTCTTAGGGGATCCTTAATACGTATTGAACATCACGCAAATTAAAAACTAATAGCATTTTAAAACAACAGTTATATGCATGATTTACTGTATAGCTTTTGTCTAATACAAATATTTACTATTTACATGTCACTGCAATGAAAACAGTATGTGTCAATTGATTAACCAGTTAAATATTAGACAGAATTTAAATGCATTGCTACAGCAGCTGAAAAGGAAAATGGTGTGGTGGAATTGTAGCTTTTTTCCCTCCACAGTACAAAACTAAGTTTTGTACCAGGGAAGAGATAGTCATATCTCTACGTATACATATGTGTGTCTGTGTGACAGCTGAGAGTGGGAAAGTGAGAACAGATGAATTACAGGGAGCATACGGCCACCCAGTGCAAGAGCGGAGCAATTCTCTTCTGCGGATGGCTGCGGATCCCACACAAATCAGCACAGATACCCACAGCTCTGTTGTAAAATCGGAGCATGTTCCTTCAGTTCCTGTGTAGGTTCCTACAGGGGAAGTCTAAAATGAAATTAGAGAGGCAGACTTTTAGGAGCCTCCTGAAACGAAGGCTATAGCTGCTCCTCTGAAAAAAAAAAAACCAAAATTAATAAAGACCACCTTTAAGAAAGTACCTGATTTGGGGGTCTCACATTAAAAATCTGTCACCTGAAGCAATCTGTTCAGACTTTAAAAGGGAAGATGCTTCAACCTATCTATAGCATCCTTCAGCCAGCCAGTGCACCCTAACTACTCAAAGACCACATCAGTGTGGGAGGGCATCCTGAGAGCCTAAGTGCATGATGTTCCCGAAAGCAGGAAGCAGTACTTCCATGCACGAACAAGGATCTGTGGCTTAGAGACATTCGGTCATCAGCCCAAGGTCTCGGAGAAAGCCTGTGCAGGACAGGGAGCTCCCGAATCCCTGTCTGACAGCCCGACTCCACCACCCACCCTTCCTCTTCAGGGAGGCAGCTATGACAACATGTACCTACAAAGAGTTATCTGCAAGATAACCCAGTGAACAGACAGCCTGCATCTATCACTCTTTTGGTCAGCAGGCACAGGCAGGGCAAAGGTGGCATTCACAACCCTGACATCCCCGAGGTAGGGGCACAGAAGTTTATACAGGTCTCAAATGTGATGCCTGAGATCCAGGTTTTGATCTGAAGAACTGAAAGGGAGCTTGCAACTTTACAGAAACTGCTAGATGAAAACCTGATGCAATCTGAAGAGGGAAGAAGGAGTGTCAGAACAGATGGGTCACCAGGAGAAAGCAGCTTCTTTATGTTACCAACTAAGACTGTGCATAAATGACTGGTTATTCTGCAATGTGAAAAAAGAGTTCCATAAGCAGTCCTTGTAAGCAACCAGCTTTGCTTTTGGCAAGGTTTGCAGTCTATTTAATGAATAAATACCTACAGCACATAGCATACATAGGCATTTATCTCTACAGAAGGAGAACTGGGGGACCACGAGCACCCCAAGTTCTTTGCTGGAGGAGGATTCTGCCATATCCTTGGTGAAATCCTGAGCAAGGCCCCAGATGCAGGATGCCATCACGTGCAATGTGCAGGATATGGTGGGTTGCAGTGGGGCATTGGGCACCGCTCAAACTCCTCCGGAAAATCTTGCAATGCCAATGATAAAGCAGGTAGGACAATCCTCCAGCCAGGCTTAATTTCCTACTTCTGCCTCTGTGGTGAACAGGAGTAAAGAACTCACTGCAAAGGGAGTTTTGTTTAGAAGCCACATGCTTCTCTTACACAAGTTCATCAAATCTAGGAAGCGAAAAGCAATCAATATAGCCCAATGATTAGCTCGCTATAGGTGCTGTGTCCAGACTGACAGATTATTTAGACAGACTGAATCAACGTGTTGACACCACTGAAAAGAGTCAGGTTTCACACATGAGGAGACACAGCCAGGGTGTCAGCACACTTTCCAGCCAGGTACCATCCACACAAGGAAATCCAGGCCTGAATGTGTCTGGTTTTTAGCTTGAAACCTGAACGACCAGGCTTTGCATGTAAGAACTGAAATTCTGGGCTCTTCGCTCCAGTCAGCTCTGATTAGTGTCTTCTCCCCTGACCCTGACTACATCGATTCTCTCTATTAACCCGCTAAATATGGCCAAACAGCATATTTTGCAAACACTAAATCAATGCAACTGCTGTAGTTGTATCCACATATATGTCTTAAAGGTTCCTGTGGTGAATAATCCCCTACTTGCAAGATCGAAAGTATTTGGCAAAAAGGCCTAAACTGATATTGTATTCATTTGATAAGTGTCAGTGCCTCTAAAAAGGGAAGAGGCACTGTGATATTGCAACCAAACCAAAAAGGTGATGCATATTTGCATTCTGTGCTTGTTCCTACTCTACCAAAATAGCAGGTTCTCCTGTGTTCCTCCCAGCACTGGGCTAAGTAGAAACGCCGCTCCTCATAAAACATGCGCAGGTCTACTCCCCTCACCTCCCAGAGAAAATGGAGACGAATTAAGGGATGGTGCTCTCAGTCCATCCACTCCAGGTCAGACAGCAGTGTCAGCCAGGCTGGCAGGGGTCAGAGCTGATGCACAGCACAGCCAACATGGGGTGTGAGCTGTATGCCTTCCCCTTGATCAAACACGGCTGTGTAGTTCAGCATCACCCTCTGTTCAGGGCTTACGCTAGTTCAGACCTTGGAAATCCTTCTAAGGTTTGATCTCCAGCAAGCTGTTAAAGGAAATACCACCTGCTATTCATGATCTTCCTGCGTTAGGTCATTCTATTATTTTCCCCGTCACCAAATGAGGCTAAAGTACTTTTTCCTGCAAGCAGCAACCGCTGCCGCTCCCACACGTCAGAGCCTTCCCCGCTCGGATGCGCATGTTCCAGCCACTGACAAAAAAAGCTGGGAACTGCCTGCCACATGGTATCAGAAAATATATTCGAGGAAGGCCGCAAGGTCATTGCTAATTTCAAACCCCGTTTCATGTTTCCACATGAAACATCTAATTAAAACTTTTCACTGGGTAGTTAAAATGAAATCCATGCATATGCACTTGAGACCTCATTTTCACGTGCTGTGAATTAGAATATAGGAGGTGCTGCACACAGCGGTAGGAACACTAATCGAGGAAGGAGAGGGGAATACCTGCTTTGATTTAGAAGAAGACAGTCAGCAAAAATACCACTAATCGCCTGGGTTTTCATTCCTTTGCTCTTTGAGCTGCCACATACAACCAGGAAAAATGAATGAAAGTGGTGTATTAACTGCTACCAAATCAGCATTCTCCACAGGTGACCGTGTGTCAAGCACATCTTGCAAAATCCCACCACCTTCAAGGCTACGGCGCGACGGAAGCATTAGACCCTAAGAGCTCTACCCTGCTCTCACCAAAAAATACGTATTAACATCAGGAGGAGCTGAATTAAGCTTTAAAATGCAGGCACGGTGAGTGACAGAACGGCCATAGCAAAAAGGACAAGGTTTGGAGATTTTAGGGATGTCTCATGATTGAAATAAATNTACAAGGTCAGGTTGTCCTTCCTTTCTTGCTGTGGAGAAGACTTCAGCAATGGAGGCAGAGCAAGGGACACTTTAGAGCTGCCCCTTTTCCAAAAAGCCCTCAATGCAGATAGCCCAATGCTGGTACAGGGGAGGCAGCTCAATCTAAGGGAAAGGCTGAATCTTCACACCAACGTGCTGCAGGTGGTCTCCAGAGCCTGCCTGCAGGAACAAATGCTAACAAATGCTGGTGGCATTTATTCCAGCGAGGTCCTGACACAGGCTGTCAGATCTCTGAAGAAAGCTAGGTTGCTCTGGCAGTTGGGGACAGTTGTGGTGCCAACCCAGCAGCACCTGATATCAAAGGAGGCCTCACCAACTCCAGAGCATCCTGCCACTGGAACCACACTGACCTTAGCATAGAGTGCAGATCTTGCTACAGAATACGCTCTGGTGCGGTGTCTACTTCAAACAGAAGCAAAGGTTGACAGTTAGAAATATATTCAGCTGTTTAATGACACTAGCCATGTATCTCCTGCATTACTGGCCCAAATCTCAGCTTCAATGAAACTGAAGATTCTTCCTGAACTTATTCCTGAGAATAGGAGAAAAAAATGAAGAAAATAAAAAAATAAAATAATAAAAAAAAAAGGAGACATGGAGCACTGAATCCTTTTTACATGACTCTGATCTCTGGTCAGGCTACCAAATCTCAGATAACTTCCAAAGAGAAGGATGTGGTGGACAGCACTCAGCTTCTGGCTTATCATCAAAGTTTTCTAGTTATCCTGGCTCTTTCTTCTCAGCCAGGTCCACACTGTGAGCCAAAGCCAGATGCCCTTGATTGGTTTCAATTCCAAGAGAAAAGTCAGTAAAACAATGAGTGACTTAAAAGATCTGCACCACTGAAAGGTGAAGGACAAAATTACGTCTGAATTTCAAAAATTCTTGGAATTTCTGACTTAAGTTTGCATGGTACATATTCAAAGCATTATCAACTTTTCTTTTTAATCTTCCCAAATTTAGATAACAAAATCCCTAATTTGACAGAGAGATCCAGGCACTATTCTTCCGAGTTCCCCGGACAAACGTAGAAGTATCTGCACAGAAGCAGATGGCAGGATTCATCCACTGTGTTATCAGCATAAATGGGAGTTTATCAAAGTCATAAATCAGAAAAATGGAGAAAAGGACATTCAGAGCATCATCAAATGTATTGATCATACAAAGAGAGGGACAGAACAGTAAATTTAAAACCAGAAAATATTAGAGCAGGTGCTTTGCATTCATAAACTGGTAATTTCTACTTCTTTAAAGGGAGAAAATGATAGACTAATTCTATGTAAGCCTTTGGACAGTTTAGAAACATAAGCAGGTAAGTGGTTCAGAATCTGGAGAGAAACACAGAAGCAGAGGACAGCGACAACTTGCAGATGAAAGCTTTATGAGAGTTTCTCTGCATTTTGACACTGATATACAGAGCAGAAGGCAGAACTATGTAACCGTGTTTTCAGTGTTGGTGCTAACACGGACTGTGTAGTTCCACTGCCCGTGAAAAACAGCAGTTCTGTCCTCTCTCTGCTCCAGGATGTTGACCCCCACTCATCATTCACCTCCTTCTTCATGCATGTTAGCCTTCATGAAGCCACATGGTGAAACACAGTATCCAGATTAAAATTATGCCAACCAAAAAAATGCAAGAACATTTAATTTGACCCAGCTCAGTTTCTGGATTTGGTAAATCACAAGGCTTTGGGTAATAAAGGTGGAAGGCCATGTTTCACTGGCAGCAGCAGACCAGCTCTCACCAGCGAAGGTCATCCCTGACACCACGTCTCATTCCCACCCCATACCCATATCCCCGTACCACGAGGGAAACTGATCCAGTTGTAAAATAACCCCACAAGAAAGGTGTATTTCTTTTATTTTTCAGCTGGGTTATTCCCCGTGCCTCTTCACAGAGCAGCACAAGACGGGGCAGCCCAGGGCTAGGGACAAGCAGCTGGGGCAGGGATGCTGCCGACGGCACAGCCATGGAAGTGATGCCCAAGGACCCAGAGACTGCAAAGCGACTGCAACTGCTTGGCCTTGCCTCAGCTATGCTCAGGTTTTTAAAAAATATCCCCCTGGCCCTCAGCAGTTCAAAGTCCAACCCACTTCCAGCTTGCTGGGATCCCCAAACCACCTCTCAAGGATCTCAAAGCAATTCATCAACATTCATTAACCACTGCAGGTTTTACAGCACCCCTTCAAGGTCCTACATGTTTAAGACCCCATTTTATATCTGGGTAAACAAAGGTGCAGAGAAGTGACATGATTTGAAGAAGGTTACATATTAAATAACTGATGGAGTCAAAATAACTGATGGAATCAAAAATAAAAATTCAATGTTCTGGCTCCCAGGTTTTAGCCTGCTAAATACCATGTGCCCTTTTTACCCCTTTCAGCCCAGTAGCTAAGGTATTGTCCCATACAAGAATGAGTCACTGTTCCACACCAAAGAAAGCCCAGCAAAATGCGTGTGTGGAATTTCCTTCTATACAAAGTAGTTTAATGTTACAGAATAAATCAAAGAGGAGCAAATCAGGCTTTCTTTTCTTTTAAACACTAGGCCGAGCATCTGGAGGAAAGAAAGCATTATGGGAATATGTAACTTGACTCAAAGGAAAACAGTGAGCTTCCCACTTGACGTGTTCCTATACTGTGCTCACAACACATCATGTAAGCACAACCATGACTCCTCTCAAGTTCTTCATTTGTACAGCAAGAAGGACCATATCATCTCACCGCTATTTTGCACTCCTGGCAAGAGGGCTTTCTCCTCCAAAACTTTGACCACATTAAATAGACTCAACAAAAGGAACAGTTGTCCTCTTAAAATTATATAGTAAATAAAAATAGTTTTCTTATTATTTTAACAAAAGTGTTGCAAGAGACTGAAACAAAGTCTTCCCTAGCAGTCAAACGATTCCAGTCCTACACCTGAGCAGGAGGATCCTTATCTCTGGCATACCTTTCCATATCAAAAAGAAGCCTGTGCCTGTTCTTCACTGAAAAAAAAAAAAATAAAAACCCAAGGACCTGCAGAAGTCTTTTCTTCTCAGAAGATGAAGAGGCTGGCTTATGAAGAACAGGTGATCACCCGGGGCTATGCATTCATTCCAGCAGATGAAAGATCGACCGTCTGGAATAGGACACTCCAGAACATGACAGAACTAGACTCAAGTCCCTGTTCCTCTTATTCAGACCAGAGACTTGAACTTCAGGTTACCTCCACAGCAAGCATGTACCTACCTCTTAATTACTTACTCTTACTCAACACAGAGGTATAAACTGACAACCTCATTGATACACTCTTTTTTTTTTTTTTTGGCTTGTAGTTGAAGACTAAGTCAAAATTGCGAACTACCGTCCTACGCTGGTACAGCTCTCTCTGCGAACACTGGCAGATCGAAGAGGTTCCCTTCATGGAAAATGGCAAACTCCTGTGCTGACGTGCTAAATCCGTTCTGTTTCAATTACTTCAGACATCTGTACCACCTCAAAGCTATTCAAGTCGCAGAAGCTTCTGCAAAAATTTTTACTGTGCTATAGTCACGTCCACTTGATCCACAGTTCTTCAAGAGATGCAGAATAGTCTCCAAAAGCCAAAAGCACTCAAGCTACCCAATAGATCTGTCCCAGCCAGAGCAGATACAACAAAAGCAGCGATGATTTTTTTGGAAAGTAAAGCACAGGTTTCAGTCACTGACTGCATTCAGATATCATTTGACATCATAGTTTTAAATGTTCTTCCATCAAAGCCCTGATTACTGACCATCAACCCAACAGTACATCAGCACAAGGCCACGGCTTTGCCAAGCTAAAAAAAATATGCAGCTCTGGACACGTCCTGACGTTCATTCTTGTCTCCTTGCAGGCGTCCAGCCGGACAGGTAGGTGCACCCTAAAATAACCTTGATGTGTCATGGCTGGAATTTCCTCCAGAAATTCCTTGGTCGTGAGTAATCTATACAACCCGAGGCTCTAAATCGTTAATCTTCTTTTGTAAGCCTTTTAACAGCTTCAGCCCAACCACTAACCTGCTTCAATGAGCAAATCATCTGTCTTCTTAATGAGACCACTGATTACAAAAGTTAGTACCTAGTAAATTAACAAAACTGTTCTTCAGTATCAGTTGTCCTTCTGAAAACACACCTGCCCCCCTATAATATATCTCTTTCATCTCAAACTGGCTAAGTCACACAATCAATATATTCAAGCTGTATGTACTTATATACTTTTAACCAGTATGTAACTCTAATTAATATATACATTAATCTGTAAAGGGATTACAAGGTGGATTTAGGAAACATTCCCCTCTGCACTGATGCATAGAAATACTGGAAGAGCCCCAGCCTAGAATATAGTTTGTATAGTTGAATAAAGAAATTCATATTCTTTAGTTCTCTAATGAACACATTAGAAAATCTTAAATTTCCTTTGAACATTAGTGTCAATTTGTAGAAAGCTGGTTCAGTTGATCTATGAAAATGGTACTATGATCTAAAGAATATTCTCCCCATGTTGCTGAGGTGAAAAGCACTTTTATGTTATTGCTAAGACAAGAACACTATAAACAAATGTGATTTTCTTAATGAGTGCAACGCTTCATTGAAATAATAAGTGGAAACACTGTACAAACAGTATCACGTCTGTTACAAAGGCATTATTTAATTGAGTTGTAGTTGCTTAAAAGGAGTTCCAAAAAAACACGGTTTAGTGCAAATATGCCTCAAATGCATCTCAAATGTATGCTTAAGCAAAAAAAGCTACGACAAATTACTTCAAATGGTATACCTACAGACTTTGCTTTCTATATTATAATTAATGTTAACAGTAAGCAAACTTCTCATTTTATAGCTGAATATTTCAATACAGATTTTTCATCTATTTTCTGTCAAAGCAATTGTTTTAAGGGAATGAAATATTTAAATAACATAAAAATACAAATATTCAGTTTTACATTTCCCTAGGCTTATGAGTGTGATTTGCATGTAATGATAAAATTAGAACTGCAAGCTTGCATAGTTATTTTTACTCGAGCCCACATTTGATATTAAATAATTTCTCTGCATTTTACACAACCATTTCATTTTATTTATTTATTTATCAATACATTGAATCTCATTGTACAAATGCAACAGCACAGAGAAGCAGCTTATCTGTCTATTTAGAAGCTTGTTTACTACTATTTAGTTTCTACTTATTAGCAAAACTGAAGTTTTAGGAAACCTAACACATATGGCAGGTTCAGTGCCTTAATTAAGAACCTCATCCTAACACATTAGCAAGTGGGAACAGGGAAAAAAATCACTATAATTTAGTTTTTGTTTTCCTCTACAAGTCTGTGAGCACCATTACAGTTAGAGCACTTTGCAGACATTATATTCACCAAGGAGGAAGGTGGCACTGTGTGCTACAGAAGAACACCAATTCCAGTATACCAGTCTAACCTGGTCACAGCAAGCTTGCAGTGCCAAAAACAAATAAGCAGCTCACATATGATAGAGTTTAGGCACAAAACTTTTTAAGTTATAGGACTTTTTCAGAACACTTTTTTATCCAGACCATAAATCTTGAAAATATACAATAGCATACCAGAAACCTGAAACAAAAGCAGTATGAACTTTCTGACTTGGGTACATAAAGTATGAAGTAAAAATGTATGCATGTACAAAACCATCATATATATATACACACCAATTTTACACCCTCCGGAACACATTTAAACTGAAGGAATCCCTTCTCTCTCCCACCATAGTTCCAAACCGAGCTTTCCTCCAGTGAACCACTCAGATGTCACGTATTTTCCCTCATCCAGACCATCTGCTTTCTCTGAGAAAAAATAATTATATTTTGTCTCCTTCTGTACCAGTGACCCAAACCAATCCATGCTTCACCTGCCCATTGTGGGCCACAGACCTCCAACACCACACCTTGAAGAATACCTTTAGGTACTTTATCTACCCAAAAAACTCTTGTGCATCCACATGTCGTCTACCTTGCCTACATGAGTCACTAAGTTCTGTCCTCAGACTCAGATGAAGATGGTGATTATTTATTTGAATGAAAGGAGGGCTCACCGGTCCTCCTCATGGCCTAGCTCCTCATTGCGCTCCACACACTGTACAGGAAAAAAGTTACTGGGGTTGTTGGGTACCAAATTCTTCAGTTAGGCTGAGAGCTCTTTCTTCTTCAAAGGAAAACAGAAGAATCAGCGAAGCCCAATCATACGACATTTGTGTTTGCTGTTAATGCTGGAAAACCGTGTGAGGTTGTACTCGTCGGAAGAGACGCGCTTTAGAAACACAGTGGGTAGCACCAGAGGAGCCCCAACTCCGTTTCCCATTACGGGCGTGAGACACAGTACATGTAGAGAGGAATTATGCATATGCACAATTCTAACCTTCTGTTTGAGTTGGGGTGAGGTTTTTTTGCATATTCCTAGCGGAGCACAAACCAGAACTCTGCTCCAGGCAAAAATTCCCCCTTGGCCATCTTGGAAAAAGCAGCTTTACTTCCAGGGGGGTGACAAAGCCCCCAGGCTCGAACAGCGACGCCACCCCGGGGTGACCAACACACACAGCCCTGCAAACCAGCAGCGCTTCTGCTTCGAGGTGGGCTGCCAGGCGGCCAGCCCGGCTAGCCGGCTCTCCAAGCGCGGGGAGAGGAGCCTGGCAGGGTGTTCAGGCGTCTCATTTACAGACCGAACGCCATCCCTTTGAGGATGGCAGATCATCCATGAAAGCGCAGTTTGAGCCCCCCAGGAGGCAGAGCCGGTGAAAGCTTTAGCGCAGGGATACTCACTGAGAAATAAGGGTCCTGTGGAGAACAGGCAGAGCTGCTCCATTTTCCTGCCTACATCGAGTGCCCATTACCCTGTGTTTCTAAGAAAGTAATGTAAGAGTAAACTATGCTTTTAAAAATAATAATTAAAAAAAAAAAGAAGGATGGGCATGCTACACATCATTTTGTAAGGACACCACACCCTGAACATGTTGTTCCTCTGACATTTACGATGAGCACAAGGGACTGGGCAGTAAGCCGATGCCAATGAATCTGCCATCACTTCTGTAGCAGCAGGATGAGATGGGAAGGTCCGAAAGTCCGCATCCAAGCGGTGCTCATTGCAATCCAGCCTGCTGCTTTTCTCCTCGGAGAAGAGAGGGAACAGCTGCCCGGAGCAGCAAACTCTGCCCAGCCAGGCAAATCCTGCCACCTGCACATGCACCAGAGCAGCTCTCAGACCACACGGGAGGAAGGGAGGGAGAGGAAGGGATGGAAGTTCACAGCTTCCTGAACGTACACGACCCACCGCCCCCACCACAGCAAAGCATGGAGTTTTTCCAGTGAAAGTAAATCACCCGAGTCAGCTAAACTGAGAACCCTACGACAGACCTTGCCCATGTTCGGTAATGCCTTCTTGGTGACTGTTCCTAATGAAATCAATAGACTGGTTGAGGGCTTAGCAAATACACCCGCACCAAGGACTGTGAGACTCGCTCACATCTGGGCACGGGCTGTCTGGACCGTCGGGCAGAGCCACGTCACCCCCCAACCCTACAACAGCCAGCAATGTGCAGAACAGGGTGGGGGGAGCACACCATAACTTGTTATTGCCAGCACTAGCTGTAAGACGCTCCCCACCCAGAAATAAAGGGCACAGGAGGAGTGACCTGGGCTTCTGCAGTCTCTCGGGCGTCATTTCTCTTTCCTGTCACCTCCTAGGTCTAAAGGCACATCCTTGCTGGAGAGCAGTAACTGCTGCGTTACAGGGCTCAGCATGGATACGAGCAGCTTGCTCTAGCTGCTGCTGAACTGAAGTCACTCATCTCCTAAATAGCAGCAATTGCTAAGTACCATACTTTTCAAAGGAGAAGAAAAGCTGAGCACTCCTTTCCTTTCCATTTTTGGAACTGTACTGTAATCTGTGCAGCTACAGAGCTGCAGCTGACACAACATCACCCTTCGCAGTGACCAGAGTAAGCAGCAAAAACATCCACTGAATTTTTGGAGTATCAGTTCCGACATTCCCCTCTCCCCCATGCCCACAGCATCTGTAATCTTGCTTCCAAATCCTGAAACACAATTAGAAACCTTCCCTGGCTTAAAATCTTCTTTACTTAAGCACCTAAACTTTTAATTGCGCTTTGCTGATACGGTTTAAAGATATATGGAAATTCTGCCAGATGTCCACGGCTAGTGGTTCTGCTGAGGAACAATTCAATCTCAGGGATTTGAGCCTGGCTAATTACCCTCCTCCCTCTTGCACACCTACTGATACAATTACATACTTAACTACACCAAACTAGATCTTACACGCTGCCGAACAGAACAGCATGAAGCTCTGAAATAAGATTTCATCTTTCTCTTTTCCTTTATGCAGCCTGACTTCAGTAGGAATAAGCTTGCAGATGAGCTGAAAAGTATTTCTTTTCTAAAGCACATGCCTTTTTTCTACTGTCCAGTGAGCAGAAAATGGAATAAATTATATATACATTATAGCAAGACACATGAGGACTAGGTGGGATTTTTGTTGTTCTTGCAGTTATTATCTGGGAACCTTTAGATGAATATGCAATCAGAATAGAAATCTTTACCAGGAGAACAAAATTAGGATACATTGTGCTATAAGCAGAGCAGTCAAGTTTTAGTGCATTTTCAATCCATTTATTAACATCTGAATAAGGGCTTTCAGAAGCAACTAACAGAATGCTGCTTTCTGCAGTGTAACTTTTGGTTGAAAACACATTGTTTTTTAAGAAACTGCTGAATTCCCTACCCAGACCATTCTTTCTAATTCACACTAAAAAGCTCTAGCCAATGCCTGCATCCAAATATACCAGCAGCAAGGTAATTTTCTTTAAGACAGTTTAAAGTAAGTACTTTAGCCACTCATAGACCTTATACATTATTTAAATGCCCCCTAAAACCCAAATATTTCATAATCACCAACAAGAATTTGGTAGAAAGCATCCTGAAATCATCTGTTATTTCCTATGTGTGTAAGATATTAATAACAGTAACTGACAGTTAATGACAACATAATAATTTAAGTGTGTTGACAACTATTGAACTGAACGCACTTCAGAGAAATGTAAATGCCAGAGGAGAGCAGCTACAGCTCCATGACTAATGCGTGCCCTGGATTCTGACCACCAGCTTTGCTATTTCAGTTTTGTGACCTAAATCTCCCTCCCCTACCAGAAAGAAACAAGAAACCCAAACAAGAAATGTCTTACTTGTTCTGCCTTCTCCAGTGGTTTTCTATCCGCCTGCAAAAACTGGCAGTTTTCTCTCGCCAGCTTCTGGACCAGCTCAATCCGTCCGATGTCATCTCTTCCCTGGAGCTTGCACAAAACCCCTGCCTTAAGGGTGGGAGAAAGAGCAAACAGATACTTAAATCCACAATCCCAGGACATGACACCGCCACAAATTTCAACCTTAAAAGAAATGCATCTGTTTTCTCATATTTGCGGTACTTCGGCGCCACTGGCTGAACACAAACGAGTCGCTGCTTCCTGGGAAACAACTGGAGAGGAGCTGAGGCACATCCGAATCTCCAAATGTATCTACTTTGGAGGAACGAAGGCAGGGCTAACTAAATCAACTGCTCCTCTGAGTGTGACTATCAGATACGCTGTGTTTTATTTGTTCCTGTCAGCCTGTTTCCTGTTACATAAGAGAACAAGAGCAAGAGGTTAAAAACTCATGGGAAAGTTAGCCAGGAACAGCCCTGGAAAAAGAATGAAGCGCAACACAAGGCACTCCTAAAAATAACAGGCTACAACTCCCTCTGCTCCCTCGGCGTTTTTCACGTATGCAAGCCTCAAGAGTTAAAAGGCAGTTGCGCCCCATTTACTTATCCTGTAAATCACAAATTTATATCTCCCGATTTTGTTTAGGGAAGAAAATAAGATTTGCTTTAAAAACTATGTTAGAACTATTTTTTTGGCTAAGGTTCTGCCAGTTATTCAAGCTATGCCGATAGTGTTTCCTCAAAACATTCAGCACTGGTTGTTTTATAAAAATGCCACATTTATGTAAAGCCGGATTCATGCCTGCACACAGGCATGCCAGACCCATCACAGAGTTAGCTGATGAGGGCTAAATTGCTCCCTGCGAAGTCAGTGGTTAATATCACTGTCCACGATTTGGTCAGGGAAAGATCCTCTGCGTAACTGAGACCCGGCTCAACGATACCACACGACCTTTATTAGCCCAGATGTTTCCTGATGGGAACAGCACATCCCATGGGAGGGCCAGGCATGTGGCATGCCTGTGGTATTGCTATAGGAGTTTAAAAGCAATCTGCAAATAAACCTTTTTACCCCACTTCCTCCACCCTTTTCTTTCTACTAATCATCCTGAGTTTAATTGAGTCAGTATCTGCTCCAAAATTCACAAAACCTCTTGTGAGTCAGGACCAAAATCCAGGGATGCCCTGGCTAACCCATAGTTAACCACTAACCCATAGTGCTGTGCTGGCTCCAACCCTTTGGCCTTGAGAAACTCCTGCCCATGACAGCTGAAGGTGGGAAAAGCACCTGCCCAAACCATCCTACAGTCTGCTGGTTTCTCCAAGGAAGAAGGAAATGTGGGTTAATGTTTCTTCAGCTGAGGAAAATAAATCCACTTTCTGAATAAGTGCTTTAATGCTGATGGAAAAAAAATAGGTCCAACAACTATATCCAAAGAATCATCCTTACTGAATTATTTGAAAGGCATTTTTATATCCCTACATTCCTCCAGTCTGGATGAAGGCATCTCCTCACAGGCCTGCATCAAGCACTTGTGTTCTGGAGAAAGGAAGAATTTTAGATACAGCCTGTGCTTTGCATGTCCTGTGCTTAGACCCCAGCCTCCCGAGGAACCCAGCCTTCCCAGAGAAGGAACCTCCACACTGGTTTGAAGGTCAGTAATCCACCGAGAAAATAAGGAACTGCAGCACCTCATCTGAAGGCCCTTACATTTTCTATGAGATTAGCTCCTTATCTTCTAAATCCAGGACATGGATTTATAAACCAGTTCTGACACACCGTTATCACCTGCAGATCGGGAGCGAGACTGATTTTATCACATGTGGAAGAATATACTGAACCAGTTGTCCAGACTCATTTAATCAATAGAGAAAAAGAGGTACTTGAGACAATTTTTTTTACTTGACAGTAGACATTTAAGAATGATCAGATGAGTTGTTTCCTAAAATTCTCCTTTTTTTTCCAGTAATTTCCACAGGGAACCTAGGCAATCATCACAGACTTGGCTGAGGTCTGACATCTGCACTTCACAACACTTTGATGGCTTGGGGACATCAACTAGAGCCAAACCTGCTTATTTCACGGCTTCAGGATGCTTCTGGCAGAGAGTATAACATCTGTGCACTGTAATCCCCCCAGGCTTGTAGGCTAAGGACAACTCAAAGTGTTATAGCCTATTACGGCTTTGAGACTACAAAGATTTACAGTCTCGCTGGATCTGGGATCTTAGTAATGTGGAGGCACTTTTCACACCTTCATGCTGCACCCAGACAAGTCAGACCATGACCTACGAGTGGCATAGATGGTTACGAGTCCCTGTTTTTCAAACATCAGATGGACATCGACAGAAATGCAGTGTTCACTCTGCTGAACAAATACTTATTGATCTTCAGTGTATGAAGTAAAGCCCAATGGTTAAAACCACTTGCGTTAAGATGACGAAGGGGGACTTCAGCTTTGGGGTCACAGCTGGCCTCAGTATGTTCAAGTGGAAGAGACATCCCCGAGAAAGATAACTTTTTGAACACATGGGCCTCGCTCTCTTTCACCCCTTGCCCTCTGTCTCTGTTCAGACAGAGCGTTATTATTGCTTTCTGCACGGATGAGCACCCCAGGGAAGAAGTAACTCCAGATACAAGCGCATTAGCCCTGCCATGGATGTGGTCTGTATTCAAATTGGCAGTTTCATTAAGGAATCGTATTGTCCTGTTTCAAATAACCACCAAGACAAAATCTTACTTTTTAACATGTCCCCTTTCTCCCCAGCTATTCTTTAATTTAAAGAATTGCAGAGAACGTGAAAAATGTATTTATTTTATTGGGTTTCCAGAGGATAAAATGTCAACTAAAAAATTTATGGGAGGGCTAAGGTATTATTAAGTTAATTGTACATGCTTGGCTCTGGGAGTAAAGAATGCACTTGAAATACAAAAGGCTAAACATGCTTTTTCATAATTAAGAAGAAAAAATATGAATCACTCACCTTTAATTCTGATTTCCTCAATTATGCTGACTTTCCACTATAAATCTTTCTGCTAAATACTTACAAGAAAGCATCCAGGTCAACTAATTAATTAATTGATGACTGCTTCTAAAAGCTGTTTGGGAAGATGTTGCTAGAGCCTCCTATTACTGGTCATTTTCACTTGTCAATATAAATTTAATTTTCAAGCAATACGTTTGAAGCCGTTAGACAAAAGGGTAAAGGCAAGTCGCCCTACTTGCAAAGTGCAATTTTGATTTGTATTTTGTGCAGGCACACACCCTCCAAAATCCTGCATGCCCAGATGTTTGTGCTTAGTCCTCTAATTCATGTACACCAACAGAGATACAAGTACTAACTTATGTGAAGGTGAAAATCACAAAGTTGCATATTTTAACTGGCTTTAATTTAATGAATGATAAAAGAATGTAGGAGCTTTATAGTAAAGCTTTACTACCATTCATGGCCCAAAATTACTATAATTAAAGGTGTTTATGCAATATTTGAAATGAAATAAAAAAGTTTAATGGGAAGGAAAGTAAATTAGTCACTACTGAGGTTGGAAAAGCAAAGACGCTGACAACACATTTTCTGTTTCAGCACACCCATTGGAAAATATTCCCTCTGCAAAGGCCATAAATGAATATGCTAGCAGTGACACAGCGGTGAATTAAGACATCCCTAGGCAGACCAGACAGGATGGGATTTTTTTTATTCACTTCATTTACACTGATTACAGCATGCTCACTTTTAAAAATCCCTGTACTGAATTTTATCCCCACTTCTACCAGTTTTGTCAACTAAATCCAATATAAGTCAGGCCTCCGGCCCGCAGAGCGGTGTTTAGAGCAGGAGCCGCACCCTTCAACTCTGCTAACAGAAGAGGTTTGTAGTGGTTTGGTTTTTTCCTGCTGCACCTCTGTCTCCTTCTGTGTCTGGTGAAGACAACATAATTATTACAGGCTTCACCTTTGATCAACCTGAAAACTTCAAACCATATGCCACTGCCTCAAAAGATGATTTGCTTTGCTCCAGTCACATGCACAGCCTCACTAAAGGGAAAAAAAATCATTCACACCCTTAAACCAAACTGTATTCGGTGTTTACAGGATGGTGTCTTTATGGCACTGACAAACAATCTGGAGCAACAGCTGCTTTGATAACCCTCCTGCTCTCCTCCCAGTTGGGCACTTGAACGCTTTTGTGAACTGCTCACTTAATATTTGTTTGATTTTCTCTCACATAGAATCATAGAATGGTTTAGGTTGGAAGGGACCTTGAAGATCATCTAGTTCCAACCCCCCTGCCATAGGCAGGGACACCTCCCACTAGACCAGGTTGCCCAAGGCCACGTCCAGCCTGGCCTTGAACACCTCCAGGGATGGGGCCTCAACAACCTCTCTGGGCAACCTGTTCCAGTGCCTCACCACCCTCAAAGTGAAAAACTTCTTCCTAATGTTCAATCTAAACCTGCCCTCTTCCAATTTGAAGCCATTCCCCCTTGTCCTGTCACTACATGCCCTAGTAAAAAGTCCTTCCCCAGCTCTCCTGTAGGCCCCCTTTAGGTACTGGAAGGCTGCAATAAAATCTCCCTGGAATTTTAAATGTGTTTCAAATTCTTTAAAATTTTAGAAGCTGATTTCCAGCCAAGTAAAAGCTGAGCAAATCAATATCCCAATAATAAATTCTTACGGGTTTTTATAATCTGTCCATGTAATCTTCCTAGCTGTAAGATGTAATCTTAGGAGCTTTGAGCACACGTCATAGTCTTTCTTTTTACATCTCTGACATAAATGTGAACAAACATTTTCAAAAAATAATAACAACTACAACAATCAAGTAGAACTGAGCATATATGAAACCCGAAAAAGAAAAAAAAAAAGGCAGGTTTTTTATGCAGTGAGGGCAGTATTTCCCCCTGGGTCTTTTCTATAGCTCTGTAATGCACAGCTGAGCTCTAGAAGACTGATCCTCAACTCCACACTGATGTGAATTAGGAATCAAAGTCAGGTAACAGAATTTCCACACATTAGGGCTCCTACTACACTTTTTTTTTTTAAATAGATTTGAAACCGTATGCAATTAAGATAAGAGCAGGCCATTTCCCAACATCTTGCTTGAGCATGACTCTGAAGAGTATGCTAGAAAAGCCCAGTTACAGACTGACGGAGTAGGTGTATCCGCATCGTCCCCAAATCTTCTGCCTGCACCCTCCAGGTGTCTGCCATGGCCCAGGTCTGCTACAGCCTCTCCTGGGCTCGCTGTGGTCCAGACAGCCCCTACCTTTAGAAAGATACAGGTACTGCTAACTTGGCTACATGGCTTGTACCCCTTCAGCTCAACTTGCTCTCAGACATCAGTGCAAACCCTGTCTTTCTCACACACAGCTTTTTAGAGGGCAAGGTGTTAGGAGATAAATCAGAGACGTGAACTGCAAGTTGCATACGTAGGAAGGAGAAAAGGTGGCAACTGGTGGGGAACGTAAGATTTGCAAGGGGAATATAAGAAAAAGAACAGTCAAGACTGGGAGAAAGCAATTTAAAATTAAAAGCAATAATCAGTACCAATACAACGAGCAATATAGTTACACTTGCACAGTTTGAATGCATGAACTGAATGATTGAATGAACTGGAGATTACTCAAAAAAGATTCACAGCATTAAAAAGGGTACGCAATTCCACAATAAGATATTCTAAAAGGCAGTTAAGTTTCTTCTGAGCAATATGTAGAAGTATGCTTTGGTTGTAAATGAGGGCATTTAGGGAAGGAAAGAAAAAGGTTGTTGTTTACACTCAAGTGACTAATAACTATCCTCATTTCGTTGCATGTCTACTTACAGTGATTAAAATTCAATCAAAATGCCACATGCCCTTGCCTCCTAAAACACATCTCATTTTATTTTCACATCTGGTATATGCTATGTGCATTATCTAAAAAGAGCAGAGAGATAGTTGAAGAATGCTATCCGATTGCAACATCACGGGATTAATTCCCAGAGTAATCATCAATCTTATTCTAAATAGTTACATAAGACAAGATCCAGCAGACTTTCTCCTTCCTACGGGCTCCCTGAGCAGAACTTCGAGGAAAATCCATTTCCCAGAGCTACTGAAAGCAGATCCTTCAACTTGTAGATCTGAAAAAGTTCCCAAGACACCATTAATCTTACACATTTACCTGAGCAGCAGAGGTATCCTTGAGCTCTTCTAGTCCTCTTATTTCTTGACTGCTGTTTTCTTCATTTTGATGAATTGCTAAAATAAGAAGGAGGGAATATATTGGAAGCAGGCAGGTTTAAATCACAAGAAGCAGCAAAGCAGCGTGGCCCGGGTTAGATCAAATAGGATGACCATTCAAGAAACTAGAAAGCTAAACGTGGAACAAGGTTAACTCCTTCAGTGGTTTCAGACAAATCCTGTAAGGTATACCTTATTGGGTTTGGACAAATCCTAAATAAGGTATACCTTATTTTTCCCAGGCAGTAAAAAGCAGTACTAAATAGTTATATTCCTGCTACTGTTAGTCCTGATAAAATGGTAACATTTAAGGAAATTCCACTTTTCCATACATTATAACAAGACCCAGTGACTCATAAAGAACAAAAAAAATCAGACCTCCCTTTACTTTCATTATATCGCAGAAGGTCAATTCAGACTAAACAAAATAAGCAGATTTATCCCTCACCTCAGACTTGGAAAATTTTTTATAAGCAAAGTGATCTCAATCTTAACAAACACCACCACTATCCATGAAAGTCATCTTCAGAAATAAATGGTAGCAGAAGATGTTAAGTTGAAAGTTATTTGCTGCTGGCACGATAGGAGAAACCAGTGACTTAGCTCAATTAACATTGCTTAACACCAGCAAGTTTTGTCAGACTTTAAAGAAAAAAGTTTTGGATCAAACTTGTAGTCTCCAGAAGGGTCAAAACCTCAGTTTTTATCAGTTTACCTAGCTAAAGAAACAAGGACCACTTTTGAAGGGACACATCAGGCTTCTGTGTTGCAAACAGCCACATCTATAGGTAGTTTTACTGTCTTTAGCCCAAGATACCCTTCCCGTCAACACACCCACCTGCTGTATTTTGATGGGACATTAAGCCCTCTGACGTTCTGAAACGTGACACATGGCAGGTTTGGGTCAAACCCAATGAAACACATGCAAAGTGACTTTACCTTATACTGTACTCATTTACTTACAAGAACCATACTCAAATATCATTGACCTTGTGTACACATTGAATGATTTGCCAGTGTAGCCATAGCAGTTGTGACAACAAAAGCGTCCTTGAAGCAGTAGAGCTGGCAAATCCATTTCCTGAACTACGCCAGGCTCATGGCTGTGATGGATGGGCAGGAGGGTTCCGCTTGTGTGCTTCCTCCTGTCCACCTCCTTTCTCCTTCAGCCCTGGGTACCTCAGCTGGTCATCAGGCTGCATCCAAACAGCCACAGCCCACAGCACGGTGTTTTCAGACAAGGATCACCAGTCCTGTTTTGCCTTAAAACTATGCCTGTGAGCTGAGGCAGCCCAGGATTTGACTGATGATCAAATCAGCTGTTGAGGGAGCAGAAGAAGGGCTGGCAGGTAGCAGTACCACCCTCACCAGCCACCCTCACCTGAGCTCTCCTCAACCCTCAGCCTGAATCTTCAGGTTACTACAGCTGAGCTAATACACGTAACGTGAGCCAAGAGGGGTAGCTTGGTGTGTCCATGTGAGTGCTCTGGGTCTGCTGCAGACAAAAAGCAGCCTAACCTTTAGGCAACATCCATCAGCTTAAAAGAAAAGTAACTTTAGACTGATCTTCACCTCTAAAATAAAGCATATGGACTTATTTTCTCTTTACTGCAGGATTTCTGCTGATATTGCTGTGCCATATAGGGTATAATTCTTCTTTCTTCCCCTGCAGTTATGCCATCCAGAAAAAGAAGAAAAAAGGTAATAAAAATGTCATTATAAAAGGGGGGAAAACAGTCATTTTGTCAATACAGTTTATTCCATTCAGGGATCTTTTTAAATCCATTATCAAAGGAAAACAGAGGTCTGGTATAAATCTTCACTAGTGGGTTTGCTGGCATCACTTTACCAGCCAACCTCCAAAATTCAAGGGGAATGCTGAAAACACAGGGTCAATCTAAGCTATAACACAAAACATGTATGAGGGTTATATCCCAGCAGCACTTAAAGCTTGGCAAAATCAAAATGTGCTTGGGACGTTGTGGCATATCTCTGCCCCAGGCTGCAAAAGTAACAACCCAACGAAGCAGTCACCAGAGCGATTGCCCAACAGCCCCGGGTGGCCTCTGCTTTCCTAGGGCAGGTCACGGCTTCCCAAGGCAACCTGCTCCAGCCAGCCAGGCTGGGGGCTCTGTGCACCCCCTTCCCTTGTAACCCGCCTCCCAACCTTCCTCTCCAAGAGCTGCCTCATCCTCTTGCACACTCCACACACACGTGACCCCATTCCACCCACTGCCGCTGAGGGAGACACAAAGCACTTGGGACATTCATTGGCCAAACGCTAGTCAGAACAACCGGCACGAGACGGGAACGTTGCAATGCCAGAAGGCATTAACGAATGGTAAAAAATGGTCATTTGAGCAACTGCAAATTGCTTAAGTCTGTGGCTGCGTTAGCAGAAACACAACATTTCCCCAACTCTCCTTTCAATTTTCTGATTTCTCCTAAAATCAATTTGCTGTAGCCACTGATGGGCAAAATATCCCCACAGACGCTGGCTATTAATCACGGTATTTAAAGGAGTGGCACCTCGCTAGTAACAAGACCACGGGTCCAGGTTTAAGTGATTTACATTGATCCAGCCAGCTTTTCCGACAAGCCTGAGCAGATGGGCGCTCCGCAAACAGCTGCGCCAGGGGAAAAGGTTAGTGGCTGCCAACCGTCTTCTTGTCACCAGCCTCTGTTACAAGTGTCCCCTTCCCTGCCCAGTGCCTGGGCAAACACCCCAGAGCATCTTCAACCAAAGCAAACAGGCGGAGCCTTCAAAGAGCAGCACGCTGTTGCTAACCTGGCTGGGATGGCAGATCAGTGGCCGGGGAGCTAGTGACAAGCAGCAAACACCCACGGCTGAGGGCAGTAACATCTTTCACCTGGCACAAAAGGAAAGAGAAAGAGGGTACGTGTCCACAACCCCAATGGATACAGGCATCCTTCGGTGTTGAACAATTTTGGCATGAGCAACTTTAAAGATGATGAGAAAATTACCTCGGTTTAGATGTACCCTAAGTGAAGGGCTTTAAAAAAAAAAAAAAAGAAAGAAAGAAAAAAGCTGTTTTTATCAGCAGTTTCACAGCTCAACTCTAAAAAAGCTGCAAAAGTTCATAATCCAAACCCAGCCCTCCTTGGCTTCAATGTTGTTTAGACTGTGTAAGGAATGCAGAAAAGAACCAGTAAATATTTTCTTAAAGGAAAAAAAAAATCCCAGACCTCACACTGACGTTCTCGCAACCCTCTTGGGAAAGAGGGAGCAGTCAGCCTCTTTTTCATGAAATTTCCATCACAAACTTGATTTTTGTGTCCTCTCTGCCTCTTATCCAAACCCCTAAGAACCAGCCACAATTGAAGCATTTAACTACACACAGGAAGCAATACTCAAGGAATCACACCATCTCATACATTTTTTTCCATCACAAGAACGTAGTCCCTTGAAGGCTGAAGTGGCCACACGGAGTAGTAACAACCCTTAATTATATTCCTTAATTATATTTTCTTGGTTTCTGTATGAAAAGGTTGCTACATGTTTTGTCTCTAAAATACAGAAAAAACCATGAATTTATTAAAATATTCCAGTGTATTCAGAAATTTATGTTACTGGGGACCATCACACACAGTTAAGAAACCAATTGCTGTATTTCTATACACACTGTGCCTCCTAATCCCGTAACAACTCACAGACACCCCTTGAATTGGCCAAGGTGCTGCCCTCGTGGGCTCTTGTGCGTGCAATACAAGTTCTGTCATAAAATATAAGAATTCAAGGATAATTTCCCACTTACTGTCAGTTAGCCATTTATTTTTTAATAAAAAGGCTTGACATTGCAAATTCAACCATAGGAAAAGTGAGCGGAAGGTTAGGGTGGGATGGGAAAGTATTTCCCAGGCGAGTGTTGATTCTGGGACGGTTCCCTAAAACTGTAACATGTACATACAAAAAAGTTGTGAACTTTGGAGCTGGGCCAAACCCATCCTTCTCTGCCAGCATAAACCCAGCTTTGCTCCCTGATACGAATACCCCAGCACGACTTACAAAGCAGCAACACCAGGGAAAGGCAAACGTGGCTTACCCTGATCTATATCTATCTATTTAATGTTATATTTGGGTTCAGGCTTGAGACCAGAGACAGGAAAAAAATGCAAGCAAACATAGAGTGACCAATTCCTTTTCCTACCTGCAGCATTTCTCCTTCTTTGGAGGAGAGGTCACCATGAATGAAAGAAAAAGATGTTAAATGACTATTAGCTTGCTAATGTGCAGTTCAAATGTGTCCATTTGCAGATTAGTTTAGGGAATTCAGGATGTTGATTTTTTATGGTCACTTAAGGATCACAAGGGCCATCATCTGATCTGAGTTTCTTGTGCCCTCATGGACCAGAGCTGAGATTTTGCTAGCAGATTCTTCTATAAACTAATCTTGGAACAGAGAATTCTTGTGGGGGAGAGCCTTGTCCTTTGGTAATCCCATTTCAGCTCATTAAATCAGCAGAAAAAATAACAAAGAAATAAGAAACAAAAGTAAATCATTTTGTACTAGCTACCTCAGCAGAATCAACAATCACACGGGGGTGTGAAGGGGAAGGGAATGTAACCATTGCTCACACTGGAACTAAGCACATCCTTTGGGTCACCATTACTGACGGAGAACGCTCCTCTGCTTTTACTGCCACGCTACAAAGTTCAATGTAGATTTAAGACACTGGCAGGGATTTGTCTTCCTTGGCAGCACGGAGCATTATAGGCATTCTAAAGGGCTCATCTTAGCTAGACAGACTGGCATGCAGTGAGGGTCATGACAACCACTTGCACCACCACGGACCTTCTCCTGCCTATGGAAGAGTCCTGCCAAGGGTGCCAGGGTTACCCACAGAGCAGTGTCTCCATTCTATGCTTTTCTGTATGCCCCCAAACTTGAAGGTAAATTAACTACATTTGATGAGTAAGATTTTTAAAAGTCACATAATACAATGCACATTATTTCATTTTAATACTTTGTCTTATTCAACATAGCAGAATCTTTTACCCAATCGAAAGTAGAAAGGACAGTTGAAAAAAAAAAAAATCCACACATAAACCAACTCCTGGAACCCACAGCACTGCAATCTTCCCAGAGGCTTTGCTGTATTGTGCTTTCTTCCTTTTCTATAAATGAAGTTTCTTCTTTCTACCCCTTCTGGCTGCAAAGATAACCTTCTCAACACAAACCCAGGCACAGGCGTCATTCTGCTGCCGCAGCCAGCCAGACTGGAACAATAACACCAGGAGAGGTGTGAACTTCCTCCCTTTGGCTTAATAGGGTGTTAACTTTGAAAGCTAATTATTTAAATACTTAAGAGAGGACCGCCATCACGGTTAACCCTTTTGCTGCTGAACAGCAGGCTCGGACATCTGTCCATCGGTAAGCAGCTCGCTCTGAGCAGCACCCACATGGCCATTCCAGGAGAGAAAGCAGCTTAGCTCCCCATCGCTGGTGGCTGCCCCACACCTCCTGTACTTACTATTCCCTCTCTCTACTGCCGTAAAGCATTTGAGGTTTGTGGACTGGCAAAGGATTACTTTCAACCAAGCTCAGTTTGATGACCTGGTTAGGAACAGAGCCCCCCAGGCAGCAGGCAGGGCAGGGGACAGAGCACCCCACAAGCCGGCGTTGCCCTCAGACCCCCTTGTGCCGCACATCTCCAGCTTCAGCCCTTGAGCTTGCTGTGAAGTCCAACTGTGGGACCAGGATTGCCTGCCTTTTGGGGGCACACAGCCCATACACGTCGCCCTTGGCAGACACGCAGTTTACCTCTGCACTGCCCTAGGCTGTTCCCAACTTGCCTGGCATGTTGCAAACCCTCAGGCAAACCCTCAGGAGCAGCTGGAGCGTGGGGGACCCCAGCTGCCAGGTTCACCCACAGGCTGGATGAGGAGTCCCCACAGCTGCTCCAGAAGCAGCTCTGCTCGCCATAGGAAGCTTGGTCACCCCTTAGGCTACGTCCCTCATGTTTTCAGTGATGCTCCTCCTGTTTCAAATGAGGATGTTCATTTATTATTCAGTGTTGTTCTTTAACCTGCTAACATCCTAGAACATCAAAGAACATCTGCCCTTTGTAAGATTTCAATCCTTTCAGTATTATGTGCTCAAAATACATATATGCATCTCTTCTTTCTAGCCAGTAAGCAAAAGGCACCTACGTGCCCTGTACAGATAGGAGACACACACCACCTTGGTAGTGGTAAAGAGCCTACTTCTCAACAGAAGAACTTTGTTTATTTGACAAGCCAACAGATTTTCACTGTCTTATCCCTGCTGGATGGTTATAGCCTGTTTTTCTGTCCCTGTCAAACCATCACTGTTGAAAAGACCTCAGGAATCTGCAAGAATATTCCCTCGGGGGAGGCTTCAGTGCTCTGAATTGCCAGCAGCCTGCATCAGTTGATTTATCGTCAGCTGCTGGGAAGCTCACAACTTCTAGCATTCTTCTTATATCCCAAATTTTTTGAGAGGCATGTTTCTTTTCTGGTTTGTTTTTTGTTTGTTTTGTGGGTTTTTTTTTTCCAAAGGAAGTTGTTAGCATGAAGCTTTTCAGAAGCAAACAGCCAAAGAGCAATTATTTTTTTTTAAATCACATCATTCTAAGCTAATTTCATGATTTTTGCAAACTTTATTGTTATTGTGAACAATGGAGCTTGTGGTATCCCTTGTTATTCTTTGTGGAGGGTATACAGCGAGCTCTAGAGAGGCTGGTTACTATGGCAGCTCTGAACTGTTTGACAGTGTTATAATGTTTGCTGATGCTTATTAATTTATCAGAGTGGAAAAAAATGAATAGCTCATACTGATACCACTGGGGAAACTAAAAGCCAGATCCTCTAGCTTACGTAAGGCACCAGCGCTGAACAGTGGAAAGGAGGATCAGCAGCAAGTAAATGCTTTACACATCTCGGATTCGGGGACCATTTTAAGCCAGAACAGGTCCTCCTGCATACACCTTTATCTTCCAAGACCTGCTTCCAAATTAAAGGGGGAAAACCAGCAAGCACTGAATACCTCTGAAATCCCAAAAAACTGCATATAAGAGACAGTGATAATCCCAGGAATAAAACCTTCCAACTGAGAATCGGTTCCTTATTTACCATGAAACTGTAATCTTTTCCCAGAAATTACTGAAAAGAGAAAGCTTTTTAAGCTCATCCTTAACATGTTTCCTTTTATTAGCCATACAAAAATTGCCTTTGAGCTTTCTCATTCCTTCCCACTATTTCTGTATATATATATGCAAATTATTGTACAGATTTCCCTTCACTGAGTACACTACATATCTCTGAAACAGTTGGCAGGCCCCTGGGGGGGTGTTGCCCAGACAGCTGTGCAATCAGCTGAGTAAATCAGCTAATTAAAGAAACAAAGAAAATGCAAAAATTATTAAAGACGGACTCCTGCTTACAGCATTGTTCAGCACCTCTTTATCTAAAAAGGCACAGCAAGCATGGGATGGAATAAAGGTGCTTGTAAATTGGGGAATGAACTATCGAACACGTGACAATGATGCCATTTTCTCTCAAACACTAATCTGGGATTCATGATATTTATGCTTTGTAGTTTAAATCAATTTAATATAAATTACTCCAGCATTGTATTTCATTTTAAAATGACAAAAGCATGAAATGTAATGTTGGTTTCATAACTGATTTCTGTGTGTAAAAAATGGTCATTAACTTCTGCTTGACCTTAGGTGTAGAACTAATATTGAATTTGCACAGAGGGTACTCATTATGCTGGTCTAGTTTCCACGCAGAAAAATAAGTTCCCAAGGGTCCTAGTGCTACAAGCCATTTCTCAGATCTCAAATAGGAAACAGGACTCCCAAAAATGATGCCAAAACATTTCCTCTCATTGCAGAGTTTATCAAAAGGAACAGATAACAGCAAGGGTAGGAATCTGCAATCTAAACAGAGCAAAGCCAGTGTGGTAAGAAAGGAGCCTGACAGATGTAGATTTGGTCTTGCTGATCCACACACCATTAGGCACTGTTCCCTTCCACTGCATCTGAATGACCACAGGAAGGACAAACCTCAGTTTAAACGAGACTCGGGCCCACCTGCATTATATAGCCATTATAAATTAAAGAATGAGCGCACCAAGTAAAGCCACCGATATTTCCCAACTCAGTGGGATTATGGCCAGGAGCCTTTGCTGCTATTCTTTTCACATTATTGTACAACTAACTGGTTATGTTAGGAAGTTCTGGTTATTTTATTTATCAGAACTGAAGCCTTTTATCTGGGTTTGAAGGCCCATGTTTCATCCAAGGTGCTGGTGCAGTAGAAGAACATAATTTATGAAAGACCTCTGGCTCACCAAGAGAGGCATTTTTTCATAGATAATCAACTACTTTTGATTCACGTGGCCAGGACAGGTTCGGTTTTCAATGCCCGGCACTTTCTGATACATACTAAGGAAAAGCCACATTTTTTACACACACTTTGTGAACATACAAACACATATCATTTTTTTATCCAGGAGAAAAAAAAGCGGAAAACGAGTTGCAAACACTGTAGGATTACTACAGGAACAGACAAAAGGAATGTTCTTTGTAGCAATAGCAGCTCAAGGAAAACCATTGGGTGGCTGAATACAGAAAGCTTTAACTTTTATCCGGTGCTTTTAGACATTCATTCTCATGTCCATGATATTTAAAATTAAAACTATCAAGTGTCAGTGAAGGTATCTATAGCAGTGTTGCCTGAAAGGAGATGTTGGAAGGGTGGAGAAGAGCCCATTTCATGATCAGCAGGCACGGGGAGAATGAGTGCTGGGAACTGATCAACCGAGAAGGTAGGGGCAGTCGCTGAGCAGGCTGGTGCAGAGAAACACCGCTCTCTATTCCATGGAAACATCCTCAGGGCATGGCCAGGAAAGAAGCAGGAAACAAAGAGGACTCTGAATAAATAAATTCTGTGAACTCTCTGCAAATGCCTCTCCCAAAGCACTGGAAACAAAACATTCACCTGGGAATTGGGGGTTTTTTGCACAATTGCTGTCCTTCCGACCTTACCCATGCAATCCCTTTTTGCGTATGTGTAAAACATCTGTCACCTACACAGCTATTCTGCATTGCTCATTATTCCTACGTGAGTGCCTTACAGATCACACAGAAAGAACTATGCCCCAAGTTCTGAAACAACTGCAAAACCCAGACCATAAGCTGCCAAAATCCCTCTCAGCGTAATTCCCACCAGAGAGCTCTTTGGAGCTCTTTTCCTTCTTTTTCCAAGGCTCAGAGTACATTCTGCTTTACATCACCTACTGAATACACAAAGGCTGGTGAATATAACTGTAGTTCGTTCACTGATGTTGTCCAGGGCACTTCCCGCCCCCAGCATTGCCCGGGGTGGGCACAAAGCAGGTGCTCACCAATTCAGCCACGGCACAGCGGAGCTGTTCCTGACCCACCAACGTGATGATGAGCACCATTCCCCAGGGCTAGAAGGGGTCTGATCGTATCCTTCTGAAGCGCTGCCTGATGTTGGGAGTAATGGAAGAATCCCACGGGATGCAACAAGACATTGGTCCCTAGGGGTGGGCATTCCCTTCAATAAGGCATAAAACGTTTAAAAAAGATCACCTAAAGAAGCCAACATCATTACCTCCCTTACTTCAAGGCATGAAATCCTCAAAGCACAATGTAACTTTTAAAATATTCCTAGCTACGTTTTCAGGTGAAACTTTTATTTTGAACCACATTTCAATGGGCAGAGGAAAAGTGACGATAAAGTTATCAGGACCTACCAGAAGCCTGACACTCCTGCACCCTTATTTTGAGTGGCCATTTCTCCAGGATAAATGCCATTATTAACACTTGCAAAAGAACTCTTATTCCACACGTTTTGCTAAGTTTGACCCTTGCTTTAAAGAAGTGGATGGTTGGAGGAATTGAAAATTGTAATGAAATAAGGTCTTACTTAAGTCAAGTAAATAAACCCACTGAAAAGAGACATAAGGGGACACAGAAAAGCAGCAAGATACTACTGATATTAACCTTTTCCCACCCTTCAAACTTTATCAATTTTTCCACAAAGGAAAATGCACACCTCTGGCACATGACTGCCGCTTTATTCTGTAAACAGAAGCAAGTTTTTTTCATCCTGCTTTATGCGCTTTTTCAGCGACATAAAATAAGTGATAATAAACTGCACATTTTACACCAGAGATATTGTATACTGCTTGTTTAAAAAAACTGTAACTTCAAAGGGTACTTAATATGTCTGAGATTTAAACACAATGCTGAACTGCTCCATTCTTGAATGACCTTTGAGAGTGTATTTGTAACCTCATTTTCAAGTATGTGTATGAATCTAATTCAAATTCATAACGATTTCCAAAGTTTGTGCTAATTATTGTGGAGTAAAGTTACCAAGAAGTCTCACAAGGATCTGTGCTACTTGGGGAAAAGGGCTGAATGGTAAAGATGCAGTTTCCTGAGTTAACTAAGCTGATAAAACAGCTTAATGCTGCCAAAAGGGCCTTAACTGGGCTCCTTCCCACATCCCTCCACCTCCCAACCCTGATAAGAAGCCGCCACCCTCACTTTGTGCCAGCTCCAGCACATGCTGCTGCAATACTGCATGCTGCTCTGGCTGCCCCATCTCAAAAATAACATAATAGATGTGGCAAAAATGCTCAGATTTAATGGAATAGATTTGGTATGAGGAACGACTAGCGATTTAGCCTGGAAATGAGACGACTCACAGGGGTATGACAAAGGTGCACAAAATCCTGAATAGTATGATGACGAACTGGGAATGGATTATTCACCACTTTCCGTCACCAAAGAGCTGTATCACAACAGAGTGAGGGTCGTGGGGAATGCGTTTAAAATAAACAAGAAAAAATACGCTTTCACATATCACACACATGAATTGTGGGACTTGCTGCCACAAGAGATGACGAAGGTCAGGAGTATAAGCAGGCTCAAAAAGCAATTTGATAAATTAATAGAGGAAAGGTTCACCGAGGGCTACCTAACACAGCAGTGTGGGTACGGCAAAATCCCTCTAGCGCAGACTGGTAGATGCTGGGTACGCACATCAGAAGAAGGATTGTTTGTACTTGCTCTGTTTCTCTACTCTAAGCATCCCCTACTCATCACTCACAGTAAGATCGGAGCTGGATGGACTTTTAACCTGACCCAGCCTGGCCGTTCTCATGTTTTTAACCGGGCTGACATTGCCTGGAGTGTGTTCGAGTCGAGTCACGCAATCAGCTCTGACAGCAGTGCTGTAGAGGTGGCGCAGCGGCTGGGAAAAGGAATAGCCGTGCACAGCTTGCTTTTCATTCATGTCGGCAAAGCTCAAGCCCCAGCGACTGCTTCAGATTGAACCGTCTGCCCCTAAAATAAAAATACTAAGCAAATCACATAGGCAGTTAAGCCCTGACAGAAGCAATACAAAATAAAAGGGGAAGGGTGGATATGCATACATTTATGTCAGAATAGGGTGGAGGCAATCCAGAAGATCTCAAATATAACGTTAATATGTTGCAAAAGTCCTATTATTATGAATAAAATGTAAATGACCCGTTTTTTTAAAAAAAAATCAATAGAGCTTCTCAATTTAAGAATGGCATGACTAAAAAGTATCTAACTATATTGTGGAAACATGAATATCATTTTTAAGAGGGAGCAAAACCACACACAAGCGTTCGGGTTTTTGTGGCTGCCCTGCCCTTCACGGTGGGAGGGAGAAGCACCCACAGCCCCGCCACTGCTGCTCCCGCAACGCCTGGGGAGAAGCTGCCATCGCACTTTTCCCACCTCATCGATACTCTGTCAGCTCCTGTTTAGCCCTGGTATTCAGAAACACAAGGACCAGAGCCGTGCTCTTACTAATGGCCCTTTTAACAAATACAATTATAGAAATACCTTTAGTTATAAGGTTAAAGGAATTTGCTGGGTGATGCCATGGGGTGCAGCTGGGTTCATGCACCGCAACGCAAGGTGTCTTGTTTGTGGATGGGATTAACACCAGTTCAGAGCATCCACCTGACAGACTTTGATCTGTTCAGATGTACCTGTGTAGCTATGCCACGGGCTAAAGCCTCCAGCCTTAGGCTATTTGCTGCTTTTTATCCTTGTTTTAGTTACCATCTCTAACACAGAAGAAACATGTCATGAGCCATGACAAGCAATTGAGATAAATGCCAGCCCCTGTAAACCTTCAGAGGAGAGGCTGCATTTCTGTTCTGTTTCAGGGCATTTGTGGAAGCCATCAGAAAGCAGCAAGGTATAAATAAACACAAGTACTCTAATGCCAAGTGCCTACAATTTTAAAAAAACAAAAAGTTATCTTCTACTTCAGTTACTTGTTTCCCCAAGACCTTTTACCAAACCAAGGAAGACAGCATTTAATCTATTTATTTCTAAGGTTAAGCAAGAACAATTTTAATGCATTTTTATAAGCCATAGAGAAGTGCACAAGCTCATTTTCCCTTCTTAGGTCACCTTTATCATGAGAGCTTTATTCTAATGAAATATAAATGTGCTTTCTAGTCAACAATGTTACTGAGGTCCATCAAAGTTTCGGGATTACAGACATTAATTTTACTCTTTTTTTTTACTTTTATTTGCAAAGAAGCTAAAAATGCTGAGCTCCCTCTGCAGGAGGGCTCTCAAGTACCTCTCTATCAGCTTATACCTTGCTATTGGAGTGGGATCCATGTGGCACACATCTGAAATATGAAAATGGAGCCCTTTTCCACAGCGTAGCAGTTTTTCACTTTTCAGGTTCTGCATTTTTCCTTCAGCCATCTGTCAGTTTTATGTGTTTCTCCTATTCTTCCACCCCACATTAAAAACAGAAGACCACCTCCTGCGGAAAGGCATTCTCCCCCACAACCTACTGACTTTTTATTTTCGGGTAGCCAACATTCAGGTCAAGTCAGATCCTGTACTAGCAAGAATTTGATACTCTGCCCTACCTCACAGCAGACTCAGGTCTCTACCCTTGTTTTCAAAGCATTTAGTCAGTAGATACAGTCTAAATCTCTGAAACAGCCGTTCTGGCCCAAGAACTGAAGTAGTTGTAATTATTACTTCTCATATGCATATACTAGGTAGCAAACCCAAGCTCCATTTAAACAAAAATAAACTGTTTCACCCCGGTAACCAAATGGGGTGGTTAACAATAGCAAACCTTCCTAGTTGGACCCTCTTCACCTCTTGCAGAGCGAGCTGTGGCATTTGTGGCTTGTATAGCACTTTTCATGCGATGTAACCCAGTGATTACAACAACAGCCCTAGACAAGTAATAGGAAAGCTTTAATCAGCCAGTTTTTTCTAGTACAATTAAATCATTGTGAAGTGCCTCTCTAAGGGCAGAGGTATATGCAGAAATTAAAGTAATGCAGGAACAAATTACACAGTCCTTGTGTTAAGCAAAAATACTCTTTTTTTTGCTTTCACTGGTAGCGCTAACCAGCTATCTAGAGGAAACATTTCGAAACGCTGTAATTTAAAAACCACCAAACCATCAAAAACAGTACAGGAACTTCTGCACAACCGCTCTGGTTTTTGGGCTGCCCGTCTCTAGGAAAGCTCTCAGCTAACGAACCGATGACGTACTGCAGGCAGGTTCCAGCCAGCAGGTTAGGACCGTGCCCGTCGCCTGCGGTCCCCGCTCACGAATCCCAGGGCGGATGAGCCAGGCACCCACGCTGTTCACACCAGCCTGGAAGCCACCCAGGGCAGCTGGCCCAATAGCCATGTTCCACTCTTTTCAAGCCAAAATAAACTCTTTGTCTGATCTCGGTGGGTTTATTTCCTGGAATTATATGGAGTTTTGGAGAGGGTTAGAAGAACAATATCTTCGAAAGATACTGTGGCTTCTAGCTCCAGAAGTACTTTCTCTGAAATATGCTTCACTTCACCAGGCACAGCATACCATAGCTTGATTACTAACAGTAGCTGTTATGCTGTGAATTTAACCATCAGCAATAAAATAAAAAAAGCATAATCAACCACCCTAATTTACTCTGCTCGCACTGTAGTAAAGGCATTAACCTAAATTAGACCTTACAGTTATGCCTGATCATGTAGTCATTTTTTACAGTCGTCCAAGATGAGGCATAAAGAAATGCAAATTTCAACAACAAGCATGCACTAGTTAAACTGACTAAAGAGGTATCTTTTGTTCAGATCTAAACTGATATTTTAAGTGTTTACATTAATGTATTAGGAAAGGTTGGTCAGCACTTCCGAGCTCTATAGGGAACTTTGTTTATTTAAGGCTGTGATTTTTAACTAAAATATTTCTACCTGCTCAACGTGGGTTGCTATTACACGAATATAAAGGAGACTCCAACAGCTATCCTCCTTTCCCATTTTCATCTCCTGCAGACTATTCCTAATCCAACTCCATGCCATTTTCTACTGACAAAACCATTTACGTAGCCATCCACCAAAAGGAACTGAGAGGCTAATTCAGGTTAAAATCAACTCTTGGGGAATCGGGTTTTTATTTCTTGCCAGTAGCAGTAATAATATTTGCCAACACAACTGCTGAGCAGTAGGGAAAAAGATTTCTTAGAACTGTATAACCACTAAGTAGAAAGGTACACAGCACCATACTCTTAGTCCATTTTACAGCAAAACTAAAGGTTACCTTGAGCCCTTCCTTAAAGTAGCCTGTTTTTCTCTGCACTGAACCAGCGGAGAAGCATTTCCATGTTCAGCCATTATAATTCAGGTGGGACTGGGGTGATACCAGGTAGGAGCAAGCAGCTGAGGGGTGTTAACATCACCAACTACTACAGCAGTTTCAGAAGCAAAGCTATTACACAGAAGCAATTTAGGTCTGAATTCACACTTAGATTTGTGTTTACTTTCTGCAGACTTACATTTACAGACGACTGTGGATATAACCTACGGGTACCTCTATTTCCAGACAAAAACACATCAAACTGTGTCTAGAATATTTTTGTAATACATTTTCACAAGGAAATATTTGCAGACATGCCAGCCACATCTTCTTGGTGCTTCCAGTTTAAGATATCATGTTGTGTGTAGTGCACGTGTTGTGGGTAGTGCACGTTGTGTGTAATAACTTTTGCGCTGTACTTGTAAGCCACAGACAGACAGTAGACAGATACAGATATATGACACAGTAATATTAACCGGTCAGAAAATAGCTCAAAAAGTGCAAGATCCATGATCTCAATTTCTAGCAAAATCACTAAAGATCACAAGAGGTGCTCAGTGAAAATGCTCCCAAAGACCTCAACGGCTTTGGGAACACACCAATAATTTAAGGCAACTCCACCTCTGTTTTACTCTTGAAATACATTCAACGCTCACTTCACCACGTGCAGTTTGCGCTTGCTGCAGGTTAACCACACTCTACATGAAGACACCAGAGAGTTAACCCTGTGTAGAGTCAGATCTGGGCAAGGAGGTTTTGTTAATTCCCGTGCAGTGCCCGGGGAGCACAGCTCCCTTGCTTCCACACCAGCTCAGCAATGCAGATACCCTCTGAAAGTGGCTGTGCTACCAAACCCTGACGGAGCTGAGATGACCACATATTTCAGTGCCTTTGCACTCTCTCACCAGCATTTGCTGTAAATGCTTATATCATCTGAGACTTTCAATTATGCATTTGCCTTTCCCCTTCTACTGGCCTGATAACAGAGACTTGCCTCTACAGCCATAAGGATGTATAGACGAGTCTTCAGGAAAGAATGCCTTCATGCATGAAGTTGTCCTTTTGCTTTAGCATAAAGAAATACACCTGACTGGGCAGGTAAAACACAGTGAAGATGGCATGAGATTCAAGAAAACACAGGAAAATTATCAACTTATTCGTCTTAAATATAAGTCAGATAAAGACATAAGCTTCTTTTATAAAGTGCAAGCCCAGAGAAAATAGTGATTTTGGTCAGAAAGAGACCCACGTTTACATTCAACTGTAAGACACTGATTTTATCAGCAAGGTCATTAGCTGTGACGAGCTAGGGGAGGCGAAGCTTGACAGTAATTGCATTGTGCTATATACACAGGTTCTCCAACGAGAGAGGAATGAGGTCTGCTATCTTTGCTTCCCCATGTTAATAAGAGAGCAATGACAATTCAAATACTTCAATAAATGACAAAAGGGAACAGCGTTACAAAACCCCCTCTAAAGTCCAGCCTGACTCACCTGACTTCCTTGCTTTCAAGGCAATGACAGCAGCCAGTTCTCTCTGTACCTAAAATACCAGGAAAACAAAGGATGGTTATAGTTAACTAACACAGTCAAACAAAACAAAAAGCAACACCGGTAAGACACCGGCTATCAATCCTTTTGAGCAATCAACTGCATGTGGAATTATGCAGGTACTTGGCTTTGAAATTACAGTCACTTTTCCCAGCAAATCTATTTCCTTTTCAGCTGGGAATCCCGTGACAACTTTTTTGGGTTTTTTTTTTTTTAACTTCATAATTTCATGTAAATACTGCACATTCCTTAGGGAGTGGGCAATGCAGTAGCCCGACCTGTAATTTATTTGCACAGCATATCTCTTTCACAAGCACACACTTGAAGCTTCTTCCTTTCCTCGTTAAATGTTTGGTTTGCCTCTGCTGAGCACACTGTAACGCTGGATTTATTGTGTGACTCCAGGATAAGCGAGTTCTCCACGCTGAGGTTTGGCTGAGGTTCACGTATATAACTGACATTCGCTCTTTGGAGCTTTCAGGAGGAAACAGCCTCTCCTAATAGCATGGCTAAGCGTTTCAGGACCAAAATTTAGCTGGAGATGAACATGCAGAAGTAAGAGCTATCTGATTTCCAGATTTCCAGGCTATCTCACGAGCCTGTGATGAAACAGCTCTGCCATGCTAGCCAGCTCCCTTCCTCAGCCTCCTGTCTCTGCATTCTTCGTATTTTCCCTATAATCTTTACACAACCGGCTACTGTCCCTTTAGCCAGCTCAGCTCTACACCCACTTCTCTCCATAGGTCTGTCCCTTTTTCTATCAGTAAGATTCTGTATTGTGGACTATTTTTATGCTTCGTACCTCCTCACTGCCATCGTCTGTCCCATTGCAGCTGTGCCAAGTGCCCTGCACTTCACCTACAGCACCCCAGACTCTCTCTCCTGCACACACCTCAGTTCCTCCCTTCCTCTGTCCCATCCACACTCTCAGACTCTTCTCTACACCTCCCAGCTTCTTCCAATTTCCCTCATTTTCCCAAGACAGCCTGTCTTTAGTATTAAAAAAAAAATAAATAACGGGACATTCCAACTATTTTTCTAGGGATTGTCTTACCTCTCTGTACAAAGCCTCCCACAGTGCATATTGGCCATCTTGTCTAACGGACCTATGCAAAGCTCAAGGCTATTCTGCAGTGGGAGTTCTGACATCCAGTTTCTGAGAGCATGTAAAATTTAAAACATCATTCACAAGTATTTTGGTATGATCAGAATAAGGCACAAAGCCCGTGAAGGATCCCCGAAGTAATACAGTTACTAACAACTGTCAACATCCTGCTCTCACGACTCTGAAGAAAAGTTCGAAAATGTGAAACAAGAATAGTTAACATTATATTGGTCTGAGCAGAAAAAAAAAGACAAAATCACCCAGGACATCTCAGGATAAAAGTAACTCCAGCATCTGCTGGTCAGATACTCAGCAGCCACCCAGGAGTACGCCCTACATGTGGCAGAAGGCAGTCATACCAGAGGCCATATCCTTCCTCTGCTTGCATCCTTCCTTCCCTTGTGGCAAAGGACGAGAGAGCTTTTTTTGCTGTCCTTGCAAGGTACAAGGATCTTTTCTACTCCTTGATGCTGCCCCACTGAGAGGGACAGAGTTTTCTGCCACTCCAAGCAGGAAAATATGAAGGCAGTGCCACGGTTTTCTTAAATGTCGTCCTGTTTCCAGCACAATTGTGCAAGCTGGCAGTATTACCTTCCCTTCCTTCCTTCCTGTACACTCATTCCCATGTCTGGAGAACTGTTAATCATGGTTAATGTAAGCATAAACTGCAAGTAAGATGGGAAAGATCCGTTCTTCTGTGGAAAAACAACTTGTGTGCTTGCTTGCAGCAATTAATATACGCTAGTAATAATACATACAGGCTATCCAGAGTTAGAGTGGGATTTTCAATAAAAGCCCAAGTTCTTTCTGAATAACACCACCATGACTTTTTGTGGCTAAACTGCTCAGACCCTCTCACTTCATTAAACTCAGCAGGAGGTACCAATGTTGATGCCCCGATCCTGGTCTGTTCTTACAGGTTACTGACAGTAAGAAACAGTGCACCGATGTATCGTCCTTATCTTTTAGCATTTAATAAATACATTATCTCAAGATTAGCCTTAGGAGACACTACAATCTGCAACAGTTGTAAACATACCAATTAACCCAATCAAACAATTGAAAAATGCAAATTTCTCCATGAGTGTAAAGAAAACCCCATCTTCTCAGAAGAAAAATCAGTATTGTGGCATCCTGCGGTTCTATTTGCCATATTACTTTTGCTTATAAGGCGGCACTTTTCAATCCTGAAAGACAGGGCTAACATCACAGGCAATAAAAAGGCTGTTTTCCTGTGTTTTCTCTATGTTATGCAAAATCACAGAATCATAGAATCACAGAATCATAAAATTGTCTAGGTTGGAAGGGACCTTTAAGATCATCAAGTCCAACCATCAACCTAACACCGCCAAAACCACCACTAAACCATGTCCCTAAGCACGACATCTACACATCTTTTAAATACCTCCAGGGATGGCAACTCCACCACATCCCAGGGCAGCCTGTTCCAGTGCTTGATAATCCTTTCAGTGAAGAAATTTTTCTAATGTCCATCCTAAATCTACCCTAGTGTAATTTGAGGCCATTTCCTCTTGTCCCATCACTTGTTCCTAGCGAGAAGAGGTCGACCCCCACCTCACTACAACCTCCTTTCAGATAGCTGTAGAGAGGAATAAGGTCTCCCCTCAGCCTCTTTTTCTTCAGGCTAAACAACCCCAGTTCCCTCAGCCGCTCCTCATAAGACTCATGCCCCAGACCCCTCACCAGCTTCGTTGCCCTTCTCTGGACACGCTCCAGCACCTCAATGTCTTTCTTGTAGTGAGGGTCCCACTACAACAATATCTCATTGTTTGCTGTGTGCCAGGAATGCAGCTGGCATATTTCTTAATCTGAGCAAAACCCTTCAGTTAAAGCAGGAGAAAAAATTGTTCCTCTAGTCTTAATATTGAGCTAACGTTCCTTCACCGAAGGGTTTCATCCTGATGGTCTGATCTCCCTCTCACAGGACTCACTCAAATCACAAAGAATTGGTACGGCTGAGCATCCTTCAGGATTTGCCTGGTGTCCCTAGATTTCATAATCTATATGCTTTTGTCTATTTTAGCATAAATGCACTTGACATCTCTGCTGGACATGCAATTCCTATGCATCATTACACTGATGGAAATCCGTGTGCAACATTCATTCCTCACTGCACACATGCTACACATTATCATACTTCTTCCTAATAGGATTTCAGTTACTGCCTGTTTGACAAAATCGATAGTTGCACATCACATTGAAGATAATAATGTGGACTCAAAGTAAAATACACATTCAAACAAGAGCTATGCCTCCCATAATAAATTGAGAAATTAAGTACAAAAAATTGGTTTATACATATAGCTTGTCGCTACAAAGCTAACACTATCTAAATAGTATCCCATTTTGAGTAGCATTGCAGGTGTCGAAACTGATACAGTTTAAAGGCCAGCTTACCACACAGGATTTACAGAAATATTATGAAAGTCTGAAAAAGAACATTTTGAGTGCATTGTTGGCATGTTACCACAACTTAATCAGTTTTCTTTTTGCAATATGGAAGAGCAAGAGTGTGCATACAGAGTGGTACCCACATATACTTCTGCTTGATTAAATACAAATGGCATATTTATATGGTGAATCTTCTCATCTTCAAAGGACAGAGGTAGAGATTTTTCAAAAGTAAATGACAACTACTGTTCTTCTCTTATCCATGAATTGGTCATTTTATCACAGAATGCATAGCTGTGCATCTAGTAGACAGTGCACACCAGCTATACTTTTTTCCTCTCTCTTTTTTCTGCCTACAGTAGTCTTTTGTGAAACAGTATTCGAGATGTCAACATGCCAAATAGGACTTCAGATCTAGAGACAAAGTGGCAATCCTTACAGAATCTCAAAATTAAATCCTACAACAGAAAGCTCTAAACTGCAGGGTTTTGAAAAAAGAAAAAAGTCTAGTTCACATTTTTGCATCTCAAGTAATGATAGTTTGATGGACTCTAAATAAAAGTAGTATTGGCTGACGTCTTAAACTACCAGAAAACTGTATTTCCCATATACACTGCCTGAACATCCCGATATTCTCTTCTGTCCCATCACAAGGTAAGGTAAGGGCTTTGCAGTGGAAACACTCATAGCCATCCCTCTGTGCTCTGGTTTTAGCAGACAAGACATTGAATATGAAGCTGCTCTTTGGGACGTGACATGGGATGCATGACAGCTCTGGAATGCTTCTTTAAACCCAGGAGTATTCATTGCATTTTCTTAAAAATTCATGACCAAAAAGATTATCCAATGCAAATGTATTTCAGCTGGCACTTTGCACTGCTTGCATGTCAGCTGCCTTTACGATTTAAGTTTAACGGTCTTGTCAGTGCCTCGTTGTAATGGAGCATATGATATGAGCATATAATTCAATAGGGTCCATTCAGTTATCTTGACTGACTCTGCTTCTTCCATCATAGAATACAGCATAAAAAAAAAGTGAGACCCGTGACAAGTTAGTTTCTTATCTTTTGTATCTGACTCTGCTCTTAAAAGAGGCGTGTTCTATACATTATGCACAAATTAAGATGATAAAGAAACCTCTGCAGTTTTTTCCCTGCTGCCCTTCTGACTTGGCATCATTCCACAGCTATCGCTGTTCTCTTCCATGATCTCCGTAACCATTGTTAAAACCAAGAGTGCATTCCCCTAACTAATCATTTCAAGCCTGGCTGAACCATCAAAAAAATAATAATAAAAAAACAAAACCAAAAACCACAAACTGTGCAGTGAATGTGAAAGGTGGAACTCTACAAGAGAAACAACACCTGGTAACAAAAAGCAGTAGGGAATAAGTAATAAGAGAAAGGCCAACACAGAAAGTCAGGCCACAGTAAAGAAAAAGAGGTGGAGAGAGGAATTCACCCAACTTGTTCAGATGCCTATGTCCATGCTAGTCACTCTATAACCCCTTCATAGAGACTGCATACCTTACCAGCAGACCCTAAAGTACGACTGTTTTTCCCTAAAGTAGGCTTTCAAAATGAATCATACATTCAGCATCCCAAAAGTGTCTATTTCTGCTCCCCAGCTGTAAGGAGTGCCTGGGGAAGCTCGCTCAGATGTAGATGCCTGCCATATGACCACTTGTATTTAAGTGAGGTGAGTTCCACCCTCTGCAACAACAATGGCTTTTATTGAGTTACAGAAATATATAATTAGACATTACGTGCATGCATGCTTACAGTTTTTCGTGTGCTTTCAGATGCTAAAACAGTGAGTTATATTTTAGGCACACAGATACCTCCCATGTTGCTTGGGCTAGATCTTCACAATCAGTTTAGGTTTGAAAATTTGGGAATTCAATCCCCAGAAAAAGAAAAGCTGTCACAGAAACATCCTTCTGACCTGACACAGTACGTTTTATTCCATGACAAGAAAAGCAAAAAGAAAAGCAGAAGAGATGGTTGGTACTATCAACACCGATGGGATTTGAACCTCCAAACCTAGAAATGTACAAAAAAGTCAACTCTGATCTCTGACTGCTTTTAGTGCTGGGCTGGAAGTAAGGTTTTTGGTTGGGTTTTTTTTTTCACTTCAGAAACCCTGGTCTGAAGAGTATTGTGAACAGGATTCTGAATTATGAATTCTTCAAGGAGGAGTGGTTTGATTCTATACAAAATACGTAAACATTCAGTGAGCCAAAAAGCAAGACAGTGCGAACACATTTCCAGTCATGGCTAATACCTTCACTTTTGGTTTCCAGCTCCTGCTCACAGGGCTCTTTTTTTTTCCATACAAATTCTGAAGCTGGCAGCAAAAAAAAATAATAAATTGAGAACCTGTATTCTGGTGAGTCCAGCTCTCTGCTGAGTGGTGCAAGATGAGGACTCAAATGCCCCTGGGACACATAAAGGCTCTCCATAAACTCGCAGTGAGTACTTTAGATCCCAGTCTACTATATGGAGGAAAAGCAATATTCTTGAGGGATAAGAGGGAGAAGTTCATATACAGTTGTTAATATTTGGAGGAGCCTGCTCTGATCTTACATCTTTCCCCCAGGGTTAGACTAGAAAATCGTTACAGAGAGCCTGCACAGTTTTGTGGAAAATCAGAAAACGCAGGAGAAAAGATCAGTCTTTTTGATGCCCCCACGGCAATAGATGGGTCTCAGGCCATCTGGAGACAGAACTGCCTAATTTTTCTTTAGCTAGTTAGCTACAGAAATAACACGGTTCATTTAGAAAAAGACCTGTCCATGTGCCCTGCTGCTGGAATGACTCAGGTTGTAGTTCAAAGATTTGACCTTTCAAGTTAGATGTGAACTAGCTGAACTCACTGTCAATTACTCACATATTTAAGAATACGCATTTTACTCAAGTGTATCCAGCAACAGTTAGATCCAGTTCTTAAACTCAAAGTCACTTTGTTTTGTTGAGTGCTTCCCTTTTTTTAACTGATGAAAAAACATTATTCTTCTATTTTTGAGAGGCAAAGCTTTTGAGGGATACTGGCAATGTTTTATAGAGTTGGTAGTTTTGTGAGTTTTAGAAAATACATTAGTTTGCAAAAAGTATTTTATGTTTTTCTATTTTTTCTCTCTATGGAACTAAAAATCGAGGATATTGAGGTTCTGAATTCTTTCATTTTCAGCTAGGAAAACAAGGTAGATGAAGCAAGGAATTTGAATATAGAGAAAATAAAAAAATAAAAAACAATTTTAAAACACAGAATTTTCTCATTTGAAATTATTTTTGCATAAGGTTGAGCATACAGAACCACTGGCTTTCCAAACACATTACAAAATGTCTTTTGTAAAGACATTTGTCTTTACAAAATGTAGCACAAATTCTCCTTCCCTTCCATTTTTCAGCAATTTCAAGATAGTACTTTATTCATTTTACTTAAAATAGCTCTTATCCTCATGCGTTTTTCATGGCAACTTCACCCTGCTTGGTTCACTTTCATCTCTGTACTTTCTCACATACCCAAAACAGAACTAGCACTAATTCCATGTTTTGCTGAAACCATGATTTAGATGTGATGCTCACAGAACCATACCATCACAGAATGGTTGAGGTAGGAAGGCACCTCTGGAGGTCATCTGATCCGAACCCCTGCTCAAAAGCAGCTAGAGCAAGTTGCTCAGGACCATGTCCAGTTGAGTTCTGAACGTTTCCAAGGATGGACACTCCACTACCTCTCTGGGTAACCTATTCTACTGTTTGATCACCCTCATGGTAAGTAAGTTTTTTCTTATGTAGAATTTCTTGAATTTCAGTTGGTGTCACTGCTTCTTGTCCTGTCACAAGACATCACCAAGAAGAGCCTGGCTCTATATTCTTTATTCCCTTCCATCAGGTATTTATACACATTGATAAGATCCTCCCATAGCCTTCTGTTCTCCAAGCTCAACTCCCAGTTCTCTCAGCCTCTCCCTGTAAGTCAAATACTCTACTCCCCTGGTCATCTTCATGGTCATTCACATACACTCCCACACATCCACATGTCTCTTGTACTGGGAGTTCAGAACTGGACCCAACACTCCAGATGTGTCACACCAGTGCTGAATAGAGGAGAATGATCACCTCCTGATCATTCCCGAAGTAACAGTCTTACTAACACAGCCCAGGAGGCAGTTGGCTTTCTTTGCCACAAGGGCACATTTCTGGCTCGTGTCCAACCTGTTGTCCACCAGGACCCCCAGGTCCTTTTCTGCAAAGCTGCTTTTCAGATAGTCAGCCCCCAGCTTGTACAGGAGCATGAGGTTATTTCTCCCAGATGTAGGACATTGCATTGCCCTTTCTTGAACTTCATAACATTCTTTTTGGCCCATCTGTCCAGCCTGTCAAGGTCCTTCTGAATGGCAGCACACCCATCTGGTGTATCAACTATTCCTCCCAGTTTTGCATCACCTCCAACTTGTTGAGTGTGCGCTCTGTATCATTGTACAGCTTTCATTAGATCGAGTGAACCTAGCCTAACCTTCTGAAGTCCTGTCTGTCTGCTTCTTAGAACAATGACCGTAAAAAGATACAAACAATGCACC
>VUYV01000552.1:14947-68934 GCA_008711295.1 Anarhynchus alexandrinus
TGTTCTCCCACCTGCCTCTCAACCTCTTGGGTGGGAACCCCCATGTCCCCCCCATCCAGGCAGGGACCCCCCATGCCTCCCCCTGTCCAGGCTGGGGCACACTGGTAACACCTATGCAGGGTGGGGGGCAAGAAGGGGGTTCAGTTGATGCCAGGGCTGGTGAGGGCAATGTGGGCTGGAGGGGGATTTGGGTGTGAGGGAGTCTGTTGAGGGGGCACTGGGGGTACCCCCCAAGCCTTTGTCCCACCGTTTGCCCTTTTCTTGCTTTGCACCGAGCCGAGCTCCAATTGTCTCTCCATAGGAGAGGAGGGAGGGGGTCAGGAGTCACTCCATGGGGACACGGGAGCCACGTCCAGCTGAACTCCCTCCACGCTGGATTTCCTGTTGTTTGGATCGCCAGTGAAAAACAAGAGATCAAAACAAAGCCAGGGCAGGCTGGGAGTCCCTTCGTCTTGCTATTTATTCCAGCATAATCTAATTAAAGCAACAGGAAATATGCTTTCCCACAGTGGCTGAACATCTTTAAAAAGAAACAGCACAAATAAAAGCTCCACGGGCCAGGTGAAGGAGGGGACAAGGGCAGAGTGGCCAGGCTCCATGGCCGGAGGCACCGGGAGGGATCTGCCCCAGATACCTGTCCCCTTGCTGAGATGCCGAGTGGCAGCTCTCACAGGGCGCTGGGACACCTGGAGGTTCACCCAAGATCTCCCAGGACAGGAGCTGCCACCCTGCCCTGCACCTCCCTCGACACTCTGGAGAGCATCCCCGGGGTCTGGCCCCTCCACACAGTGTTCCAGGAGCCCACCCATCACCCGTGGTGGGGTCTGTGCTGCCTTGCGTGACTGGGCTGGAAGGGACGGGCACATACAAACCTGCAGATCTTTGCTTTCCAACACTGGCTGGACCTTCACTGAACATGTGAACTGCTGTGGAAAAGAGCAGTGGCAAGGCAGGGTGGGCGCAGGAAGAAAGGAAAGGGCTGGAGGAGTATTTCAAATACTTTATTTAAAAAAAAATTCCCAGTGAAAAACACAAAGGCTGTGCCTTTCCATGGGTAAGAGGCACAGCCCCTGCCCCGTGTCCCGGCTGACCCCCGGCACTGCTCCCCGCGTGGGCAGCTCAGAGGCCATGCTCCTGCCAGGAGGGCAATGCAGCGCAGGGCTCCAGCTGGGGAGGGTTCACAGCTCTGAGCAGCCCCTCTCTTAAAAAACGTTTAAAACCAGTTGTGAGAATAAACTCTGGTGTTAAAAAAGGAAAGAGAAAGGAGCAAGGGAGGCTCTGCCAGCACTGAGGGCTGTGGCTGGAGGTCCCACACTCCTGTCTGGGGAGAGCCATGGTGCTCGTGGTGCGCAGCAGCTTCTCTTCTTTAAAGTGAAAACAATCAACCAACCAACAGTAATTTCTTCCAAATTTCCCCTGCAGCCACAAATTTCTCCAGCTGCTCACACAAACACGCTGTCTTCCCCATGGGAAGTGCTCTTGTGGAAACCTGAGCCTTCCTTCTCCGCTAAACAACATGCTTCAGATTCCCTGCAAATAAAAGGAGGCAGAAAAGGATATTTCCACTGATATTTCAGCCTGACGGAGGAGCCAGGAGTGCGCAGCATAGATCCCTCCCTTGGAGAAAACACTTGTGCCAGGGCCAACTGTGTGCCAGGGATATTTTTGCGTTGCAGGGTTGAGTCTCTAACTGACAAGCTCCAACCAAACTTGCATGCAGGAGGAGGATGTGAGCTCATGGCATAAACATGCAGAACTTGGACTTTTGATGAAACGAATGGAGATTTAAACCAAAGAGGCAGAGGAAGGTAAAATACTCTATGTCAGGCTTGTAACGGGTGACAAGCGTATGTGTGGGAAGTGGTAGCTCACCGAGCTGTGGTAATGGGACTATCATCAACTGGGAAGTGTGTCTAGGAGGACAAAACTGGGCCGGGGACTGGAGAGGCTGGGGAAAAATGAGGCTGGGGAACTGAAAAGCTAACCGTGGTGCAGGGGAAGGGCTAAACACACCAGCTCTCCTCTCCTGAACTCAGACACTGTGGTACAAAAGGCAATGAAAACCACGCACCAGCAGCAGCTGGAACAGACCCCCTGGAAGCATCTGCTGCTCATTCAGCCCTACACAGCCTGCAGGTCCTCCTGCATCCAAACGTTAACCCCCAGCTCCAGACAGTCTAACAATCAACCACTGCAACAACCTCCCCAGGGACGTGGCAGAGTCCCCACTGCTAGTTTTCAAGATGCGACAGGACAGGGTGCTAGGCAATCTTATCTAGGCTCCCTTTCCCAGGAAAGGTTGGACCGGATGATCTTTGAAGTCCCTTACAGCCGAGGCTGTGCTGTGAATCTAATAAGGACAAGGCCCCGTGCTCCTCTGCCCAGCCAGAGGAAAAGCAATGGCAATTTTTGCTAACAGGGACCCACAGCCCTGATCTGATGTGCTACTTACACTGAGAATCCCAAGTGAAGCAGGAGAGGGATGATGTTGTACACAATGAGCAGTCAAGTAAATGTGGTTCATCTTTCTAGTCAGCAAGAAAGACCCCAATGAGCTTTCCTGAAGTCCTCTCTAAAAAGACTTGTAAGCCCGAAGCAGGAGTGTTGGCTTGGATAACTCACCTTTGATAGAGTTAAGAATTTCTTGAATTCTCTGTGGCTCATTGCGGTCTGGTCTGCAGCTCGGTGTGATCTCCAGCACGTAATCAGGACCGTATTCTGTGAAGAACTGCAGGGAAGAGGAGAGGAGAGTCAGCAGAGAGGTCTCTGGCTGGCTGAGGCGGGAGGGAGGGCTCCCCGTGGGTACCTGCTTGTAAAAAGGCAAAAACATGTTCTCTGTCTGAGGGGCGCATGTAGCTTAACTACATCAAAGAGGTGCTTCTGCAGTGTCTGTGTCCACCTGAAGTTTGCAACCACTACCAATTCAAGGGCTTGGGAAGCAGAGCTCAGTGGTGCGCCCAAAAGCAGACTCATGTATTATGCCACTGCTTTATTTGGGAAAGCTGTTGGCACTCATTTTACACATGGTTACCTGCAAACCTGATTTTTTTATGAACAAAATTCAAGTGCTGCCTATCAGATATCCTCCCTCTCGGCTCTCTGCTGCCCTTGCACAGTGCTGTATTGACATGACTGTCAAACACCTGGAAGGAGAAAAATCAGTGTGCTTCAAGGTTAATAATGTGTCTTTCCTGGCTGAGCGCTCCAATAGTGTGCAACTGAGCCTGAATGAGAAAATCTGCAGCACATGGGCTCTACACGACAATGCAGAATCACAAATTATTGCCAGCAGTTTTATTTCACGAGCGCGCAGCGCTGAGCAAAGAAGCAGACACACCAGGGTTAAAAATTCAGCAGTGAAGTTGCAGTTGGTCCTGTTGCTATCCCTGGAGAGCCTCACGCCATGGAAAGGTAGTCCAGACTTAAAGCTATTGTATCAAAAATAGGGAAATTCACAGCATTATCGTCTCCGAAGCGATTAATGATGCACAGGGTTGAGGTTTTCTTTAAGGGTGAGATTGGAGGTGGCATATCTGGCAACCCAAGACCAACATCTACCCCTGACGCTATCCACCCAAGGGTGTTAAGAGAGCTGGCTGACATCATGGTGAGTCCACTCTCCATAATCTTTGAGAAGTTGTGGAGATCAAGGGACACCCCAGAAGACTGGAAGAAGGCTAATGTCACCTCCATCTACAAGAAGGGCTTAAAGGAGGATCCAGGAAATTATAGGCCCATCAGTCCTACTTCAGCCCCTGGGAAAGTTATGGAACGAATCCTCCTGGGGGCTACCGCAAGTCAAATGAAGCACGTGATTGGGAAAGGCCGGAACAGATTCACCAAGGGCAAATCGTGCTCGACAAACCTGATTGCCTTCTATGACAAAGTAACCTGCTCAGTTGATGTGGGGCGAGCAGCAGACATTGTCTACCTGGATTTCTCCAAGGCTTCCGACACTAGGAAGCACTAACAAAAGAAACTCCTTCAACCACTCATCAATTGACAAAAGCAACAAGCAGCACCTGGGAATCAGCTGAGTTTTGACCCACCGCAGGGACCCAGAGAGGCAAATCCACCAAAACAAACCAGTAATGTCGATATTCTCCTTGAGGTGGGAGGCTTAAGCCTTAATATTTCCGAAGACAGTACAAAAGAGCCATTTGTACAAGCACCTCGTATCCACTCTCTGGCAGCCTGGAGGGGATTCAGGAGGTGGTTTTCAGTGCTTCAGAAAAGACTCGTTCTGTTTCCTCATTTCCCAGAACAAGGAGGATGTTACAAGCAGGCAAGTTCGGGCTTCAGCAACAACAAAATGCCTGCACTACTCACTTAGCCGTTTATTTGTGGCAGGGGAAAACCTATCTTTCTCATCCCTGAAAAAACCCTGTCATTTTCAGGGATTAAAAAAAACAGTGTTGAGAACCAAGACTCACAAGGAAAGCTAAAAATCCTCTCCTTAATCAGCAGCTCACGTGGAAACTCACAATCACTCCCTTTTAAAACTCAGGCATGCCAAGACTGAGAGAATCACAAATGTCCGATGCGCAATCCTAAAGCCCCGAGAAGACCAAAAGGAGCTGAAGTTTAAACCAGAGGGAGGCATACCTGGGACTGCAAATGTCTTCCCTCCCACCAGCGGGATGTCCCAGAGAAAGGAGCAGTGCCCAGTGTCGTAGCACGACTGCAGAGTGCTTTGGTGGTCTGAAAGAGGGTGGGAGTAATGGTTTGGAGATGGGAATGTGGAATGACATGTGGAAAGAAGTGCTGGAGGAAGAAAAGAGTAGGAGTAGGCATAGAGACCAGGAAAAAGGGTGAGAAATAGAGAAAGGAAAAGGCAAAGAGAAATAAAAAGGCTAAAACAATAACGTTCTTAAAGGGGAAGGATATTTTCTACTGAATAATGCCAGATCTGACAACAAGTACTATGCCAATAGCAAAAAATTAGGCATCTTGTAAAAGTCTAAATTTTGTTCCTGAGTTTAGTCCAAACAGTTCATTGGTGGACACTGCTGCAGGGGGACCATGACCCACTGCACCATCAGCACGGGATGTTCAAAGAAATTCTATGTTGGTCCTTCTAGACATCCTAAGACTATTTAAAACACCATTCCACTGCTGCTCAGCCAAATGCTTTCTGGATCTCAAGACCACAGCCGTCTTGTTTTCAAGCCCTTCTCTACAAACTCATGAACACAAAAGAACCACCAAAAGACCTCCATGTTTCTGAATATTGACTTCCTTTCATAGTAACTTGATTCCATGACCTGGAGCTGTAAAGAACATCCCCAAACCTCTCAATGCTGCAAAAGCAGCAAAGTGCTGAATATAACTGTGTAGAATTTGGCCCGTCATCACTGAAAAAGCATGCCAAACCTGGCTGAAATACATCAAGAGCAGCACAACCTAGCCACTTCACAGCACGGTGCTTCAGCCACGATCTGTCCCAGGCCACGCGCTCTCACGAGTTTCCTTCAGGAGGGGCGCAGAGCCCTGGGGCTGTACAGCAGGAAAGCAGTGCCTGGACTGCCTTCAAGCTGCTCAGTCAGGAATTCTGCACTGATCTCAAAAAGCTGACTGGTTTGACAGCTCAGTTTCCAGGTTTCATGTTAATCAGAATGGGAATTCCTATTTAAAGCAAAGAAAATACAAAATCAGGAAGTACCAGCCTTTGTTTCTGCGCACAGGCACTGATAAGCTCTTAAACCATTAGTGGTTCTTTGCCAGAAGCAGCAGAAAAACCCTGGGAATCTGACAAAAAGACATCAGCCCCGTGTGCGCACAAATACATAGGTACACGTACACAGAAAGCACATGTTCTTTCCCCTTCAGATTATCTCATAGCTGTGTAAGTATTTCATACCCAGTAGCCTCCAAACCAGTTCTCCTTCACGACTTTTTGCCCCGCCAAATCTGCTTCCCCTAGTTTACCTCAAATATGCCAACCCATCCCAACAGCACAATGCAGGCAGCCTGGAGCATCTCATGGAAAGATTACAGAGGGTAAATTATACTGATGAGAAGAACTCTAAAAATGAGCAAACCCAGTCACAGCTGTAGCTCTGGGAGCTTCTGTTAGGAAGCTCTGCAGGATTAATGCAAGATGAGGACGTCTCATCCTTAATCACAGAGAAACAGGATGGTTTCTCAACCTCTCAAGGATGGTGTACAAGTATTACTCCAAACCGTGTCTTCCAAACGCTGTATTTGCCATCAACCATCTTACTGTCTTCTGCTCTGACAACTGTGACCAGGAAAGACTGGGCTTCCAGATAGCTTTGTTGTAAAGCGCAGCCATGAAGAGAAGCCAGACAGCAAAAAAGATGTCTTTGGATGTCAACTCCCCAGCTGGCTCATCCCTTCCACAGGCAGCTTGCAAAGAGTCATTTGACTTTAACAGACTCAGGTCCCCTCATAGAAAGCGCAGGAGTACAAGAGCAGCAATTTGCTTCCCGGAGCACTCAGTGGGCCGACATGTGCACCCCCGTCCGTACCCAGGGCAGCTGGCAGATGCTGCGCTGAACCGCACACCCTGCCCGCATCCATCAGCAAACCTGCTACCTGGCTGGGAGCCTCCTCCCTTGGCAAAGGTGGAGCACGGAAGCTTCATCCCAACTTTGTCCAAGCCCTCCGCAAGGCAACAGCTCACCTTATGGATGTGGAGTGGGATAAAGCTTGCTTTTGTTTGCACAAGGCTTTTTTGGTTAACTCTGTGGCTTTTTAAACAGAGCCAAGTCTTAACATGCCCTTCTCCATACTTCAGAGGAAGCCAGAGGACATGCAGCCATCCCCACATCCAAGCTGAAAGGCAGCTGGGCAGGAGGAGAGCCCCAGATACACTGTGCAACACACGGACACCCTCGAGGAAAGGTGGACACCTGCATCCTGGGCATTGAATTGCTTGACGGAGTTTGCATTCTCCATTTAGCCACTCAGACAAGCACTCCCACAGCATCTCAGAGTTGAGAGCCCCAAAACAAACCTCCGCCATCCTCGCCTGGATGTTAAGTGTGTGGGGCCATGTGCTGCCACACTCATACGCAGCTCTTCATTGCGAAGGGGCTGGCAAGCAGCGGCACAAGCAGCCAGGTTTTCATGCCGTTAAACAGCAGAGAGGTCTCGGGAAGCCAGGCCTGAGAGTTCTCTCCCCATCAGCATCTGCACAGGGAGCTGCATCAGCACACCCTCACTGCACTCTCCGCAGTGGCCTCTCCCCAGACCTCAAGCACCAGCATCTCTTGTAGTTGCCTTATTACAGAGGCACCTCCCTCTGCTAAGGACCTATGTGCATGTGCCGTTGGACGTGGGTATTTCTGGCTGTGCTGTCCCCCACAGGCAAGGTTCAGCAGCAGGCTTCCAGGAGAGACTGGTACCTGTACGTACCTCGCAGCTTTCATCAGCAATCAGACTTGTTTCAGTGCTCCAGAGAAGCAGGCAGTTCCCAGCCCTGGAGGAACGCTCTTTCCTGGGGAAGAAGCACAACACAATCCAGTACAAGCAGTCCTACACTGGCCTGGAGGCAGGGCTCGCACATCCACTCACGGGTGAGAGGCTAACACATCTCAAACTCCTGCTTTCATGCATGCCAAAGCCCGTGCCACCCCTCACCAGAAGACAGAGCAATGTGCTGAACAGCTGAACCACAGGATCCCCCAACGTGGGGGCTATGCAGGTACCTGACAGGAGCTCTCCCATGAGTTTCATCAACCAACTGGAATTCCCACGTCAAGGGGAATAGATTCTCCGGGCATAGCTTAATACACACAAAGGCTGGGACATAACAGAGGAGGAGACTGGCGTTGCTCAGACAAGAGTTGGGAAGACGACACACACTGGCCCTCACATGCTCAGGCTGCAGAAGCCCTCTGCAAATGAGCAAGTAACACCATTTTCCCAGCTGGCCCCTCCTGGTCCCAGGCTCTAACTGTCACATCCAACACAAAGACCAGCCTTTTCACAGCTTCACTGGTTTATCAGCTTTGGCTATTAATTTCCCACTGATGAGTAAACAGATCCAGCTGGCAATGTTTCCAGTTGACTGTTCTTCTTCCATGAGTGACAAAAGCTTGCAGGACCACAGACACAAGGAAGAGTTACTGGTTTGAGTAAAGCAGCCACCAGGCTGCAGCCTCAGCTGAAAGCCCACAAGAACAGGATCAGGCAGTTTGGTCTGTGCGGAGAGGAGCCAGCTTGGGGACAGCATCCAAATTAAAGGGCAACATTAGCTGCAGCAAAGACAAGCCTATACAACTGCTCGGGATCTGCCGTGGCTTCTGATCTCATGGAAAACAGGACAAACAATAAGAAGGATGTCAGCTTCACTGCATGTCGTGGTTTGCCTGCAGGTGTCCGACTGCGGCAAGGTTCCAACTTCCTGCCCATGGCAGTGTCACTGTGTTAAAAGGAACTTGCATTTAATTAAGTACCCAAATCTAGACTGGATCAAGAGGGGATTTTGTAGATGAGCTTCAACAGAGCTTTCCACTCTTGGAAAACAATTCTTCTCCTCTCCAAGCCAGTGTGGTCTTCAGAAATCACATCAAAGAAGGTGTTTATTGCTGCTGTAGTCTTATTACAGAGCCATTCTGTCAGACACCCTCAGCCAAACACGGGACCAAGTAACCAGAAACTGTTGCATTTGTCTCTGTCTCAGAGACAGCATAACAGCAGCCCCAAACCCAACTTTCTTCTCTTCTAAGAGACATTCAGACACTGACCCAAACCACTGTCAAGCACCCAAGTGCAAATCAGCTGGGGAAATCGCTCCCAGGTTTGCTGCACATCTGCACTGCTTCCCATTTTATTTCAAAGTATGAAAAAGAGTTAAGCTATAAACCCAAAGATGCAGCTTCCAGTGAGAATGAGTCAGCCAGAAAGGCCTTACCAAGGAAGAAAGGATGGGAAGAACCCACTTTTTACACTGCAAGAGGAGCTGCTGGAGTCTCCATCTAGGAGGTCTAAGCCCTGAGAGTTGGGTAAGAACAGCCTGGTGGTACTGGGGATACCGGGACAAAACCAACCTGAGGGAACCAACCAGAAAATCTGAGCATTTCCTGCGACGGAAATCTTTTTGAAAGTGGAAATTTTCCTAAAGGAAGTGGTGGAAGTCCAACTGCTTCCATTATCTCAAACCAGATAAAGCCCTTGAGCATAAACAAAAGGGAATGTTCCTGTACTGGGTGCCAGTTTACTTTGAAACGGGAGTTTCGATACCCAACAGTAATTATTTTTTTCTGTGTCCAGTTTTCACGAGCGAGGCAATTTTCCAATTGATTTATTTTTTTAAAATGAAAGTCCTCGTAACTGTTACAAGCCCGATATACCCCCTCACGGGTCTCTTTTAGCAATCTTCTCACACAGAGAAACCCCACAGCATTTCCTGTGCACAGTAAGACCTACACACTGTAATACACAGGCTAGGGGGTAACAGGCAAGGATAACCTAACCACGACTCCCCGACTGTCAAAGACTATCCAGAAGACAGAAAACTGGGATGATGCAGACAGAGACTGCTGCACGCAGGTGAATGCTATCTGTTACAAGGGTACAGACCTTTGCATCACCTGAAACCTCAGTGCTACGGACACTGGACCTGTCATCCTCGCTCAACGAGGTGGATGAGATTGCTCCGGGTAACTCAAGCCGAGGTGGCAGAGCGGGCTCCCAGGCATAATGCCCCTGCCTCGTTTATGGTAGGCAGGATTTTAGTGAAGAATGGTGGGATTAAAGCCCCTACCTTTAGCATTACCCCATGCAAGGTGCATATTGGATCACATCTTGGCATACAGCCAGGCATCCCTGCCTTGCTCCAAACCAGAGCCTCAGCCAATTCAGCCTCGTCAAGTTCCGGATGGAGAGCAAGGAATTACAGAAACCGAAAGGATGGCCCAAAACGCGCCACCGTGGAGAGGCAGCTACCCCCTTTCCTGCGTGCGCTCGGCAAGTCCCGTAGAGCACACTGTGCACAGCCTTGCATTCTTCTTTTTACCAGGGTCTCGCTTAACTGGGACAGGTTTGAAGAAGTGCTGAACACCCACAGCTGCCCCCAGGGCCAGCTAAGTACCATAATAATGCTGAATCCTCTCGCAAACCAAGCCTTACATCTTACCAACGCGCAAATACAGAGACAGCAGGATACTTCTTGGCCATACATCACAGAAAACTGGAAAAGCACCCAGAGAAAATCTGTGTTCGCACTATTCTTTATACTCGTCCCCCTGCATCTGCTGTCAGCTACTGCGGCAGAGAGGAGACAGACAGACAGACTGACAGCTTCCTGGACAATACTGCTCACTTGACATGGTATAGGAGGTACCATCCTCCAGAATGTACATTCCCATGCTATTTAAGACCATTGCAACACATCAAGTGAGCGAAGTCTGGTGTCCAGGCTGGGGAGAAAGATAAATACTTGCAGTGGACATAACCATGACACAACTGTTTCTTGCAGCACATGGGGAAAAAAAATCCAGATGCATGGTTTGGGAAGAAAGGTCTTGTGGGCTGGGAAGGGGAAATGGCTTTTGCTACGGAGGGCTCAACTCCACTTCCCAATTCTCTTCAGCGCTGCAGAACAGCTGTTGCCTTTTGGGAATCGGCATCTGCCGGGCCAGGCACCCAGCTCAACACCAGCTGCGCGGCCAGCAGGCACTGGAATGTGCCCCAGTGCACCGCCAAGAAACAACGAAACAGCTTCACTTACAACCAGGGCTTTGTGACAGCTCCCCCACCCCCCCCAATGCAAATTGTCCCATTCCCTGCCCCAAGCCCCTTGCATACCCCCAGAAAAGCCTGGCCTCATGTTTGCTCACTGCTGGGAGCAGCGGCGGCCGTTGGTGGAGTGGGGAGCGGAGCGGAGGTTGTTCAGCAGGTACAAAGTGCTTTTTGTTCCCTTGACAGGGCTGAGATGCCGCTTCTCCTGCTTCTAACCCTCCTGGGGTCCCCAGAGAAGGGGCAGGGGCAGTTCAGGAACGTGACTGTGTTCAGTTTGCTGTATCTTAGCAGGGCCACAGCTTGCCTCTTTGATCCCTGGCCATGAAAAGCGCATAAAAGATTGAATTCAAGAATGAAGATCTTTACAAACTGACGTACGGGGACTCTGCCCCAGGACCTCCTCCCACAGCAGCAGTGCCCTGTATTATCACCACCCCCTGCACTGGTCACCGGCCGTCTCTCCGTCCCTTTCATTTAGCGGCCAACACCTCCCTCCCCAACACATCACGCTCACAAAGTGCCCTGAAAGCACCACTCTGGGGCCCCAACATCGAACGTGCCGCCAGCTCACTGCGGTACTGTCGGTGTCTCAGGCAAAACACTTGGTTCCTGCAAGCACAGCCGGAGCACTCGATCACACAGAGGCAAGATCTCCCCAGCTGGGTGCAAAACAGAGCGATGCGGTTCAACCCTACAGCGAGCGGCAGCCGGAGGGCCGGGGCTGAGGGGACACCACACTGAGCTGGGGGCCATCCGGCCACCTCCAGGCACTGCACACGAGGACCCTCTGCTCCTCAGCCTGCCCCATTTTGTAAATCCCACAAAAATCACACCTTACAAAAAGATCTCAACGTTGTTTATGAAGGCGTTTCACACAAGTTTACTGATGCTTCATCCCATTTCCCTCGTGTCCTGTTGCTGGTCACCAGAAAGAGGAGATCAGCACCCCGCCTTGAGGAAGGTGCAGATGGCGATGAGGTCCCCCCTCAGCCTTCTCTTCTCCATGCTGAACAAACCAAGTGACCCCAGCTGCTCCTCCTAAGTCTTATGGACGCCCACAGTCCACTAAGATGCCCAGGGACATCAGTCTCGTGCTCTGTGTTTCTTCTCTCCCTGCCCCGCTTCCACCATTCCTGCTCAAATCTGTTAATGTTACCTTCTCTGGTTTGTGAGCTATTTTGAGGGGACTAAACAAGGCCAACGAGACTCATTGAGCATACCCAAGAAGACAGAACACGACTGCACACAAGCACCATGGATCAGCAAAGCCTTTCAAAGCAAACACGCCACCTGATTTGGAGCGCAGACATTCGGATGCTGATTCAGCACCGCACGCTGCACTGCACCGCCTTTAGTGTTATGCTGTGTGTAGCCATGTGAGAGCAAAGGTGGGGCGATGCACCCCGTGGCTGCCGGGCACAGCTTCCCAGGCTCGGGGCGAGCTGCTAGCCTAACCCTTCAGCGGGCAAAGTTTGGACATCTCTGTTTCAATGCAAACGGCCTCACCGCATCCAATATGAAAACACGAGAGGGACCCTTACTCCTGGGCAAGTAAATACTATCTATGCTCAGCATTGTGAAATAATCCAGTTTAGGAGGAGGGAGGAGGCACTTAACTGCATCAGAGTTATATTAGAGAAAACAAAGATGATCCTTCAATGTTCTTGTCAAGACAGTTGCTTTCAGAAACTGTTGATCTTGGTTGTGGTTCAAGAGCTAAGATTACAGACCAACGCTGTTGGGAAGAAGCAAGAAAACATTTAAAACTGATAAAGGAAACCCTTTGAAAAACTGTAAGCATCAGCCTGTGGTCCTGGCTTTCAGGGTACTTGTTGATACAAACTGCTTAATGCATTTCAGAACAGGATTATAAATATAAATGAAAAATAGAATGTGGTGCCATTAGTGAGGCTAAAAATGAAGCTCTTGATCACCCGCCAGAGGATGTGAGCTTGCACCCCTCTAGGAGAGGCAAAAACTTCATCCCTGACCAGACACACACCTTCCTGACTGTGAAGCAGCCCGCAGTCGCCGCTTGTGGGCAAAAACACAAGTGTGGCAGCCGGCTCGTGCCTTGGTTCAGTGTGAGCCCTACACGGTGCAGGGCATTGCATGCACATGGGTAACACGCTACAGCCCCAAATCTCACCTTCAGCTGCAAGGCAGTTGCAACCACTAGCAGGCTCTGTAGCAAATAATAATGGGATAAACCTGTTGACAGGGAACACTCCTCCCAAAGCCTTTTAATTAGCAGTTCATCAATTGCTCACAGCCAGGGAGCACACATCCATCTGTTACACTACTTAGGAGCAGAGCTGTAAGGAGAGGTCCGTACACCAACCTAAGGGCTGTGCCTTGGGGTACTTTGCCTCCTGCTGTTCAAACACAACTTCACCGCTTCCAGCTGGTAGCGGAGGGGCCTCGGCCCTGGGGATCTGTACCCTGCTGCATTTCGCTTACACCCTTCATCCAGGTCCCAAAAGAGATGCAGATTCCCTGAAGCAGACTGCTGCTCCCTGCTTACTGACATGAACAGCACCACCTTTTAGCTGGTATCTGATCCAGAACCGTTCAACTCGTGCGCCAAGGCTATTTCTTATTACTAAGGCCACTTTATCACCAAGGCTACTTTATTACCTTTGATGAAGCACATGGCCACAGGCTTTAAAATAATCAAACAACTTATCATACGCCAGTGTCTCCATGCATTCTTTGTGGACCTGATGTATATTCTAGCAGAGCACCGTGGATTTCGGACTCGTTCCCGATTCAACTCCAACGAACTCCATTCACCCAAGAGCTCTCTAGCTATGATGACCCACCGCTCCAGCCGCTTCACCTGGCATTCAATAAGCTACACTCCTGGTCCTCACTAGCTGCTTTGCTGGCTAATGTCACCACCCCAGAGAGAATTCTTACCAAACCCTCTCTGTGGTGCAGGCGTTGAGGTGCGCTTGCTCATGGCAGACACTGGGTTTTACAAGCCTGCCATAAAAATTCTCCTATCGGTGCCCAAGTGGGAACAGCAGCACTTGGTGGCTGCTTCATCTGAGGCAGCCCACGTTTCCCCTCCCTCCAGCTCATTCCTCTTCGAGTGCTGCACCACAGCTCCAAGAGACAGGCTGGGCAATCTCTGCGAGCTCGTTCCTCCAGGGTGAGCCCTGAGAAGCTCATCTCGTCTCTGGAAACACCACCACAAGCACTGTTTCCCTGCAAGGGGAACCGAAACAGGCTGGCCACCAGCAGCACCACAACTCGCAGCCAGCTCCGCTCTGCAGCCCAAGCGCCGGCCAGCCCAGGAGGGGATACAAATTCCTTTGAGAAGGAGCAGCCAGAGCAGGCAGGGCCCCACTGCGCACCTTGTGACATCCTGCAGCCGACTCATTCCCACATGGCTCTTATCCTTCAGGGCACCTGGTGCAGGAATCATTAACACAACACATAAACTGTTCAGAGCAACAACAAACAGGCAAAACCTTCAGCAGTCAATTCCTACAGAGGGACCCACCCTTTTCACATAAATGAAAGATCCCGTCTTGTTTAAAATCTGTTTCCGCAGAAACCTGGTTAAAGGATCATATTTAAGCATGACACCTCTCCAGAAGCATCTTGTATCTGTCATCATCAGTTTCTATAATGATTAATTTCCAGTTCCAACCCACACAAACGCTTTACTTTCTCATGCATACTGGTCCACGGGATCCTTAGACAAAGGCAAAACCATAATTCTCCTCTGTAGTCACTGTAGGCTTGAACTGCTTTGCACATGCAGGTGTGTTTCCGTAGGGTCAGGAACAGCGATCTGCTGTTGGGGGCGTAGATTGAGTCCCTCCAACCAGCTGTCCAGCCCCGCTCAAGACTTTAAAAGCACCAGCACTGGGACCGAGACAGCACATATGCGATCATGAACAGCACCCGGCCCCATGCCCCGCTGCAAGACTGCTGGTCAGAAAAGCTCCAAAGTTACACCTGGTACTTTCTGTAAGTCGACGAAAGCAAGGCTAAAATTTAAAGCCTTGAGAAAGGCCTGTCTCTCTCCTGGCAAAAGCACACGCACATCCCAAAGAGCTCTTTGAGCAAACAGGTGACTCCCCCTCCCCAGCCCCTCTGTAATTATCTGAGACAGGAGTTTATTGGCGCCTGAGATCCCTTGCAAAAAGATGTGGACAGCCTCGGGTTTTGGGAACAAGCACCCACTATGCTGCTAGGACAGTGCATTATTGTTACAGGAGTGTCTCAACGAAACAGTATCGAGTGGCAAGAATGCCGTTTGGATTAGGTAGAACGACTCAGCTCTCGCACAAGGAGAAGGAAGGGTTTGTCAAAGCTTTACCTCGTGATCGGGGATCTCGGAGGACAGCGTTCTCCCAAGGATGACCCCAGTTAGGTATGTCCAGCAGCGAGCTGTGTTGGCAAGGTTGTAGCCTCCTGTCTCCAGCAAGAATAGTGATTTTGGAGGGGGAAGAGTGGGGAAAGGGAAGAGAGAGTGACTGATTTTAGTGGAAGGATCAAACCACGGAGGCAACACATGCAGTTTACATGAATTCAGCTTATTTTATCCACTCAAGCTGTGCCCAAAAACTGCATTTTGCACCTGCTGGCTACGTGAGGCCAGGTCTGCATGACACTGTATGCAAGGGCAGACCTCCCAAACTGAACCCCGGTTACATCCAGCATGGGACTGGCCAGGCTCCTCCAGACACCATCTCAGACCCAGCACAAGCCCCCGGGCCCATGCGCTGGGCTCTCTCCTGGCCACAAGGAGAGGTGTTCAAAGGCAACAGGGAGAGAAACGCAAGGCCAGCCGTGGAGATGGGGGATTCCAGCTTTTTAATGCCAGCCTTCAACCCATAAAACATAATGCACATGCCCAGCCATTCGCTGGTGAGCTCTTCAGCACTGTCATGTTTGAGAGGACAAATAAGCAGCTCTTTAGTACAACAACTAATTACCATTAGTATGGTAATGGTCACCTCCACGGTAACGGTACATGAGCTCACAAGGAGAACCCTTAGCTGAATGTAATCCTGCAAGAGACTCAGAAGTTGCTTTTTGTCCAGCAAAGACGACTAAAATACTAAGAGAGAAAACCACTTTGAAAAGAGAGGGAAACTGTATTTTTCAATGTTCCCTTCTCTTTGGGCTTTTTTTGTTTGTTTGTTTGTTTTTTGCAAGTATTGACTCCTTCCCCAATTTCCACTTCAAAATGATTCCACAAGCTGCAGTGGTGGGACGCTCCTTTGGTATTTTCACAACTGACAACCCATTAATTTTTATACAAAAGTTTTGGGGTTTCTTTTTGCCTGAAAGATGCTGTCCCAGCATACCCACAGACATGCCACAGCAGACTGAACACTCATAACCTTTCTAAAATAAAGTGCGTTGGCACATCAAATTGTAGGCTTAACATGCTCTACCTGATCTCCACCATCTACCTGATCTCCACCATCTCAAAAAGGACAACAACTAGACCTGATATGGCTGCAGGCACAGAGCTTGGGGGATCTCCCTGGCACACAGGCTTTCGTTGTTCTGAAATGCTCTGTGGCATAGAGCTTGTCCTGTGCTCTCCCCACCGGACAAGCAGCTGGTTATGCAGCATGGCAGAGCTAAGTCAACCTTAGCTTTCATTGGGTATCCGTCCTTTTTTCAGGCCTCTGCTTGAATCCAAACAAATTCATTCGTTGCCAGATGCCCGAGGTAGGTTTGGGAACACAGTGCTCGCTTTTAAAGAGATGTGCTGAAGGGCTGATCAGCAGAGATGTGAATCAGAGGTGCCAATGAGAAGCCAGGGTCAGTTCGTTGGGGTTAACAGCCTCTGCTCTCCTCCGGAGGAACCAAGCAGCCTTTAACTCAAGATTTTAGAGTCAGGATTGAGACTGGCATCTGTTGGTATCAAGGATTTCAGGTCTATGTGAAAACAGTTCTGTGCCACAGAGCACTCTGCTGACACTGCCCAGCAGTCACCCTGCTAAGCTCCAGTCGGTGCTGAGCCCAAGGGCACACACTCGAAGAAGGGTCGCGGGAGGACAAACCTTCTTCCTTGTGAACAGCAGGACATGCGCGCGCTCACCTCCTCCCAGGATGAGAGTTGCTAGCTGCCACTGCAGGACGTACTTCAGGCACTTGCCCACTCCCTCGGGCGTCATGTTGAAAGAGCACATGGGATCCCCGGCGATGGTGTCTGCCCCCAGCTGCAGCACAACCGCATCTGGGTTGAACGCTGCGTACACCTCCTTCAGCACACTGTGGAGAGGAGAAGCGGTGGGGGTTACTGCAAACACAGCTCAGAGGGATGCTGGTGGGATAGCCCTGGTCCCTCAGATCCATCGATGTGTCTCACGGTTTCTGTATTCTCTGCTCCCACCCCCCTCACACCAGTTACGCGCCCTCTGCTCCCAGTTAGACTTCTGCCTCTGCTACTCTCCTGCAGTAAGTTTAGCTCTCAAAGTGCTCATCACAAGGCAAAAGCATCACTGAGAACACGGAGGGGGGATCTAGTCCTGATCAGCTTAGCGGTAGCATCAAACCACATGTTTACATTGGCCGCCCTGCGCAGAAGGGCTGCAAGCCAAATCCAGGGGCTTTTCTCCCCTGTAAAAGTCACGGTGAAGAGCAGGGTCTGACGAGACAACAGTCCTAAACTCTCAGACACATCTCACCAGGACAGGACAGGTCGAATGGAGGAAGGCTCTGTATAGGTTCTCACTCTACTCTCTCCCATGAGAGGCAGAAATACATTTACCCCAGCTCTAGCGGATGGTGGGGTGCAGCAGGGCCAGTGTCCTTGAGACAGTTTATTAGAAGTATTCTCTCTTGCAGAAGGCAACTGAGCGTGTCAGACATTTGGCTTTGCTCCAGGAGATTTTTAGTATTATGAACACCACAAAGGGAATAATCCTGTTCTCCACTGTGCTCCAAAGCCCAAAATACAAGGCAAATAATGAGGAAAAACATGTTCCTTTCACAACAGTGTTTTTATTTTGCTAAAGTAGAAACAGATGTGATCCCTCAAATAAATGCTTTTGCCTTGGTTAAGAGAACCCAGGCATCACTAGTTCATATTTGATATGCAATTAGGAACCATTGCGGTGCCAAACGAGAGTGCTGCTTCCCCATGACAAAGAGCTTGCATTTACCAGCACTCCCCCCGAGAAACTTAGCCGGTCTCTGCACCCAGACAAGGCACTCCACTGAGCTCGGTGCGGTCTGCCAAGGCAGGTGCCTGCAGGGCTGAGGCCATCGGCTCTACAAGCACCACAAATTCACTACTGAAATACAGGTACTGCTGGGAAAAAACTCGACGGGTGATGAGAAAAACTCACACCCCCCCAAGACCAAATACATGAGCCTGAGGGAAAACAGGATTTTGTTTGTGAATTGTTGTGAATACTCATTTGGTATGAGTATTCACCCCGGGTCTGGCAGCACAGCCCGAACGTGCCGAGAGCCCGGCCCCAGCACCCCAGGTACCCGGCAGGGACAGGCAGACGACAGCTAGCAGGCCGTGTCGTCCACACAGTCCCACCACGCTAAGCAAACTGAGGCAGATGGTGAAAATTACAGTGCTGAAAATCAGAGAGCTGTCAAATCAGCATAAGCTTCCTTCTTGAAGTGGACTCAAAGTCACCCTCTCTTCTGCAGATATCAAGGATGGGATGGATGAGAGGGGCTTCCACCTCTGCCCAAGGCCCACGTTGTGCTACCCCTCCCTGAAGTAAGGAGGACTGAACTGGCTTTCTTCAAACACTGTAGGGCTTCTTGACACTGTCTGTTGCTGGTGAGGGCTTTTGCTGCCTGCGCTCAGACCTCTGCAAGCACATCTAGCTCCTGTGAGCTGTCTCTGGGTCCCTCTTCCCCCATCTCCCTTGGACACGCTTCTCTACTTTTGCTAGACAGGCAGCTGACGCTGGCCAGTTCAAAAAGCTCACTTTTTCCCTAGGAAGCTTTGCATTCTTCACGGATCCACCAGAAATGTGCAGATGCATGTGAAATAACACAGACAGAGGAAGGTTTATCTCTCGCTAGCAAATACTGGGGTCCCCTGCTCCAGTCTCACTGTGCAAGGACAGCCACTTCCACCAAAATGCAATCACTACCATGAGTCCTTCTATTATTTCCCCAATGAAACTCACTTCAGGCCAAGGCTTCCCACTACTTCTCAGCAAGGTCTCCCAGCGAGGATGGAAAAGAGTCTTTTAGCCCATCCCTGTAGGTTTTTGCTCGCTGCATGAGGAGTTTTAAACAGAGTTCACCCTCTCCCTCGGCTTTTAATTTTCAAAGCACATTGCAGACATTACCTAAATGATCATAGAATCATAGAATGATTTAGGTTGGCAAGGACCTTGAAGATCATCGAGTTCCAACCCCCCTGCCATAGACTGGGACACTTCCCACTAGACCAGGTTGCCCAAGGCCACGTCCAGCCTGGCCTTGAACACCTCCAGGGATGGGGCCTCAACAGCCTCTCTGGGCAACCTGTGCCAGTGCCTCACCACCCTCAAAGGGAAAAACTTCTTCCTAATGTTCAGTCTAAACCTGCCCTCTTCCAGTTTGAAGCCATTCCCCCTCGTCCTATCACTACATGCCCCAGTAAAAAGTCCTTCCCCAGTTCTCCTATAGGCCCCCTTTAGGTACTGGAAGGACGCAATAAGATCTCCCCGGAGCCTTCTCTTCTCCAGGCTGAACAGCCCCAACTCTCTCAGCCTCTCCTCATAGGAGAGGTGCTCCAGCCCTCGGATCATCCTCGTGGCTCTCCGCTGGATACGCTCCTGCAGTTTCACATCCTTCTTATGTTGGGGACTCCAGAGCTGGATGCAGTACTCCAGGTGGGGTCTCACGCGAGTGGAGTAGAGGGGCAGAATCACCTCCTTTGACCCGCTGGCCACACTTCTTTTGATGCAGCCCAGGATGCGGTTGGCCTTCTGGGCTGCGATTGCACATTGCTGGCTCATGTTGAGCTTCTCGTCAATCAGCACACCCAGGTCCTTCTCCTCAGTGCTGCTCTCCAGCCATTCCCCGCCAAGCCTGTATTTGTGCTTGGGATTACCCCGACCCAGATGTAGGACCTTGCACTTGGCCTTGTTGAACTGCATGAGGTTGGCTTGGGCCCACCTCTCCAGCCTGTCCAGGTGCCTCTGGATGGCATCCCTCCCCTCCAGCGTGTCTACCTCGCCAAACAGGTTGGTGTCATCAGCAAACTTGCTGAGGGCGCACTCGACCCCACTATTCATGTCGCTGACAAAGATATTGAACAGTACAGGTCCCAGTACCGACCCCTGAGGAACGCCACTCGTCACTTGTCTCCACTTGGACATCGAGCTGTTGACCGCAACTCTTTGAGTGCGACCGTCCAGCCATGATAAACATCTCCTTGACATGACAGTATTTGTCTGTAGCTGCTGGGATCTCTGTTAATGCATAAGGGTAGCTTAGCCCTCTTCTTGCCCCATGCTGTGCTCAGGAACAGAGTAATTCTTTCTGGTGTTTTAGGAAATCAGCAGAAGGACTGCTCTGCAGCCTCAGCCCCATCCAGATGTTGACAGACCCTCACACACATGCAGGCTACAAGCTTGAGCTGACAATAAAGCCAACCTGACCATATAGAGGCAGGTAGTCCCTGCCACCCATCCGTCCCAGTCCCTTTCTTTTCCTTATGAGGGAGCTGCTCTGATCCCACAGCTTGGAGTTTCAGAGAGCTGAACTAGTAGAAAGTTGCTTAGCCGGGTTTGTTTTCTGCTAGGTTAACTCCCTGAACTGGTTCATGGCAAGGAAGAGAGGGGAAAGGAGTGGGCAGTCAAGGATAAGGCAGTGAGAACGGGACTCTCCTCCCCTTCTGGCAGCATCCCTCAGGGAGGTCAGCTCAGTCACACTGTCAGAGCTCTGAGCCTGTCTGGGAACTCCCAATGTACCTCCCTCCAACGGCAGACTAATCCCAGCCAGAAAACTGACTTTGCATCGAGATGCATCACGAGCATGGCAAAGACCTCTGACCGCCCCACAGCTGCGGGCACAGAACAGCTGGCTCCAGTGGGATGGTACCCCCACTGCTGTGGCCAGGGCACGGCGCGGCCAGCGAGGGCTGTGTGGTCTGGGCTGTGCACTCCTTTGGCACATGTGCAAAGGGAATGTTCTGTCCCCTTTCTGCTCCTGAAATAATGAACAAATTCAGGGAAGTCTTGTGAGCAACATAGGGCCGCGAAGACAAGGTGACCCCAGCAGTTCCTTTCTGGCTCTGGCAGAGCAGTGCACCAAGGCAGGGGTGCACTGCCTGCCCTTGCAGCGGAGATGAACAGACGTTGCCAGTTTTCAGAGTTCTCCAAGCTCTTTCTTTCAGCAGTATTCAATTCACTGCCCCCCCGCCAGCCCCCAAAGGAAGTGGCTGACAGAGAAGTCACCTTTTGTTACCCCCAGAGAGGTCAGAAGACCAGCTAAAACAGTCAGAGGCTGACAGGGAGGCTGGAAGAGAACACACTTCTGCAATTCCTCAAGCAAACACAGAACAGCAGTCAAAACGTCACAGCCCTGGTGACATTGCTACTGGAAGAGGACCAGTGAGACACCATGTTTCCTGCCATCAGTGTAAGGAGATGGCCAGCAGCACGGGAAGGAGCTCACCGAATTGGAAGGCTTTCCATTACCTGGATTTAGAGGCAAGACTGTGACTTACAGCTCTGACCTCCAAAACCTGCATCCAAAACCCACCAAGCAACCAAATCACATCTGCTGTCTCCTTAGCAGCGACATGTGGGCCTGCCTGCTCCTCCTGCTGCCCATGCTGCAGGCAGACAAGACCCAGAGCCCACCAGGGCCCTGCTGCTCTCGGCGCCGACAAACGCTCCCCACGCCAGCTCACCTCCTGGCTCCCGTGGGTCTGCCACCCTGCTGCTGACTGCCCCATGCTGTACACGTCCTGGCGAGACCCATGCTATGCCAAGGTGACGGCTGCACCAGCAAACACCACGAGCCCTGGCCGTACGCTAAAGAAAGCAGCCAGGCAAATTTTGTCAACTGGAAAGTAGGTTTGAGCTGGGGGTCATACCCAAACGCAGCGCACGCATAATGCCTGCCAGCACAGGCACTCAGAAAGCTCTATGATCCACCGGGTTAAATTGCGCCTTTTCCCCACGTTAAAACTTGGGACCTTTCAAAAGAAGGCAGGGGTCTGGAATTTCAGCCCAAGTTTCAAAATTTCTTCCCAAATCATGAAAAAATCAGAAGATGAAATTTCTGCAAAGGGACTTACGGGTGTATTTTAAACTTTTAGAATCTGGAAGAACATTTAGGATTTGTGCTCTGCTGCAGGATGAAAAGAAACCAATGAAGTCCAGATGGTGGGCTAGGTCTCCTGCATTCACCGCCTGCCCCATGCTGTATTCAACCCTTACAGCAATAGGAAGCGGAAGACCAATCCCTTCCAAGCAGATCCCAAATCCAGATGTCAACCACATCCCTAATCTCCAGAGCGTCCCAACAACACGGTCACTCCGGGGTCTGTTCAGTGCCTACACATGAGGACCAGATTCAGAACTGGCCTCATATTACTGCAGGATTTCCAGGCCATGTGGTGCTTTTCCCGCCGCACCCCCCCAACACCTAGAGGGAGCAGGCACCCTCTCCCCAGGAGTCTCCATCTACACCTGAATGACATGAAAAAGCCCTGCTAGACACTGGCAGTCATGCATGAATTGCTTTTTATCACGCACTCCAGTTTTTGACCTCATTTTCCCCCACTGCTGTCTGCTTTAGACTGGCATTCCACTGGGAAGAGGCCGCTCACCTCTCTGCTGGCCTCCTCCCCAAGAGGAACAGTGTGGCCAGCAGGACTGGGGCAGTGATAGTCCCCCTGTACTCAGCACTGATGAGGCTGCATCTCAAATACCGTGTTCAGTTTTGGGCCCCTCACTGGAAGACAGACATTGAGGTGCTGGAGTGTTTCTGGAGAAGGGCAACAGAGCTGGTGGGGGGTCTGGAGCACAAGTGTGATGCGGAACGACTGAGGGAAGTGGGGGTGTTCAGCCTGGAGAAGAGGAGGCTGAGGGGAGACCTTATCGCTCTCTACACCCCCCTGAAAGGAGGTTGGAGAGAGAAGGGGTCAGTCTCTTCTCCCAAGTAACACGTAACAGGACAAGAGGAAACGGCCTCAAGTTGCACCAGGGGAAGTTTAGATTGGATGTTAGGAAAAATTTCTTTGCCAAAAGGGTTGTGAAGCACTGGAACAGGCTGCCCAGGGAAGTGGTGGAGTCGCCATCCCTGGGGGTATTTAAAAGATGGGCAGATGTGGCGCTGAGGGTCATAGTTTAGTGGTGGACTTAGTGCTAGGTCAACTGTTGGACTTGATGATCTTAAGGGCCTTCTCCTGTTTCAGTGTTCATAGAATCGTTACTGTGTCCAGTTCTGGGTTCCCCAGTTCAAGAAGGACAGGGAACTGCTGGAGAGGGTCCAGCAAAGGGCTACAAAGATGATGAGGGGACTGGAGCGTCTTTCTTATGAGGAAAGGCTGAGGGACTTGGGTCTCTTTAGTCTGAGGCGGGAATCTTATCAATGCTTATAAATACTTCAAGGGAGGGTGCCAGGGGGATGGGAACAGTCTTTTTGCAGTGTTGCCCAGTGATAGGGCAAGAGGTAATGGGCACAAATTTCAACATAGGAAGTTCCATCTAAACATGAGGAGGAACCTCTTTCCTTTGAAGGTGGCAGAGCACTGGCACAGGCTGCCCAGAGAGGTGGGGGAGTCTCCCACTCTGGAGACATTCCAAACCCGCCTGGACGCCGTCCTGTGCAACTGCTGGAGGTGCCCCTGCTCTGGCTGGGGGATTGGACTAGACAGTCTCCAGAGGACCCTTCCAACCTCCATCATTCTGTGTGATTCTGTGTTTAGGTTGGAAGGATGCATCAGTAGATACCCTCAACCCATCATAGCTAGGAACAGGGACAGCTAGACGTACTGTGAAAGCAATACTGCAGCCTCCCAAAAAAACAGCAGTCTCTGCTTTTAGTCTTATTCTTGCAAGTGGGAAACTTTTGCTTCCAAAAAAAAAGAAAAAAAATAGAAGAATCTAGTCTGGGTTTTCCCATCTGGGGATTTTCTAAGGGATTCACAAGAAGCACCAAAAGACAGACAGCCAACTGTCAGGAGGCTAAAATTGGATCTACAGAGAGCCATGCTGCCACGTGAGACACTCACTGTAGGTGCCCACATATTGACAGAGGTTGAAAACTCTCACTTAGAAGGATTAAAAAAAAAAAAGTATTATTTTCAGTCTCACCAAAAGCCTGCAGAATAGGGAAAAGGCCTTGCTGCTCCTTTATCGTGCCCCAAGAACAATCAGCCTCATTATGTCTGTGCTACTGCGGGCAGGTGATGAGACAGCCCACAGTCCCACCACCAGGCAGCACCACACAAGGTACATCACCTACGGCAGCTGAGTCCAAGGGGACCGAGACAGCTGGCTGCTGGATGCAACACATCCACCACAGTCATCCTGTTTTCCCTTACTAAGGCACTGTAAATAGAGAAATAGTATCTTCTTTCTAGATAGCAGGCAAGCCTTTGGTGCCATAAAGGTCCCACGTGCTTTTGTAAGTGATGCATGTTACTAACCTATTTCTCCACCAATATGACGGACACATCACAACTTCCACCCGAGCAGATCTTTGGCACAGTCCAGCCTGCACTGGCTAAAGCAGAATTTCACTAGATCCTTCCCTACGCACTGCTAACATAGCTCCCTTGCATCATGTAGACAGGCCAAACAGCATTCAGAATTTGGGGTGGGTTTGTTTGGTTTTTTATTTTTATTTTTTTTCCCCATTCTGTACAATACTAGAGGACAAATAGCTGATTAGTTATCTCTTTCAGCTGTAATTAATTGTGAGTTTATCAAGCAAACTACTACAGCCATTTAAAATAACTCAGATTTCTCTTTGGGTTTGGAGCAAAGATAATGCTTTTGAATGTCTCTGGATTATTTTTAAGTTTACTCTTCTGCACTTGCAATGTTTCTCATATATTGCTTTTTTTTTTTTTTCTTCAAAAGGCTAATATTTAAACTCCAGGTAAAATTACTGACATCTTTTCAGAACCAATTTCATTCATTAATTTGGGCACTTTTGGAAGGTGATCAAGCAAAGCAGCTATTCTAGATGCTTACAGTTAGCCAGAGCCATCATAACTTTCTCTTTTGATGGAGAGACTACGCAAGCAGGTGGGGTCCCAGAGGGTTTAGTGGGAACATGCCTTGGACATATCTCTGCAGGAGAAGAGCACACCACAGAAACTCAGCATCCAGCTCCGGTGCTGCCACTCTCACGGCAGCTCTGAAGCCTTTCATCCCTAGCTGCCTTTGTCTTTATAATTTCAAAGACATCAGACTATCCAGAAAATAAATAAATAATGTCACACTTTGGCCCCCTTTCCATGCAGCAGCTATTAGTAACAACGTACTTTAATTGGAGGCTGTGTCATTCAACTTCCAGAACAATAGGCAATTACCCGTGTGTCCTACCACCTCGAAAGTAAGATAGGAGTTTATCTACCAAAAGAAAAGCGATCAAACAAGCACTGTAATTTATAGAGGCAAGTAACATGAGAGGTGGATGTGCTGTGTCCTGCAGCGCTGCACTGAGACTCTTCTCCCCTCGGAACGAACAAGCCCTGCCGCCCAGTTTTGACATGGGCAACGACTTGTGAGGTCCATCACCAATTGAGTGACAGAGAAGCCTGCTGGGCAGCAGCTCCATCACCAGCAGATGTGCAGCCTTCAGCCTTTCATTCTTCAAGCATAGACAAAAGGTGCTTGGAAAACACTTTTAGCTCAGCCCCAAGCATATCTCCCACAGATGGTCAGGGTTCAGAGCACTTATTTTAAGAAAAAGCATCTAGCCCTAAGTCCCTTCTCAATCTCTCCTTAAACACACAAGGCTGACCCATGGCAAAGAGACCTTCCAGCCACCCACAAATGCCTCTGTATATTCAGCTTGTCTAAGGATTTGGACAAGACCTCTGAGACGTTTTAAGATCTGTGTTGTAATCAAAAACTGTAAGAGGCAAAACTTAAGGAAGGACTGTAAATAAAACAGTAAATAAAAACTGTGCAGTCTCTGTTCTCTAGAATTCCATGCAAGTAAACTGTATCAAAGCAAGAGGGCTTACGTTTCACAGATCTGGTAATATTTCTCATCCTGAATGCCATCTTGAATAGGTACATTCACGCTGTAATAGCGGCCTTTCCCCAGGCCAACATCTGTCACATCACCAGTGCCTGAAAAACAGAAACACCCCATGGTTAACTACGAGGGAAAGGGGATCAGCTGCAAGAGATATGTGTGGGATGCCTCAGGTGAGAGCAGAGAGCCAGGACTTTTGGCATGCTTATGGAGAAGCCCACTTGCCACCACCAATCAAGGAAGGGTTGGATAGACCTGGTTCTCATCCTCTGACCAATTCTGTTACACAGCTTTCAAGGGCTGCAGGTGGCTGCCCAGTAGTGACTCTGCCCAGAGCTTAGCGAAAACCAGAAAGGGGCAAATGCCAAATGTAGTTCACTCCTCTTACCTTCTCCTGGATCAACAGGAAAGTCAGCAAAAAAGCTCTGCTGGACAGAAGGGATGGGACTTGGGACTTGCCTTTGCTGGGGTCTCATCAGTGATGCATGAACTGAATTAGCACAAACCTCCCAAGTTCAACTTGCCTGGGAAAAATCCTGGCGAAAACTTGTGCAGAGAAACAGTCATGACTTTTGAGGTGAAACTAAAGGCATCTTCAACTCCTAGTGGAAAGGGAAGAGAAAAAAAGCTTTCATGCATCATCCATATAAACAACAGAGTCTAAACACACAAACGAGCCACTTGATAAACACAGAGCAGCAATCAGAGCAGGAACAGAATGAACAAAGCAGAAAACCAGGTGTGGCTCAGTAAATCCATCCTTAATCAACGGAGAGCTGAATTAAACTGCAGCAAAGATCACAACTGAAATGAATTTGGCAGGTCTCATGCTAATCAGCACTGAATGGATCTCAATACCTCAGGTCAGCGCCCACGTTAGCAGCACTTGCCTGCACTGCCTGGCCTGCATGGCTGGGGGAGGGAGCTGCGCAGGGATGCCTTGGCCAGAGCTTGCCTATGATTAGAACCAGAGCTACCTGGCTCTCTTGCTTTTTCTCAGCGCTGCTGCGGTTCAACATGTCTTTTCTTTTCCTTAAAGACATATTAAAATAGTAGGGGTGGGAAGGGAAAAAGAAGTAACAGGAAACTTAACAGAAACCAAATGCAGGAAGAAAACGGAGCAAAATGAAACACACCATAAAATTTAGGAGAGCAGGACATGTTAAATGGTGTTGAAATAATGTCCCTGAAGGAATGAGCAGCTTCAGCGTGGCCAGCTCTGGTTCTAATTTTATAGTGTCAAGCCTTCTTTTAAAAGCACTGTTTACTACTGATGGCTTCCCTCTTGCAGTGGTGGCATTAAACAATTAAACACTGTCAGCAGCTGTTCTGCCGGGATGGGAGACAAGGGACTGTGGGAAGTCCTTGCCGGAGAGCCCCTGGCAGAGGGGATTACTGGAACAGGAACATGCTGTTTGTTGCTTTAGGTACAAGGCTGCTGCCCAGACCCTCAAGAGGGGTCTGATGAGCAGCACAGGGCAAATCCACACAGCAGGACAAGGCAGAAATGGATTGAGGGAAGTTGTACTGAAAAGAGGTAAAGCCACGGCTGTTGCAGCAGGTAAAGCCCTACTGCCCTGACAAGCCTTGACTTCTCCCATTCCTCCTCCCGAGTCTGTGCGTCTGTGCTGTTTGTAGCCTGCCCTGCACCTTACCATCTCCATGATGCAAATCCAAATCAACATAAAGGACACGGTCAAATTTCTGGCGCAGCCGCAGGATCCCCAAGACAGCATCGTTCAGGTAACAGAAGCCAGAAGCTTCATCTCTGTGAAAACAATGTCCGTAAGGTTAAACACGACCAATGCAATAGCCACTGATCTCAGCGTTGTCACTTTTACTTTGCAAGTCTCCACCTTGCAAGGGGGCCGAGGAAGGTGAAAAGCATGGCCAAGGCCCAGCAGCAACCAAGGGATGGCTCAGGAGCAGCTCAAAGCACAGCTGGAAAGCACAGCCTGCTTGTGCCAATCACTTCACAACCCTGGGCTTGCTGGCAGTTGGCAAAGCATCAGCTGGCTCCGCTGCAGGGAGGCCCTGACCCATGGTGGGCTTGACAGGGTACCTCTGACCATTTCACTGTTGCACAAATAAAACGTTAGCTTTTTGCACCTGAAATAGTTTAAAGACGTTCAGAGCCACTCGACTCAAACCCACTCTCCGCTGTACCTCCTCTCCCTCTGTGGCAAGAGGATGGGCCCCTGGACAGTCCTGCTTGGCCATTTTCCTGCAAGTCCTGGACAGGTACAGGCAGGCATCCTGCTGGATGTCACAGCTCCCAGAAAGGTCTGACAGTGAAAGGCAGGTCTAAGGCAGTTGCAACACTCTGCTGCTGTGTTCCAAAATCCTGGGTCATGAAGATTAAGTCTCTCCCCAAAGCAACTCTCTCCTGTCCTCCCCAGAAAAATGCAAACAGGATGCCCCACACACAGTCCCTCACAATACAGCTCCTGGGCTCAGCCAGAAGACAGCTCCAGCAGCTGAACAGAGGACAGATGTTGCATGGAAAGATTTACACCTGACATACATCAGGGCACAGCTTCCATATCGCTGGCATCAAAGGAACAAGAAAGTTTCTTATTCCCTACTCCAGACTTGCTTCGAAGTCAAGTCCCCATCACCACTTGGCACTAGCCCATATATACTCTTAGGTCAGCCCCAGACAGCTGATTTAAACCAAAGCTTTATACTTTGCAACAGGAGTGTCCAAACCCCTCTTCCCCAGGCTCAAATGACTTCAGGATCTAAGATGTGCCTCTTGGAAATGCTTCTTGCCTTTCAGCCACAGCATTCAGCTCATTTTCCCCGACACTCCCCTGCTCAGCAAACAGCTGGAAATGATGAGGAGCAACCATGGGGTAGCAAAACTGCACTCGCTCTCACTCCCTGCAAATGTCATGGAGCACAGATGCTTCCCAGTGACTCTGTTCATTTACAGTGATGCTGAGAACTGGGATGTTAGCAGGTATCCTGGGAATCTTCCCTATCTGTGCTTACACACTGTACTCCTCCCCTCCTTCCCAGCCTGCAAGGAAGCAAAGTGAACTGTCATGTCTCAGGGACTCTCCCCATGCTGTAACACACGATCTCTTTCAAACCCGAGGCCAAGCAGAGCAGGACACCAGCTCGGACAGAGGTTGACCAGCATCAGAGCTGCAGCTCAGGGCCAGTACTTGGGATTTCCCCCCACCCCAGATCCACACAGCAGAGCTCAGACTATCACTGCCGGAAGCGAGGGCAGGGCTGGGTCAAGGACTCAGCATCTTGCCCTCTGCCCCAAAGGCATACCCGCACACTGGGAGCTTCAAAAGCCCCAGGCAACAGCGGTTACAATTCCTACCTTTACGACCTTGGAAAGTAACCAAGACACCAGACAGCAGGTCTTTTTTGACAAAAGGACGTGTATTTTGCTAGGACACAGGTCCGAGCACCAGGCACCTGCGGTTGGGTGTCAGTCTGGCTGGACCTTCACACTGGACTGGCACCTACCACAGCTGCTGCCTACGCCGCGGCATCCCATGCCACCTCACTGCGGTGACTGGGAAAGCTCCTTTGGGATCAATAAGTATTAAATGCCTTTTTTAAACAGACTTTGCTTCCCAGAACAGTGCTAATAGCACAGCTCAGTGGCAGCAACACTGCTAAGATTTCTTCTGTTATAGGCATTTTATAAACCATGTAATCAAGATAAAAGAGAACTTTTAAAAAGCTATCCCTCCTGAGAAGAGCAAGAGGGCTCAGCTCAGCCAAGCTAAACTCTCTCCTTTCTCAGCAAGCCATAGCTGAACCCATACTCAGCAAAGTGCTGACCAGGAAAAGGTTCCTGATGAGATGGTGTCATCGCTGGAGTTTGCATGCCACTGTTATACCTCCAGAGTTTCTCTGCCAGGTCAGAAAAAGTCACTGGAGCAAGAAAAGAAACCTGTGCACTCATGTACAAGCTGTTAGGGTCAGACACGCAGTTCATGCTAATTTCTGGGGTTCCCCAGGGAAACAGAACAGCACTGCAAAGGCCAGTTAGCTGGGGACAAGGAAGGGTGCTGTCTTGCCTGCATTTGCAGACAGGCCTCATGTTTTGGGAGATGGGGGACACAAGTTAAAATAAAACATACATCCATGGAAAATGGGGAAGCCATGGAAACAAATTATTTTACCACTACAGAATCACAGGATTCAGGAATGAAATTTTTACTTCCTCTCCTGTTGTTCTGGAAGATCATACCTGACACTACAGCTCAGAGCAAACAGCCACCCAGAGACCATGGGGGAAACCTGAACCGTTTCAAACCTCTTATTACGCAACCAAAAAATCCATGCAAAATAATTTGGACAACATGTTGCCATGTTCCCATTCTCTTCTAAGTTGGAAGCGACACCAACTGTTTGCCTCTCCTCAGCCCTTCTCTATAGTCTTTGCAAAATCAATTCTCAGTTGAACTCCCAGAGATAACCAAGTATCAATGGATGGTGGGACACCTCTGAAAACATCTGCCCCAGACCCGCACTGCAGCCCATGATAGCACCAGGACTGGGCAGTAACCAGCCTACTCTCAGGCCTCTGCCCTACACTCTGCTTCTTTCCTATCTACCTCCTGCCTTCCCTCACCCCTCTCACACCTTGCTCTCTCCTCCAGCCAGATCGCCGCACCCTGACAGCAGGGAAGCTGGGAGCTAGGAGGTGGGGTTCAGACATGGGTGAGAAAACACAAGGGAAGAGATTGTTTTCTTACTTCTTTGCATGATGCCACCCTCCAGGCCAGTTAATCGCTACCTTGCACTTGCCATCCAGCAGGCACTGGGCTGCGGTGATGGTGGCTCCTCCCACGGCTGCCGCGTACTCAAAGATCCCTTCAGTAGCTGGACAGTCATAACCTGCGGGCGAGAGTCCGTGTGTCAGACACAACAGGCCTTTTCCTGCGGCAGAAGCCCATTCTCTTTGTTTTGAGCTTTCTCCCTCTTTGACCACTGCTCTAGCTTTCTGTCCCAGGAACAATCAAAGAGCCACGGCACAAAACCCTCATAACAGATATCAGATTTGGACTCATACAGCAGATTTAGGGGGTGTAAGTCAGAAAAAAATTGTATTGAGTTGTGTGGCAAGGTTTTTGTAGCAGGAGGAGCTGCAGGGGTGGTTTCTGTGAGAAGACCAGGAGCTGTACCCATGTTGGACAGAGATGGCTCCGAGACAGACCCACCGCTGGCCAAGGCTGAACCCATCAGCAATGCTGGTGGTGCCTCTGTGATAACACACTGAAGGGTAAAAGACCGCTGTGCAGCAGCTATGAGAGAGAAGTGAGAATGTGTGAGAGGAACAGCGCTGCAGAGGCCAAGGTCAGTGAAGAAGGAGGGGGAGAAAGTGCTCCAGGTGCTGGAGCAGAGATTCCCCTGCAGCCTGTGGTGAAGACAATGGTGAGGCAGGCTGTCCACCTGCAGCCCACAGAGGACCATGGTGGAACAGATATCCACCTGCAGCCTGGGGAGGTCCACGACGGAGCAGGTGGGTGCCCAAAGGAGGCTGCGACCTCATGGAGAGCCCGTGCCGGAGCAGGTTTCTGGTAGGACTTGTGACCCCCCCAACACTGGAGCAGGCTGTTCCTGAAGGACTGCAGCCCATGGAAAGGACCCACATTGGAAAAGTTGGTGGAGGACTGTCTCCTGTGGGAGGGACCCCACGCTAGAGCAGGGGAAGAGTTTGAAGAGGAAGGAGTAGCAGAGACAATGTGTGATGAACTGACCGCAACCCCTATTCCCCTGCACCGCTCAGGGTGGAGCAAAGAAGAGCTGAGAGTGAAAGTGAGTCTGGGAAGAAGGGTGGATGAGGGGAAAGCAGATTTTAGTTTTGTTTTCAGTTCTCACTGTCCTACCCTGTTATTAATTGGCAATAAATTGAATTAATTTCCCTAAGTTGAGTCTGTTTTGTCTGTGATGGTAACCGGGAGTGATCTCCCTGTCCTTATCTTGACCCACAATCTTCTCCATCATATTTTCTCCCCTACCCCATTGAGAAGAGGAAGAGAGCGAGCATCTTGCGGGCACCTAGCAGCCAGCCAAGGTTAATCCACCACACAAAAAACCCCAAACAATCAAAATGTTTCCTTGCACTCGGATCATTCACAGATGGGTCTTGAACCAACTTCTGATCCGTGTGCCTGGCTAGCCTGACCTACTGGTCCCTCATACCAGTCTTGCAAAACCACTCTCAGTTCTCTGGCTGCTCTACCAGGAAAGCCCTGACACAGTCACCGATGTATCTCCCCACTGAAAACAAACATTCACAAAGGAGACAGGCCTATGTATGCTGCAGGGCTATAGCTAGAATATGATGTTCACCTATTCCTAGAGCAGTCTCCCTGAAGCCGTTTGCCCAGCAAGGCCTGACCCCAGGGCCACTCCTCTGCCTGCAGACAGATCACCTTCAGAAATGTAAAGGGAAGATCTAGGGAGACTCATGAGATCAGCGCAGAATCTGCACCACTGCCTCAGTGCTGGGGCACTCCTCATGTTCCTGAGACTAAGACAGGAACAGCCACCTCCCCTGCTTTAACTACCGCATTGCTCAGGCTGTCTTAACTCCAGGCAGGCAAGAGCCCTCTGCTCAAGATGTAAGCAAAGTCACCAAACAGAAGCTGCTCTGGTCCCTGGCTGTAGCTTCAGGCCATAGTTCACATGTGCTCTCCACCACAGCGGGCTTGCAGCTGCCAGTCTCAGCTCTGTTCCAAGGGTGGCATATCACAGCCTTCTGACCCGCCTGAGATCCTCAAAGCAGCAGCAAAAGGCATCGGCTCCCGGTAGGCAAGGGACAGGCTGAGCTGCAGGGACCAGCGGCGTGAGGCTGACGGTACCCTCTGCTGGCAAGAGTGAAAACACCAGCCTGACAGGTGACCACTCGCTGACAGGGTCCAACAACACCCCATCACAGAGTGCTTCTCTCCACAAACAGCCCAGCAGCCCACCTGAGCTCACCCCTCTGTCTAACCTCAGCTCCAGCAAAAAGCACCCTGGACCTGATACTCAGTTAATCTCTCGCTGAGGACGCGCGTCCTTACCCAGTCCATACTCCACGGACTCCGGATGGTCATCATCCCCCTCCTCACTGACCTTCTGCAGGTGCTGCAGGTAGGCGTCCGTGTGAAAGCTCGCCATCTCCTCCATGGAGGCCACTTTTGGCTTGACTATCCTAAGCAGAGAGGAGGAAGGGAGCATGTCAGGACAAGAGGCTCCAGGGTTTGGCTGGAACACCCAGCTTTAACCTCCTCAGACTAGGAGCCTCCTTTTTGCAGTTACTGTTGAAGAAGCAAACAAAAACCCCTCCTCCTCTCACACCAGACTGTCACTTTGAGTGAGAAAGCCGCTCAGCTGAGCTGGAGTAGGCCTTTCCCCCAGCTTGGCACTGTCTGCTGTGTCCACCCTGACGAGGAACACCTGCAGGTGCTGCCAACATTAATCTTTCCACTTTGCTTCAAGTTTTTTTCCATTTTCTCTATGTTCTCCCAATTTGGGCAATCCCCAGCAGATCCAACATTCTGGTTACACACAGAGTGAAAACGTGCAGGCCCAGCCCAGCGCTGCGGCAGGATGCCGGCCTGCTGGGTCGAGAGCTGAGCAGCACCTCTTACACACTCTTAACTCCACCGGCATTCAAAGCAGAGACCGTCTCTGTCCTCAGCAACTTGCACATCACCTTTCCAGGGTTTGGGCGCTTTGCAATCTGCCTGAATAAATCTTGTGGCATGTTGAAGCCCTCTCCAAACCTCAGACTCTAGGGATGCATGCAGGCAATACAGTACAGCTCCACTGCTACAGGAAGAATGGAAGAAGCTCCCAGCTCTAGGCTAGCCCAGGTGCTGAGCACTTGTCACCCCATGCCAGGGCAAACAGCCCTTTGGGTCCGCCTCGGGAATGGCACCTGCAGCCATTTCCCAAGCACATTCTACCAAAATGACCAGAAAGAAAAAAAATCCTTTAAAAAAAAGGCCCAATAGGACTTTCTGGCCCTGCTGAACTGGAGCGTGGGATTTTTTTAAGATTTTATGAGATGTTACATAAGAGAGGCTGAGCTAAACCTTTTCTTTCCCTTCATATCCCCCAGTGTCAAGAGCCTAATAGGGCAGGAGGGTTCTCACTCTTCCACCTCACACCTCATCTTGTCTTCTCTCCTGAACAGCACCAAGACCTCACAAAAAGTCTCACAAATCAATCACAACACGGCAAAACAATATGATCCCTCTCAGCATCAGCACTGGCCAGTGGATTTGGAGCAGCACCAACAAGGATGGTTTCTACACCATCACTTCTGCTCAGAGGCACGAGAGCAGCAGGTGACAGTGTGCTCTATGGAGAAAGCACGTGACAATTCGTACTCCATCGGACCAGGAAGGGTAACCATAAATTATACCTGCCATAATTACCATAATCTTGTCCATTTAGCAAAACAAGCAGACTTTCCTTAGATCCTAAAGATACACGCTGCATGGGCTCCTATAATCACGCTGCCAGCAGGGACAGTATAAGACCTGCGGTTACTGAGTATCTTCCAAACCTCAGCAGGGAAGAAGATACTCTCTTCACAGAAAATGGGAGCACTTACTTCATCTGGTCAAGTAAGGAATACGCTTCAATCAACGAATGTACCATACTGGCCTAAAAAAAGAAGACGATGACCGTGAGAGCAGCTCTAGTGCTGGTGACAGAAGCACAGCCGCCAGGGGCTAAACGACTTGCAGGGAAGATGCAAGGGTGACCCCTCCCAGCAGCACAACTAAACTGGCAGCAGTCTGAGCTGGGTCCTCGGAGCGGGGCTCACCCCGGAGGAGCGCAGTACAGCAGGCTGGGGGGGGCCCCTTCCCCCTGTGTCAGGCACAGGCATAGCAGCGTACGGCTGCTCGGGAAGCCGGGGGGGGGGNGCACCGGGAAGCGCCACTCTGTGTCCCTGCCGCCAGCGGCGGTGCGAGGGGAGGGACAGGCTCTCCCCGCTCCGGCCCACGCTCCTCCCGCCCAGGGCCCCACCGCCGCCCCTTCCCCTAAGCTCCCCATACCCTCCCGCTGTCCCCGGTGCCGGCAGCCGCCCCAAAGCCCCGGGACGCCCCAGGACAGCTCCCCTCCGCTCCCAGGCCTCGCCACCGCGCTCCCAACGCCCCCCCGCCGGGGTCCCACAGGGCCCGTTAACAGCCCCCCCCGGCCCCCCGGCGCGGCACTGACCCGCTTGGGCACTTTGCAGAGAGAGTCGCAGAGGGCCACGTACTCCGGGCTGTACACATAGACCGGCGGGGCCGCCGCCGCCGCCATCAGGGCCGCCACGCCGGGCCGCCCGGGCGGGCACTTCCGGCCGCGGGGCACGCCGGGAGGCGCCGCGCCGCCCCGAGGCATGCCGGGACCCGTAGTCCCCCGCCCACCCCCGCGTCCCGGCGAGGAGAGCAGGCCGCACACTCGCCGTACGAGCCATTTTATTGGGGGTCCCCACCGCCCGCTGCTCGGGGTGGTGGATTATCTTTAAAAACGTAATAACAGTCATTAAAAAAGGCCCGAGGCCTGCACGCACTGCCCGCCCCGCCAGGGAGGGAGCGGCCCCGTGCCCCCTCCCCACAGGAGCCAACGCTGTCTGCTGGGCCGCAGCCCCGCCGACTGCCACACACAGGTTCCTCACGGTCGTCCTGGGACGGCTAGAGATGCGGGGTGGGAGCCTGCAGCCCCTCTGCCCGGGGCAGGGCTCACCGGGCCTGGAAGGATCAGTGGGCAACAATTACAGCATGGCGGCTACCGCAGGGAGCGGCCCGAGAGACAACCCAGGAACTTAACCCAGCTTTAAGGCTAAACAAATGGAGATCAGAAACCACACCGAGGGAAGCTGCTCTGGAGCCGCCCGATCCACAGGGAAGCGGCAGGTCTCGGCCCCCCCACCTGTAAACAGCAGCCCGGGGAGCACAAGCAGGCAGAAGTGCGGCGACCAGAGAAGGCAGAGTGTGCAGGAAGGGCGCAGGGATGCTGCCAGCTCCAGGGGTGAGCTCAGTCGGTGGCCATCACCCCCCCAAGAAGGAGCTCAGCTGTGGTACACACCTGGCGGCCAGAATGGATGTGGCAACCTAGACAGAGCTCCCATGAAAACATGGAGCCGTCCAGGTCTCAGGCTGGAGAGTGCCAGAGCCTTTCACTGGTGACAGATGGCAGCTGTGAGAACAGCGGGGCGAGGTGTGAGCAGGGGGACAATCTGCTCAGCCTGGTGGCAGAGCTATGGGAGGAAGTAGAAAGGCTGAGGAGCATCAGGGAGTCCAAGAAAGAGAGAGAGTGGTGGAACCATGCTCTACCCTCCACGAGACAGAAACAGGGACAACCACCAGGAAAAACCCAAGATCAAGGGGATCCTGTATCCTCCCCCTGCCAGGCTGAAGGCAGTAGGTTAAAGGAGATGAGTGAATGGAGGCAAGTCCACACTCGGGGCAGCAGGCAAACCCCCTCCTTGCTCATTCACCTTCCCAGGTGCCTCCGTACAACAGGTATATGAGGCTCTGGATGTGGAAGGCCAGTCAATGGATGTTGATGATGGCCCATCTTTACCAGAGGTGCTCCCAAGGTCAGAAAGGCCAACCCCCATATCACAACCACCTCCATGAGGAAGAAAAGACAGGTTATAGTTGTAGGCGACTCCCTTCTGAGAGGAACGGAGGGTCCAATATGCCGTCCGGACCCTCCTCTCAGGGAAGTCTGCTGCCTCCCTGGGCCCCGGGTTAAGGACATCACTAGGAAACTTCCCAGCCTGGTACAGCCCTCGGACTGTTACCCACTGCTGTTCCATGTGGATGGCAATGAAGCCACAATGTGTAGTCCAAGGGGGATCAAAAGAGACTTCAGGGCTTTGGGACAGTTAGTAAGGGAGTCTGGAGTACAGGTTATTTTTAACTCTTCTTGCAGTTGTGGGCAGCAACATTGGAAGAAACAGACCCAGTCTATTAATATGTGGGTCCGTTGCTGGTGTTACCACTACAATTTTGGATTTTTCAATAATGGGATCGCTTACATGGCACCAGGCTTGCTGGCATCAGATGGACTTCACCTTTCTGAAAGGGGTAAGAGGATCTTTGCTCACAAGCTAGTGGGGCTCATTGGCAGAGCTTTAAACTGGGCTTGATAGGGGAGGGGGATAATATCAGGCTTGCCTGTGACAAGCTGTGGGATGACATACCAAAGTTAGAGGGATGGGGTGCTAGCAAGGACCCTCAGCCTGTTGCTCTGTTGCTGTGGGCAATCCAGGAGACACCTGGAGTGCATCGAGGATAACTTCTTCAGCCAGGTAATAGACAGCCCTATCAGAGGAGATGCGATACTGGACCTTTTGGTCACCAATGCAAGTGAGCTAATCAGTGACATCAAGACTGGAGGCAGCCTGGGCTGCAGCGATCACACACTGGTGGAGTTTGCAGTCCTGAGGTATGTGGGTCAGGCAAAGAGTAAAGTCAGGACCCTGAATTTTAGGAAAGCAAAATTCCAGTTCTTCAAGGATCAGTCAATAGGACCCCTGGGAAACTGCCCTCAGGGGCAAGGGAGCAGAACAGAGCTGGCAGATCTTTAAGGATGCTTTCCATAGAGCACAAGAACTCTCAACCCCCAGGTGTAAGAAATCAGGAGAGGAAGGCAAGAGACCAGCATGGCTGAGTCAACACCTGCTGGTCAAACTAAAGGGCAAGAAAAAGATATGCAGGCAGTGGATGCAGGGACAGGTATCCGGGGAAGAGTACAGGGATGCTGCCCAGTTGTGTAGGGATGGGGTTGGGAAGACCAAGGCGCAGCTGGAGCTGAACTCGGCAAGGGCCGCAAAGAATAACAGGAAGGGCTTCTACAGGTCAGCCACAAAAGGAAGGTCAAAGAAAGCGTACCTCCCTGATAAGAATGGCAAACTGGTAACAATGGATGAGGAGAAGGCTGAGGGACTCGGCAACTCTTTTGCCTCAGTCTTCACTGGCCGCCTCTCTCCCCACACCTCTTGAGTGGATGGACAGCAAGGCAGGGACTGGGGGAGCAAAGTCCCTCCCACTGTAAGAGAGGAGGTTCGTGACCACCTGAGGAACCTCAACATACAGAAATCTATGGGACCTGAGGAGGTGCATCCCAGAGTCCCGAGGGAATTGGCTGATGTAGTTGCCAAGCCACTCTCCATGGTATTTGAAGAGTCATGGTAGGCAGGTGGAGTCCCCAGTGACTGGAAAAAGGGAAACATTGCACCCATTTTTAACCAGGATAGAAAGGAGGACCCTGGGAACTACCGACCTGTCAGCCTCACCTCTGTGCCTAGAAAGATCATGGAACAGATCTTCCTAGAAGCTATGCTAAGGCACAAGGAGGACAGGGAGGTGATTCGAGACAGCAAGCATGTGCCACCAAGGGCAACTCCTGCCTGACCAACCTAGTGGCCTTCTATGATGAAGCGACTACATCAGTGGACAAGGGAAGAGCTACAGCTGTCATCTATCTGGACTTCTGTAAGGCCTTTGACATAGTCCCCCACAACATCCTTCTCTCTAAATTGGGGAGATACGGATTTGATGGGTGGACTGTTCAGTGGATAAGGAGTTGGCTGGATGGTCGCATCCAGAGGGCAGTGGTCAATGGCTCAATGTCCAGATGGAGGTAGGTGACAAGTGGTGTCCCTCAGGAGTCTGTATTGGGACCAGTACTGTTCAATATCTTCATCAGTGACACAGACAGTGGGGTCGAGGGCACCCTCAGCAAGTTTGTGGACAACACCAAGCTGAGTGATGCTGTTGAGACACCTGAGGGACAGGGCGCCATCCAGAGGGACTTGGACAGGCTGGAGGAGTGGGCCCATATGAACCTCATGCAGTTTAACAAGGCCAAGTGCAGGGTCCTCCACCTGGGTTTGGGCAACCCCCAGTATCAGCACAGGCTGGGGGATGAAGGGATGGAGAGCAGCCCTGCTGAGAAGTACTTAGGGGTACCAGTGGGTGAAAAGCTGGCCATGAGCCGGCAATGTGTGCTTGCAGCCCAGAAAGCCACCAGCATCCTGGGCTGCGTCCCCAGCAGCGTGGCCAGCAGGGCGAGGGAGAGGATTCTGCCCCTCTGCTCTGGGGAGACCCCCCTGCAGTGCTGCCTCCAGCTCGGGGGGTCCCAACAGCAGAAGGGCATGGATCTGTTAGAGCAGGGCCAGAGGAGGCCCTGGAGATGCTGCGAGGGCTGTAGCCCCTCTGCTGGGAAGACAGGCTGGGAGAGTTGGGGGGGTTCAGCCTGGAGAAGAGAAGGCTCCAGGCAGATCTTATTGTGGCTTTCCAGTACCTAAAGGGGCTACAGGAAAGATGGGGACAAGCGTTTTAGCAGGACCTGTTGTGGTAGGACAAAGGCTAATGGTTTAAACTGAAAGAGGGTAGATTTAGACTAAATAGGAAGAAATATTTTACACTGAAGGTGGTGAGACACTGGCCCAGGTTGCCCAGAGAGGTGGTAGATGCCCCATCCCTGGAAACATTCAAGGCCAGGTTGAACAGGGCTCCAAGCAACATGGTCCAGTGGAGTGGAAGGTGTCCCTGGTAAGTGCAGGGGGGTTGGACTTGCTGGCCTTTTACAGTCCCTCCCAACCCAAACTATTCTATGATCCTATAACCCCTTTCCCCCCACCATGCTGTGATGGGTGTGCCTGATCCCGATCAGTCCAACCACATTATCCTATGTGGGGTTTGGCCTGCAGGACAGAGCAGACCTGGGACCCACTCTGAAGTCACCACCCCTCTCCTGTGCAAGGCTGTGGGAGCTGGGGCAGAGGCCAGAGCTGAGTGTTAAGAGTACATCTGTGATGGTACAGCTAACGCCGAGACAAGCAGCCAGCTCAGAGCTGCCTCACAGGGCACGTATCAACTTGGGAACCTGTGACTTAGCCATTACCAACACTGCCAGGGACAGAGCAGATGGCACAGAGGGGCTGCCACTGGCATCCCTCAGCCAACCAGAAGCCCTGTCCTCACAGCTTGGTGGTAACTGGGATCTGTTACCACCTTGGGATGCTCCTGGCTCCCACAGCTGCCCCAGCTGTGCACACAGGACCCCTGAGGGAGGCATGATGGGCTGCCTACTTCCAAGCAGCACAACTGTGGCTGGGTTGGACTGTTTTGATTTTGGGAGTGCTGGGAGAGGTGCAGGCAGCATTCCCTATTCCTCTAAAAAGCTTTTCCATTAGCAGCAGGAAGAGCAAGAGCTCCAGCCTACACTAGTATAAACCCTGTGGATTTGGAATAAAAAGCAGCACAGAACAGGTTAAAACCCTCAAATCTGCTGGAGGCAGGGAGAGCGTGAGCTGGCCAGGGAGCGCTGCAGTGGCAAGCACACACACCTGGTGAGGTGGGCCCTTTCTGTCTCCCTCAAAGGCCCTCCAGGGGTGATGGCCCAGCAGGAACCGTGCAGGCAGACACTTCTAACACAAGCAGGCTTCAAAGCTCAGCCTTTCCCTGCCAGCCCTTGCTCCACAGGCTGCACACAGTGCCTCCTGTGGAGCTTCTCAGGAGAGCCGCTCACCCACCAAGAGGTCAGGACTGGGAGGAGAGATGGCCACGCAGGCTGCCTGCAAACTAGCCTAATGCCCATCTTTAAAAGCTGTGTGAAACAACCCTCCTGCAGCATCTGCAAACTGGGGAGAGGAGCTGTGAGAGCTACTGCATGGAGCAGCCGTCGGTGGGCAGAAAGTCGTACACATACATGGCCACCGACTTGGAGAGGTAGGTCATGGTGCCGAACCGACCACTCGGTGCACTGTCGTACAGCAGGCTGCAGATGCCCGTCGCAGGATCCCTCTCCAGCATCTGCTCGTCAGCACCCAGGGCTTTCTGGACAGGAAAGGAGAAAGGCAGCATTAGGAATAAAGGCAGCCCCCTCACCAGCTTCTACCCCAAGCATCCTCCTCCGTTGGACTCGCAGTGTGACACATAGATGGTGACCAGTGGGAGGAGGACACTACATCCTTGCTGTGCCCAATGAACACAATGGGGACAACAGGCAGGATGCTCCAGGTGGGTGAACCCTGCATAGCTGTGGGGAACGCAGCCAGCAGCCCTGGGTGCAGGCTGTGGCCCCTACGTGAGGCCCGGCCCCTACCTGCTCCTCATAGAAGAGGTCGTTGGCTATCTGCAAGATCTTTTCCACGGCTATGATGCTGCCGATGGTGTGCACCTCCATGTCCACCAGCATGGTGAGCACTAAGATAGCCTCCACCAGCAGCTGCCTGTACTCTGGCTGGGGCACGCGGTTGAGGACTGACTCCACATGCACAGCAAACTTGATTTCCCCTGGGGTCATCTGTGAGGTGGGAGAAAGAAACACACCTAGAGCGCTGTATTGCCAGCACAAGTCCTGAGCTATGCTGGGCACTCACCCAGGGCAACCCAACACCAACCCACCTGCCCTGTTTCCCCTTCACATAAACCTCCTACCTCTCTGGTCGTTGAAGAGGGGAGAACAAAGCCCTCCACGGAGAGGCCATGGCACTGCAGAACAAGAAGGGGCGACCGTGGTTATGGCCTGGAGAAGCACTGTGCTAAGACACATAGGTCCATCCTGCCAGCTCACTCCCACTTGAGCACTGATGCATACTGCCCGCACACTCCAGCTCCACCTCCTGACTCGTTGCACAGCATCACTCCTTTCCCACCAGTTTGGCATCAGCCGGAGCCCTCCTGCACACAGCACAGGGCTCTGCTCCCTGCCTTACCGCGCCGGGGATGAGCTGTGCCCAGAGTTGCTTCAGCTCTGGCTCCAGCCCTGCCCCTGCCTGGCTGATGTATAAAGCACCTGAGCAGACCTTGCCCCCCTCTGCAATGGTCAGCACAGTATGAGGTAGGTCCTATGTGCCTACAGGGCAGCTCCTATGTGCCTACAGGGCAGCTCCAGTTCTTCCCCAGCTTTCCAGGGCCAGCTGCAGGCCTTGTCCATGAACCCTGTATCTACACAACGTCAGGGACCAGCCCCAGATGCCTAAGGCCCCCTGGCAAGGCTGGTGCCTGGGACCACAGGCTCACATGCATGGAGAGGAGCCAGCGGGCTGTCCAGCTCACCTTCTGCAGGACCTTCCAGACCTTCTGGTAGAAGCCCACAGGGACACGATTGAGGGCCCCATCCAGCCGCCGTCTCCGCTGCCACTGGCCCTGACGGCTGTCCTTACTGCCCTGATCTTCCAGCATGCTTGAAAAGGAGCCCTTGCCCAGCAGCTCTGAGTGCCCAGCGGACTGGGCAGACAAAACAAGGACAACAGAGATGGCTGCAAAGTTAAATACCCTACAAGAACACAGCCTGCTGCTGCCCAAGTGTTTGTGCTCACCCAGCTTGGTTCCCAGGACAGAGCTGCCACCCCCGCCCCAGGCAAAGCCCACCCTACAGCCCCAGCTCACTGCAGCACCCCCTGGAACACAGCTCCTTTCTGCAGCCACAAACAGGACAGACCCCATTCATGCAGCCAACAAACACAGGTTACCAGAGAGGACTTCAGGTCAGCATCCCCGGACTGTAAACTGAGGGGCTGAAGGAGAAAGGGAGAGACAAAAAAAATCAGACTGTGCCAGAGCAGGGCAGCTGTCACGGCAAGCAGAGCAACAGCAGCACAGACCAAGCTCAGGTCACGGGGCAGTTATCCCAGGGGCTGCAGTTAGCCGGAGATTGAGAGATAGTTTTGAAAGGCGAGCTGCGGAAATTCTCACATTAGCATCAGAGGGGAAGGACTGCGCCAGGGCACGGAGCAGCAGCGGGCTTGCGCCAGTCAGTACACAGGAGCAGGGCTGCTACTGCTCTGTTGGCTGCTGGCACAGGCAGGGATTTAGTCTCAGGCAGACTGGAAGGCCAGCAGCAAGGTCATGGCCTGTGGACAACCCTCCTCGCCACATACGTGGTCCCTCTGTGATGCTAGGTTTCACACTGCAGCAGGTTGGCCATAAACCTGCTGCATCAGCCTGGTCCCCACAGGCTCCATCTCTTTGAGGACAGGACCCCTCCTAGAGCTCAGGACTCCTGGACACACACCAGGCACCAGAGGAGATCCTTGTCATTTGTAGCTGGGCAGGAACCTCTTCCCCTAGAGAAATAGCTGGGGAGGCTACAGGCAGGATCCAGCAATTACCAGTGAACTGTCTGACAGGGCTACTGCTGGTCATGGCACTGGAAACATCATGCCATCCCACTCTGCAAGTTTTTGTGGGTATAATGGGATCTATTCAGCCATAGCAGCTATGGAGCACAGCTCCCAGCTGGTTGTAATGCCAATACACCCCACAGCTTAGAAAAGCCTTCCTCCCAACCAGTCCAAACATGGCTGGTCCCACTCAGAGGGGAGCTCCCTGAAGGCTGTGGGGCAGTGCCAGTCCTGGGCCACCACAGCATGTTAGGCAATGCCAACCTCTTTCCAGGGAGCCAGCCTCCTTCCCCCATCCTGAATGGAGCAACCCTGAGCCTGCCGAGAGGGGAAGCCAGCTAATTGCTGCAGCAGCTCGCTCAGCAGGTTTGCTTAGGAAAGCTCATGAACTCATGCATGCTCGGAAGCTGCCCTGGTGTGTGGCGTGAGGGATAAAAGCTGAGGCTGCAGGAGGACCAGAGTTGCTTCACCTTACTCCCAGTCAGAGACTGCCTACGTTTATCCAATTGCTGCAAGAGAAGAAGGAAATGGAAGTTTCTGCTGGTGGAAGAGGCCCACCAGGACACCAGCCGTACCTGGGACACTGCGTGGTCCTCCCCACCCCTACATCTTCTCAAGCACCCCTGTGCTCCCCCCGTACTGCACTTCCAGAGCAACCCCCACACCCACTAACAGATTTAGCCCAATTGTCCCCCCAGGGCAGGACTGGAACCCAAAGGAGCTTCTGGAAGCAACTAAGCTCTCTAAAGCCCAGGAGCGAGCTCCCTTCTGCTGTCCCATCAATCCTGCCTGTCCTGTAGCTGCTTGTCACCCACAAAACCTGGCAGGAGCAGCTTGCACCACCTGCCCTCACCTGTTTGATCTCACTTTTCAGCCTGACAATGCCAGCACGCTCAGGCTTGGTGGCCCCGACAGCCCCAACCTCACAGATGGAGACAGCAGTGGTGAGCGATGAATCGACCGATCGCACTGGAGGGAAGAGAGGTGTAGAGTGGGTACCATGGCTCAGGGCACGGATACTCGGGCACTGGTACCTCTGCGCATCCTTGCCCTCTATCCCAACCAGCACCAGAGATGCATGAGTTTGGGCCAAGTGCCGAACTAAGCAAAGCCCCAGTAGCCACAGGACTTGGGCTTGATCCCTGGAAACTGGCTCAGCACCACCCTGCTGAAGAGCACGGCTTCTCACTGGACCACTGCAGAAGCAGCTGTGCTGAACACGCAGGAGGACAGGGACAACCCCCACAGGTGGGAACACCTGGAGCTGGCCACGCTCTGCACCAGGACCCAGCTTTGCCCAGAGATGCTTCCACAACCCTGCTGAGAGACTCACCGCTCCTTTCCACCCCAAACTCCTTGCCAGAGAGAATGTGGTAAAGGAGGCTCTTCATGTCTGATGGGCTGAGATTCATCAGGTTCTCGGTGGCTTCTCCAGCTGGAGAGAAAAGAATTGGGATGTTGTACCCCACTTCACAGTCCTCCTGGGACATTTCTACCCTGCACCCCACTCTGTTAGCAGGGGAAGAACTGGTACAGCAGCTCAGCCTCCAAGGACATATGCCAACTCCTGGTGCTGCCTACAACAGGGACTCTTCCCTGTAACAGCCCAACACGTGCCTGAATAGAGACTGCAGTGAAATCACCCACCTGTGCTGCCCAAGAGCAGTCCCAGCTGCAGACCCCAGCACTTTCATGCAGGGTCTCGTCCTGGCGCTGAGCTGCCCATTTTTAACACCACTTCTCCTTCCTGGCTGACAGGGCCCCAAGCACCCACCCCAGCCAGGGTACTGTCCCTGCTGCATGTACCTGAGCAGCGCAAGGAGTGTGCCAGCTCCGTTGCCATCACCTGGATGATGAGCCCAATGCGGATGCGGAACATCTCAGCAAAGAGTGCAGGCTGTGTGCGCATGTACATGGCCAAGTACACCATGATCTCCTGCAGGGAAAGAGGCAGATCACCCCACTGCTGCTCGGCAAGGCAGACACCCAGCTGTGGGGTCCCCCGCCACCCCAGTCCCTCACCTGGGTGAGGATGGACACACTGAGGTTCTTCTCACTGGCTTCATCAATGAGGCGAACGAGCTCCTCATAGGGGATCGGGCTGGGGAGGGAATGAACAGCAGAGCAGGTGAGAGGCAGAGCCAGCCCTGCATCCCTCCTTGTCTGTACAGACCAGAGAGGAGAGAGACAGCCTGGGGACAGCCACCTAGAGCTGCTCCTGCCCACAGACTCCAGAGCAGTGGGCTCACATCCAGCCCCAGCACAACATGTGTGGGGAGGGAGAGGTGCCACACTCACGCGGAGATTGTCTTCTCACGTGGCTCCGGGGGCAGCCCCACTGTCAAGTGCTTCTGGTGAGACAGGAGGTCAGTGCAGGCCTGGGGACAGGAAGGGTCACCCCAGGCATCACCAACAGCTCAGGGTTTGGGGCCTCAGCACAAAGCAGCGCTGATGCAGCTACAGTTCACCTGCCCACTCCGCTGCCTCCTCTCCAACAGGCCTCAGCCTGCTAGAGGCCGGCCGCACAGTTGTTACCTCGTCCAGAGCTTCCACCTTCTTCTTGAGGATGCCAGAGATGTAGCGGATCAGCGCCCACTGGCGTGTGTCCCCCACACGCACGTACAGCTCAGTGAGGAGTTCCTTGACAGTGGGGCCAGGCTCGCTATCAAGCCCCGTGTGCCAATCGGGCCCCCTGCAGTAAAGGAGATGCTCGGTTCTAGCCAGCAATTTGCCCTGCGGCAGCTCCCTGGCAGCCCCCAGGACCTGTGGGTTGAGACGCATGCACAGCTGCACCATCTCTCTCTGCTCAGTGAGCCAGCAGGACTTGGAGCTCATCGTACTTGAGGATGTGGAGCATGTAGAGGATGTCTGCTTGCTCCTGCAGCGTGGGGCAGAGGCGCAGCTGGTCCACCAGTGCCTTGCAGTCCACATTGCCATACTCATCACGGGGCAGGTTCATCTCTGCATAGAGTGTGTGGCTCTGGGGGAAGGGAGACCCATGTTCCTGGTTAGCGTCACCAACACCCTGCACCAAGTGCGGTCTGGTTATGGAGCCAATGCCATTCACCCATAGATATTCCCCCTCACCAAACACTAAGCCTTCTCCATGCAGCCCTGCAAGGACCCTCTTGCTCCAGCTGAAAGGATGGCACTGCTTGGCCAGTCTGGGAGGGATAGGGCTCACCTTGCCATCCATGTCGTGCTGGTGGGGTGAACTCAGCAGCTTAACTGACTGCTGGGATGCCTGGAAGATCTTGCTGGGGACATACATCCCAACATCTAAAAGAAAGCCAAGGTTGGTGCACAATTCTTAACGCCAACCACCACTGCTGTGCCCCAAACTACCTCACATCTGACACTGCTCCCCCAGCAATCCCCGCAGAGAAGCCGGCTGTAGGAGAAGCAGCCTCTGCCCACCCAGTTAGAGGAACGCCATGGGGAGCTGCCATCCCTTATTGTCCAGCAGTTTCCATGAGGACTGCTCAGGCACCAACTCCAAGATACTCCATGGCCAGGACTAACATGACGGACATAATATGCCTTTGCCCAGGCAAAGGCTGGGGTGCTCTGCAGTCCATGGCACGCTCCCCTGGGGCCCCCAGCATCGCACAGCTGGGAGAGGTCCCAAAGCACCTCAGCCTCACCCCTGGGCTCGAGCGAAGGTGCTGAGGGTGCTGGAGTTACTCACTCTGGACATGAAGGTCCTTGGCTTTGGACGCCAGGGACATGAGGTCACGGGTGGTGTGGACTGCAGCCCGGAAGCGGCTCAGCCCTCCCCGCTGGGCGGTGGGAGGGAGGTTCGACTGGGGAGCTGTGTGCTGCAGCAGGTGGTCCAAGTACTGAGCAACCTCGTCGTAGGTGTCCGCTGGAAGGGGAGGCAGAAGCGAAGGGGTTCAGCTGCTTTGCGCCACAGCACCCCCAGACCCTGGAGAGCCCCCCCAGCTGTGCCTCGGCAAGGGCAAAGCTTTGCTGGCTCCATAAAGCAACAACGTGGGGCTAGTGCCGGCAGCCAGATGGACAGACAGAGCCAGCAGCTGGGCTCACAACACATGGCAGCTGCGGCACTCCTGTTCCTGCACTACTCCACTGCCTGGGACACTGGTTGCAAGCTGGGGCCAAACTGGGGCTCCCTGCAAGTCCCACCTGGACAAAGGAAGCGATGGGGCTGTAGCGTGTCTGTTCCAAGCCTGCGCAAGGACAGCAGGGTCTGCTCAAACCCCACAGTGAAACCCTTGTACCCTGTCCCTCTGGGGAAGGGGAGACACAGCCAGGGGCAGCCTGTCCAAGCAGACACCACTTAGGAGCACCCCAGCACAGTAAGGGCCCCATCCAAGCAGGAGTCCAGCATGGGAGCAAGGCAGTATGGGTTCTGCAACAGTTATTTCTAATTAGAAATTACCAGTTATTTCTAATGAGGAGTTAGAGGAGGAGTTATGGCTCCTGACTTGCTCTTTGCCCAGCCTCCAGCAGCTCCCATTGCTCCCAAAGCAACATCATGAGTGCCAGAGCCACCACTCGTTAACTGCTCACAGGGGATGGTGGTCAGAGACGTCTCTGCTCACCCGGGAGATAACAGCACTGCTCAGCAGTGAGAGGGATGCCCCGGGCAGGAGATGCCTCGTGCCAAGGCAATGCAATACAACACAGAGCTGTCGATGCACTTCCAGCCAGTTTGCCAGGGCAAAGCCTTGCTGCTCTCCAGCTGGCAGACAAGCTCTGTGGTGTGTCTGCCCCAGGAGGTGAGCTGCAGACCGCAGCTGAGGCCGACAGCACGGCATCCCCTTTCCATACCTGGTGGGGATGCCTTGTGCCAGCACCTGAAGGCTCGGCTGGAGGAGTCCCCCAGACATCAGGCTTGAGAACATCCTCCTGCCTGGCTGCAGCAGCTGACCAAAGGAAAAACTTAAAATTGGGTATTTTCTAGCTGCTGTAGAGAGGCCAGGCAGACCCTGTCTCCCATTGGGGCCGGGGGGAAGCAGACACCTTGAGGAAGTCCAGCTACAGCCTGCAAGGAGACTGCAGGCAAAGCAAGAGGAGGGCAAGAGAAATAAGTATTCAGAGTCACAGTAGTGCAAACATTGGCAACAGGAGCAGCAGAGGCAGAGCAGACTGATGGGAAGGCTGGGAAGATGACCAACACTAGGTCATGCAGGAGGAAAACATACCCAGACCTGCTTGCAAAGGGAGCAGCAAAACTTGCACCCCACCATGGTCTCAGGACAAGGTGGGTCCGTCCTGCTGTGATGGGCCAAGGCCCTCTCAGGCACCCTATCCACGGCAGGAAGGTCTCAATTTGGCACCCACTGGAGCAGCTCTGCCCGGGGATGGTCAAAGGCTTCATGAAAACAACACTTGGAGATTGCTTGGGGACATGGTGGCTCTTCCCCACCATCTCAGGCACTGTACCATCACTCTCTGCACCGACACTTGTGCACCAAAGATCCTCAGCCAAGTCTCCCAAGTGGAGGCAGGTTGCCGAGCCTTTGCCTCTTCCCCACACAACAGCCTACGAAGGTTGGAGCAGCTCATTCCAGAGCTTCCTCTGTGCTCTCCATGGCCACATCCACCAGCCTCAGCCCTGTCTGGCTGGGAAACCCCTCCAGCGAGGAGGCTACAACAGCTGCATCAGTTGACCCTGTCCCACCCCACTGGTGTCACCATGAGTGTCACCCAGACAGGGTTAATTGATGGAGGGTCAGATGGGAACAGGAACATGGTGAAAAACCAAGTGTATGAAGAACACAGTGGTGGGCACTGGCAGGGAGGTTAGGTGTTACAGGTTTATGGGTGAGTTTGGCATTTGCCACGCCACAGAAGCAACTGGCCTGTTCCCCCTTACCATCCTCTGCTATCTGCAAGCCATGCAGCCACTCCTCGGCGTCTAGCTCCTCAAAGCTGTCAATGCTGAGCTCGTAACTCTTGGTAAAGACCTTACCCTCTGGCCCAGGGTCCATAAAGCTGAGGTGCGTTCGGCACGACGTTGTCAGGAACTCCGACAACTTACCCGTCTGGATCCTGGGCGAGAGGAGGGGAGGTCACACAGAGAGGAAGGGGGAGGCAATACAGTTGGCTTTGCCTCCTGGATCCAGGGCAGGCTGAGACACACTCGCCAAGGAGCGTACACATGCCCCAGTGCCTGCTTTAGCTGCCTGCAGCTCCTCCAGCCACAGGTGGGCATGGAAGGGCTGCCCAAAAGCTATTAGAGGGATTCTGCAGCCATAAGTTTAATGGCATGAAGAGATATGGCCTCTCTTGCATCTCCTCTGTTGGGACCGTAGCCCCAGGGTGCGCTTACAGCCTAGCACACCCCAACGTATCCTCCACAGCTTGTTCCCCAACAGCTGATGCTCAGGACCAGCAGGTACCCTCATAACCAGGCTCTCAGAGGCCACCAGCCCTCTCCCCTCCTGCACCCCAGGAAGCTGCACTCACCTTGCGCCACCAAAATATCCGTCCTGCAGCTTCCGCAGCGTTGCCAGCACCGTGGGGTGCACACTGCTGCCAGTTTCATCTGTTGGGGGACAGAGACACAGGCAGTCAGGCTCTCCTGCTCAGACTCCCAAAAGGCAAAGCACTATGGCGTCGGCCAGACCCCTGCTTTGGGGTGCACAGCCAGGCTGTGGCACCAAAAGCACCACCCAAAAAAGGAAATTCAAGACTCTGCAGGCTGGATTCCATTAAAGCCAGGCCAAGATGCAGCCCAGGCTCTTCGGATTTCACCTTGGGCTGAAACTGACAGTACCAGACAGCAGGACCCAAACAGCCCCCTGCTCTGTCCTTGGCTTTCACGCAAGGCAGTGGAGCGGTGCTGCTGTCAGGGGCAGAAGACACCACAGCAAAGAGCATGCTTAAGACACTGAGGGGATTTCAAGTACACAAGGAGAGCCAAACAGGCCTGAAAGCAACAGAGTCCCTTCCCGGCACCAGGCTCATAGCGAAGCTCTACGCAGCTCCAGAGAAGCTGGTTTTGCTCTGTGCCATTGCGCAGCTCTCTGCTCCTTCTGGTTTGCTGTTCTCCCCTCTCTGTTGTCTAGGAAATCCTTTAGCAGGTGGTTAGTCTTTGCGAAGAGTCAAGATGCAGGAAGAGCCCCAAGAACACTTTTACAGGGGAATTTTTCTTTCAGTCCTGCTCCCAAAAGGCCTCCCAACAAACCTAGCTGCCTGGAGACTGAACACCTCGATGCCAGCAAACATGCCTTGAGCTGCGGGCACTAGTGCTTGGCAGGCAGCCCCACTAGCTGCCAACTCAGTGCGGCTCCTTTGAGCGGTAAGGTCTTTACAGGACAGAACTGGCTGTTCCAGCCCCACCGTGTCCCCATTAACAGTACAGTCCCACATCTGCCCACCCCCTTCCTCCCTCAGAAGCTGCTTCCCAGGGCTGCTCTAGCCAAATGCCTTGCGAGGCCAGAGGATCCATACCAAGCATGGTGTGGGAGATGGGGAAGGTGATGGTTGGCCGCCCAGTCATCCTCCAGCGGCTGCAGAGGTATGAGAGGTCCGTCCTCAGCATCTCCACAATCATCTTGTTGTCGAGAGCCAGGTAGAACTGCTGCTGGTCTATGAACTGTGAGGACAGCAGGAGACTTGAGTGGCCCTTCCCACAGCCACCAGGTCCCTTTGGTGCCACCCACATCTTCCCACAGGCGCCCAGTGAGGCCAGCCACACAGTGCACCAAGGGGAGATGCTCCTTTGCACCGACAGCTCATCCCACCTCACCTGGTATGTGCCAGTACAGTCTAGCAAGGGACCCTCAGCCCCCAGGGCAGCTACTGGCCACCAACAACTACAAGGAGATAACACCACAGCAGCAGCACCACTCAGGCCCTGCACAGCTGGTCCACGCTGTGTCTATTCCAGGCAAACACACACTTCCCACAGCACCAGGCTCACAACCCTGCTCGTCCCTGCACCATGCTGGACAGAGGGATCCCTGTCCTGCCATCAGCCTCCTCCTGGTGTCCTTGTCATGGTGAGCAAAGAGATTTTCACTCAACACTGATCATCAGAAGGCCGAAACCATCTCCTCCCAGCACACACACAGCCAGGACCACCAACTTTGCTGCTTCATGCCACGGAGCTGGGGCTGCCCTGCCCTCCCAGGCTGTTCAGAGGGTGTTGAGCCACCCCTAAGAATAACTTGAGCATTCAGCCAGTGGAGAAACCTCCTGCCCGGTTCCAGATTGTATGACAGCTGGGAATGGGCCCATGCAATGCCACTTACCTGTGGGGTAAAGGTAAAGATGTTCTTCCTGATTTTGTAGAGCTTGGATGTCCCAAGGACGCCCATGTGCCGGTAGGGCCGACCCGTCAGACACATCTGCTTGTTGCGGCCTACAGGGGCAGGAGAAGGAGGTTTTAGTGCAAGCCTCCTTACAGAAAGGGATGCAGCAGCAAAGAGACAGGCCCCTGTGCTACTAGGCAGCAGGGAAAGGCTGGTTTATGGTCAGGGTACCCCAGAATCCTGTGTCGAGCTGGCTCAGCTCTAAGGGACAGTGATAATCTGTCCCCCAGCCCTGCCCAGGGGGCTAGGGACACCCAGGCCCTCCCCAGGGACTCTTGCTGAAACAGGGACATACAGCCTGTCCTGACCTCCGCAGCATGCCACACCTCCAGGTCTTTGGGGATGGGGCAGGGCCAGTGGTTCGCCCCTGCACAGGGCTGGTCCCCCAAAGCTGACAGCCCTATCAGTGCTCCCATTGCTCCCGGATAACTCCCAGAGCCCAGGATGGTGCAGCAGCAGCAGCATTGTCCCTTGGTCATGTCAGCCCTGGCAGCTGCCAGGCTACTCCTCTGCTCCCTTTGCCCATATCGCACTTGGCCTTTTGGTGGCTTAAATTAGCCAGCGCGTGCAGCCTACGGTGGATCAGGTTTCTCCTTTGGCCCAGGCTGGGCCTCCAGCTCCTGCACAACAAGCCCCATGCCCAAGGGGTTGCAGCGTCAGGGAATGAGTGCGCAGAGCTCTGGAGCACATCCTCCCCTCACACTCAGCCCTGCCAACCCTCCAACAACAGCCATCCCACCAGAGCTACAGGCTCAGCCAGGGAGTGCCAGACTGGGGTCAGGCTTGCCTCCCCCATTGAAATCTGGGTACAGGAATAAAAGCTGGCTCCTGCCCACACCAGGTCCACGCTATATAGATCAGAGCCTCTGCCTGTCCCTAGGGTAACTGTGAAACTGCAGTGCCAAAGGTTTATCCTTTTCAGAATCACCCTGAAGAGCACTGCCTGCCACCTCAGTTCCCCTTGTGTAGGAGTAGCTTTACGAGGCCCAGGAATGGGTGGCAGAGCCCTGCATCAGCCAGGCAGACAGCAGCAGGGCAGAACACCAGCATCTATGAGGAGGAGTGCCAGGAGACAGGACAAACCCTTCTGCACCCCATTTGCTGCAGAAGCACGGAACCCAGCTCACCCAGCCGGGCGTAGATGTGGCTGAGGATGCGAGCAGGCTGCACTCTGATGGGGTAGACCTCTGCCACAGTCTCCACATCGATGTCCTCCTTCTTCAGGACAGCCTTGATCCCCTCTGTCTCTGCCAGGATGCACACTGTGGAGAGAGGAGGACAGGCTCAGTACGCAGGGACACAAGGGTGTGACAGCACTGCCCCTGGCCTTTGTGGACACATACAAGGTGCCACATCAGGTAGAGGCAGCTGTCTGGGTTCCCTCTGGGAACTAGTTCCCACTACAAAGGTCTGCCTTGTTCCTTCAAACACTCTCTACACCCAAGTCTTCCCTGCTGAGCGGCAGGAAGACAGGACAGTTTTCAACCTCTCTGTGTAGGAGGCTGTAGCAGGTGATATTCCTCTGGGGTAATGCAGGGTGGAGTGGAAGGACTTGCACCCCATCTTATACCCACCTTGCCAGGGCTGAGATCTGGCTGCACCAGCAGTCAACCAGCAAGCAGAGCCACCCCCCGAACCACCCCCATGAATTCCACATGGGCAGAGTCCTCAGACCTGCCAGGCACAAGCGTTTGAGACTGGTCCCTTTCCCTCACCTTGGACCACGACATCAGGCTTGGGGACAGTCGCAAACCGGCGGTTGAGGGGATCTATTTCACCAGGAGCTAGAAACCCCTGAGGAAAAAGAGGTATGAGGAGATGAATGTTTCATGGGCAGGGTAGAATGGGTGATGCCTACGAACAACCCCCCCTTTAAGAGGTCCCAGGGGATGGAGGTGACAACTTCCCTATGGTAGGTGGCTCAGGGTGGCAGCATTTGCTCTTTCAGAGCTCAGAGCCTGGCCCCACAACCCTCCCCATCACCAGGGGTGACCATACCTCAGCCATCAGGCAGCCCAGGATGTAGAGGGACTGCCCCCACATGAGCGGCAGCTTGCCCATGGGTATCCTGTCCACAGTGTGGGGGTTCCTGTATTCCTCATCCACCTGGAATACAAGCCAGGAGGTCAGGGAGGGATCCACAGACACAAGATGCTGAAGGAAGCATCATCATTGCATTTTGAAGTCCAGCAGTTTAAGGCTTAAAACAAAAGCCTACAAAAGCATTTGCCACAGTGTCCAAAACATCCTGGCTACGTTCCTCCTTAGACAACAGATCAGCTGCTCAGACCGCATTTATGCTCCCAACATAGGCCATCCCACAGGAATGACTGACATGTCCCAGGAGCACAGGGGAGATGCTCTTGGATGCTGGTGGGGAGAGCATCTCTCCTGTACCACCAGGAGTCATTGCTCTCAGCCCAGGACCACACAAACACCCTCACCACTGAACGGGAGCTCAGCACAACCTCCTCAGCCCAGGTCCACGTGTCCTGAGGTCTCAGAGGATTCTAACTCCAGGCCAGCAGACTGTCAGCAAAGCACCCTTGTGTATGGGGGCAAGAAATGCTTTGGGTAAAAAAAGCAGTTTATTTACCCAACGTGGTTTTATAACAGCTTCAATCCACACTTTTTTTTCTTTCTTTTTTTTTTTTTTTTTTAAAAAGGGTTTTCATTCAATACATTTGTTTTTTTTTTAACGGTTTGGGTTAATAAGCAGT